>VXBO01003055.1:34034-47321 GCA_013400135.1 Rhinoptilus africanus
TAAATTGTTCTTATTGGTATTCTGTATCCTAACCTATCCTCAATAATTTTAGCTTCATGGTACCTAAATGCCTATTCCCACGTTGGCAATAGCAAAGAAAAATGCAGCAACTGTTCAAGTATTTTGAGCACTTGGAAAAGGGTTCAAAAGTGCTAAAAAATTAATTTTAANAAGAAATAGGTTGAGAATCATGGGGGGAAACAGTAAAGCAATGCGGGTCTGCAGCACAGGCAATGCTCACATTGGAAGAGATGCTGAACTGTTTCAGAGGCATCAAACACAGGAGATTTTATGGTGACAGTGGGCATTTGGGACAGAAAGGACAGACTAAATCAGATATTGCCTTCCTAGTGAGCTGTTATTTTTGTCTTTAATGGCAGACCATGGAGGCTGTTGGTGTAAATTTGGTAGGTATTGGAGTGAATGACTGGATGACCACAGGCACACTTCACTTCATCCAGTAAGACTATTTTGTCCTAACTGTAGTTGTCTGAATTTCTCTGCTCTCAATTTGGTTATTTTTCATCGTTCTATGCCGGTTTTGCATACTAACTGATAGGATAAATAATTTGCTTCTCATCAGCTGTAAAATCAGTCACAGTCTTCCCTCCAACATCATTTTGTTTATATGCTGTTGTGACTTGATGTGATCATCAGTATTGCTCAGCTAAAATTCACTCTCAATTATGCTTTTCTTAACTTGCAGATTTTGGTGTTCCTTAGTGCCAGGGAACATTTGCCCTGAAAACTTTTTATTATCTCCACTTGTAAGCTACTTTCTTGATACTGTTGATCTCATGTGAAGGTAGTTTGATCCTCACTCTTACACCCCATGATGCTTGGAACATACTTTTGAATTACATTCTGCCCAGAAAACTGTTAGAAGTATTTAGAAGATATTATGACTAAGATATAAGAGTCTCTATGCAATTATTTACTGCAGTTATTAACAATTTTGAGCTTCGCACTGACAAAATATTAAGCCCTGGCAAACTGCCCCATAGATAATTACAAGCTTCCTATCTAAATTCCACCTCAGAATTCAAATGGGATAATAGTGTCTCCCATTTTAAATTAGTGCTGTGAAGAGTTAACACATGTAGGGTGAGCACCACATGTTCCTCAAAGCATTTTTTCTCTTTCCCTTCTTTATTTCAGACATATATGTGTTGTATAATTATAGTTTGTTTCATGGGTCAAGCAGAAAATTAAGTCTCTCAGCACTTTAGCTACTGTCTAATATGGACTGTTTCCTTAGTCTGCATCTGTTATGTCCTTGCATCTCGCATACAGTGGTAGCAGCAGACACCTTTTACAGATAAAACACAGGGCTTTTTTTTTTTCTTTGAGGAAAGGAGGAGGGAAAAGGAGTAAGCGCTGCTGCATATTATGCTGTGAGAAAGGCTTTTCACCCAGTCTGTCAGATAGATATATTGGTCTAATTTTCAGAGCTTAAAAATTAAACAACTAAAGGTGTACTGGGACAGGTAGATATCTATGACTTCTGGGATTCTTGCCCAATGAAGGCTCCTATTAAGGAGTAGGTATAGATTAGGATTGGTGCATGGATATTAAACAAAGCATATACATCCATGGGGTAAAATCTGCCTGTGGAAAAAAAAATGAAACTGTCATATCAGCAGTGCTTCAGTGAAATGTGCTCTTGCACATGTCTTGCAGATGTACACTGAGTGAGGTCTGTGTATCGTCTTTGTATTTCTTCTAGAAAGATCTTCAAAGTACTGCAAGTATTGTTTTTTAATTTGCATTCTGGTATGTGTTGCCACTTGGTGTAGGTTAAGGTACAATCATTTGTTTTAAAAGTGAAATTTCAAGCACTATATTATTTACATATGAATTTTGCTTATCTACTAGAAACCGATTTTAAGGTGAGAGGTGAAAAAAAGGTTTGGGTGTGCATTAACGTTATGATGAATTTAAAAGTCTCTCTGTTACAAAGTGCCAGGAGGAAAAGCAGTACCCTTTGCAGCCACGATATGCCAAGAGCCATAAGCTCTTCTTATGCTTCAATAAAACTTAACAGATAGGCAAAAGACTTCACTACAACTCTTTCCTGTCTTGTCCTTTTTGCATGCCATGGACTGGACACCCCATGGTGCCAGTCACAGCAGACTGGGACCCAGCACCAGAAGACAGCAGAAAAGAGAGTCAGCAAGAGTCTGCTCAGAGCTACCAATTAGGGAAACACTGAGAACAGAATATAAATCCCATTCCCAAGACCTCTGAGACAGAGCTGAAGGAGAACACCTCATCTCAAGCGGATGCCCACTACCTGCAACCCAGGTCTAAGCTGAGCAGGAGACACTTCTTAAAAACACAGCAAGTGCACCACTTGACCCCACTCTCCCTCTCCTTGTCATGCTGTTTAAAACAGCCATTCAGTTTTTGAAGAAGTTGCTGAAGGAGTCACAAATGCAGGTTTACTTTCCCCTCTTCCGAGGAAAGGCAAAACTCCTCTTTCCTCAAAAACATATTAATTCGACCTTTTAAGAACTCAAAAGAGATAACTTCCTGTGCCTCATGGTAAAGCCATAAATCTGTGCAAAGAAGGAAAGATTCAACAGATTCCTGGAAGACAGAGACAAAGGACCATGGCTCTAATTTACATGAATTTCATTTAGGAGAGAATGAGTTGAGTGACTTGTTCCCCAGACCCAACTTACTTAGCAATAGTAGACAACTTATATGAAAACAGTTAGAAGACAAAATTTCCCATGATCATTCTTCCAGCTTTAAAAAGTTGCCATCCCACCTATAAACTATGAGGAGCTGAGATTCTCAGTCAGTATTAAATGTGGTACATGTACCCTAGCCATTGAGGTGCTGGAGCAAGTCCAGAGAAGAGTAATGAAGCTGCTGAAGGGCCTAGAGTGCAAGTCCTATGAGGAGAGGCTGAGGGAACTGGAGTTGTTTAGCCTGGAGTAGAGGAGGCTGAGGGGAGACCTTATCACTCTCTACAGCTACCTGAAGGGAGGCTGTAGCAAGGTGGGGATCGGTCTGTTCTCACAAGTAACAAGTGACAGGACAAGAGGAGATGTCCTCAAGTTGCACCAGGGGAGGTTTAGGTTAAATATTAGGAAAAATTGCTTCACTGAAAGAGCTGTCAAGCATTGGAACAGGCTGCCCAGGGAAGTGGTTGAGTAGTCACCATCCTTGAATGTATCTAAAAGAAGTGTAGATGTGGTTCTTAGGGACAAGGTTTAAAAGTGGGCTTGGCAGCACTTGGTTAAAGGTTGGACTTGATGATCTTAAGGGTCTTTTCCAACCTAAACAATTCCATGATTCCAATTGTTCTACACGTCTCAAGGGATTTGGTTAAGAGAACATCTTGTGTCTGTATAGAGATGAGGGTTAGGCACGAGTTCAGTCCACAGCTGCCAAGTGCAGCTAAGCCTGAGACAACAGGGAGGTCTGCACAGAGCCACCGCTCCCAGGGCTTGTGGAGAGTCTTCGGTAAAAGTGAGGGTCTAATGGAGCTGAAGTACCTCAAGGGTAAGGTGACAGGTGTTTTCCATTTCGCAATCTTGACTTTAGGCATTTATATTCTTCCTGTGTCTCATTTTGTGTCTCATTTTATATCTCAGGCTGTGCTAGATCACAGTTTGTGTTTCAGTATCAGTCCTGTCTTACCCTGCAAGGAAGGGAAATTGATTTCTATCTTTATCCATGCCTTTAAACAGTCCAAACTTCCAGAAACACCTTTACACAAGTATTTGTTAAAATATTTGTGCTAGAATTATCAACATACTAATTCTGTTTAAAGTTTGCAACCTTACAGGTTAATCCTAAGTATTATAATTACATGTCCTACACACAGTTTGGTGGGTTTTTTACTGTAAGACAAATTTTTTGCAGGCTTAGTTTTTGCAACTGTTAATGCTTATTTAAGGATATCAAAACATGAAAACCTGACCCGAAGACAGCCTTTCGAACACTTCTGAAACTGATATGAAGACAACCAGAGAAGGAGTGATTCATCTACTACTTGGTGTATTATGATTACTTTTCTACTGGAGTGAACTAGTGAGTCAAAACTAATAATAGTTTTGTGAAATATTTTGGTATTTTCTGGGCAAATCTAACACAAGAAAATACAGGTACTTAAGGATGGTGTATATTGTCTTGATGTTATCTGATAAAACAAGCTTATGGACAGAGTTGCAGTTTCTATTTACAAAGAACAAACACTATAGACAATACCTGGAATTTATTTTTTTTACTATTTTTAAAATTTCTATAATATATGCTGTATTTTTAGTAATTAAAGAAACATATTCTGGAATTGTAATACTTGTTTTTCACTACTGAAGCAGTGCTCATGGCTACAGAGAACAGCTTTAGAGACTCAGAGAAAGATTAAGGTAAAACAGACCTCGGGAGGTCATGAAGTCCGACTAGCTTGCAAGCTAGACCAGGTTGCTCAGAACTTAGCCCTGGTAAGTTTTGAAAATTCACAGGGATGGAGGTTTTGCAGTGTCTGGACCACTTGCTCCAGTGTCCAGCCAGCCTCATGCAGAAAAGTTTGCATTATATTCATGAGGTACAGAAAAAAAATTATATCTTAGGCTAAATGGAACAGTAGATGGAATGAATACAAACTAACACTATCCATTTATCATTACTTAATTAAAAAAAAAAAACAAACCCAAACACAGAACTTCCCCTCACCACCCCAAAAAAAAACCACCTGGAAAACACACAAAAAAAACCCACAACTAAACACATGCACAGAAAATAAAACAAACACAAGCATAGTGTTTAGAAAACACAGAGACACAGGAATAGAAGGCACCAGCAGAAGTTCATCCTCAGTTCTCACAGGCACTGTGTTGCAGGATCACTTAATGGCATTTCTAGAATCATTTAGAAATATTATGTTTTGGCCTGTGCCAAGATTTCAGAGTTGAATGATATTTGTGGGTAATGTAGTCCAACTTCATGAAGATTCTCATTCCGTGTGGCCAGCCAGGGTGGTGAAGTAAATTGTGCCTGTGTCCATGAATAATAATGTCTGTGAGAGCAATTGATGAAAGTCCTGCAAGCTCAGGGCTTTGGTTCCCTTCTTTCTGTGTCTCCTGTTTATTCTTCGTCTTCTGAAGAAAGGGGCACAGCAGCTGTGAAGCACTTTCATACATTTGAAGAGGTCCACATGTCCCCTCTTAAAATGCTCCTGCAAGGTGTAACCCTAATGGTGCATTCGAGACTTTCCAGATGACGAGCAGTCAGTTTCCAAAGGGCTAATGAGTCCAAGGCAAATCAGAGAAATGTCCAATTCAAGTTTCACTGAATATCTTTTTCTAAAGTTATGAAACTATACTGCATGAAATAGGTACAAGGACATTTAGCAATCGTCTCACAGTCTTATCTTGCTGGTGGTCAAGTCATAGGGGTACCAGTCACCCCAGGAATGTTTCACTCTGCTTATCTAGAGGCATTTCATGGGGACAGAGCACTGTGCTCAAGCACTTCACTCTGATGCCTCAAAAGGGCTGAATCTGGCCTTGGTAGGTTTAAAGTAAGAATGATGTCATGGTAATGTGCTAGCTTATATCTTATGCTCTCTGCCTGGAGACTTACTTAAATTACTTGAGACACTATTTAGAAAGGCTGATGTGGCAGTATGATAGTATCTAATAAAATACTAGATGCTATGAGCTATAAAAATTTCTGCAGAGTCAAAGTGTGACCCTAAAAACTTTAGCCTAGTTCTGTGGACCTTGCAGGGTGATTTGCGCTAGAAGAGAAAATTAGTGATGTAACCCATGGTCTCCTCTGCATGGCCTTGCTTTTTTATAGATAATATACACAAGCCAGACTTTCCCAGAAGGTAGTAGGAAGGCAGAGTGGGCATTTTCTTTACTCAGCAATCCTTGGTCTGCCACAGCAGCAAGTTCTTTGTCTAAGACATTCTGCTTGTGTTCTCCCTGTCATCTTTCTGCCTCAAAACTCATAGCAGGGCAAAGCAATGTCCTAATCCCTGCACTTGCAGACATTGGTCAGACTCGGTTGTGCAGTTCAGTACCTTGTGTGAGGGTCTCTGTTGTTCCCAGTCTTTTCTATGCTTTAAATTTTGTGAGGTAGGCATGGTCCTTCAGCCAAGGCTACCTAACCAGTACGTGGCTTCCAGGCAGAGGATGCAGAATCAAAAGGTTATATCTAGAGTGACACGTAAGAATGTCAAGAACTTGACTTTCAAAAAGCACTCAACAGAAAGGAATTTTGAAAGTAGGAAGATAGCCTGAAATATGCAATCTCTGTGAACAATCATGTACTGAAAGATGCCCAGCAATGAGTCAGCTCCTGCAGGGTGGTAAATGCAGAAGCTAAAAATTCTAAAGAAAAAATCAAAGTAGGGGAGGAAACATATCCATTTTCACACTCCTAAGCAGCAACAGGATATGCTTTGTACTAAAAAGAACAAACACAAAAGCTCTTGGAGTTAATAAATAAATAGTAATAAAAAATTATGAGACATTCATTAGAAGTAAGGGGTCGTTTGCATCTTATTCTAGAGGCAAGTATGCCCAAGTGAAATCAATGCTCCAAAAGCAAAACCTCTGCAGATAATAATCTGAATCTTCTGCTGTCTGCTGGGAGAAAGAATGGGACTAGACCTAAAATTGAAAAAACACAGTGAAATGACAACTGATTCAGTAGAGCACCAGACCATCTACTGATGTCACAAGAGATCTAGCCCCTAGGAGGGAAGATTACCACACATCTAATGATGACAAAGCAACTTAGATACCAATGGGACTTAAACTATCTGACAGTATCTTTTTCAAATCTCCCAGATGTGGAGGAAAACATTTCAGAGGCCATTACCCAAAAAAAAGCCATACAGACATGGCTTTCACAACACTATATCAACATATGTCTCTAGAAGCTTCTCACTCTTCATGAGATACTAAAGATGTGGGGGTAAGACAAAAATTCGGTATGTTACAGCATGGTAGCAAGGCTTCAGATGAAATCCCACAGTTTCACAGGATGGCTTAGGTTGGAAGGGACTTCTTGAGATCATATAGTCCAACCCCTGCTCAAGCAGCATCATCTAGAGCAGGTTGCCTGTGGCCACATCCAGCAGGGTTCTGAATAATTCTATGAATGGAGACTCAGCAATCTCTCTGGGAAACCTGTGCTAGTGCTTGACCACCCCCACAGTGAAAAAGTGGGGTTTGTGTGTTCAGATGGAATATCATATATTTTAATTTTTGCCCATTGCCTTTCATCCTCTCAATGAGCACTACTGGGAAGAGTCTAACTTCCTGTAAACCTTTAAAACACATGAACAATAGTTTAGCTGGTGAGAATTCAAGATCAAGCAAACCAAGAAAAATAATAACACCTCTTAATATTCATCATTCTGGTGGGACAGAACTGTCAGTAACAACTGCATCCAAGATATTCAGTCTGCAAGAAAATGTCATTAAATCAGATTAACTAGATCATTGAGAAAAATACTCCCTTAAGAACCACCATCACAGGAAAAAGTTTCCTGAACACTAGAGTTACCATACCCTAGCCAAATATGAGTCAGGATGTTCAAAATCTACTATGCAGAAATGACGCATAGTAGGAAACTGCAAGGACCTTTTTGCTGTAAACAGCACCAGTACTTCTTTGTTCAGATTTCTGTTAACATTTCCAGGCAGTGTCTCCATAGAAAAAGCAATGATACACAAAGATACCTTACTTAATGCTGTGTCTTATCAGACAAAGAATCTTAACTTGCCCATAGTGACATGCAATTTGTCTTGGAAGGTGATACCCTTTCTCCCTTCAGGAGGAAGTGGTTCATCTGATGTTCTCATGTTGTAGAATCATAGAATCTTCATGTCTTCTCCCTTTGAACTGTATCTTACTGTAACCTTAAACTCATCTCCCATGTGTGCACAGACAACTCACAGATCCAGTTTCTGCTTCCAGTGCCTTTTGGTCCCTGCTATATTCTTGTCCTGTTTCTCTGATGGCTCCCTGTAGATAACAGCCACCACCTTCAATTAACATGGCTAAAAAACCTCTTAAGACTGTCTACTCAAGCTCTCCTCAATGCCTTTTTTCTCACAGCTGGAAATATCAGCAATGTTTTAACTGACACTTGAGACTATGGCCATGTGGTTCTCTCTGCCTGTGGCCTCTCTGTAGGGCCTCCCATCTGTATTGTATTTAAAGTTTGCAAATTCTTTCTTACCAACACTGTTAAGATGTAAGCTTCAGCCTGATCCATATGGCATGGACCCACCTGGATTGGTTATGACTGGTTACGATTTCAGCTCTACGCAACTGTATTACACACAGCCGAATTACAAGTCTAGTCTGGTGGTCTAGAAAGGTCTGCAAAACCTTATGCTTCATCGCTTGTGTTCATATGTTTTTAGATATGTATTATTGTCCCTAATAGTCATTAATACTTTTTGGTGGAGCTGTTAGCACATGGACAAGGCCTTAAGGCATTTACCTAATGACTATCATCTTTATATCAACTAAGTTACATTACAGAAATGCTTATGCAAATGTGAATATGCTTATGCTTTTTTTTCTTGATGACAAATTTAATTAGACAAAGATTTCTTCATCTATCCCAGACAACAACTACAGCTGCCCCCAGCAAGTTCACACTTTTAGTCTTCTAATCCTCACCTCTTATGCAACACATATAATGATTTTTTTTTATTGACTTCCATAGTTGCTTCTCAGAGACATTTACTGGGGTAATACTAGACAGAATTTGTTATAGCAGCTCATTCAAGAGAGGAAAATAATCACAGAATCACAGAATCACAGGGTTGGAAGGGACCTTAATAGATCATCTTGTACAACCCCCTGCCAGAGCAGGGCCACCTTAGAGCAGGTTACACAGGAACGCGTCCAGGCGGGTTTTGAATGTCTCCAGAGACGGAGACTCCACCACCTCCCTGGGCAGCTTGTTCCAGTGCTCTGCCACCCTCAAGGGAAAGAAGTTCCTCCTCATGTTTAGGTGGAACTTCCTACGCTCCAGTTTGTGCCCATTCCCTCTTGTCCTGTCCCTGGGCACCACTGAAAAGAGCCTGGCCCCATCCTCCTGACACCCACCCTTTAAGTATTTATAAGCATCGATTAGGTCCCCCCTCAGACGTCTCTTTTCCAGACTAAAGAGACCCAGTTCCCTACGTCTTTTTTCATAAGAGAGATGCTCCATTCCCCTAATCATCAATCAAATCAAATCTCCTTTGCATGTTAACATTCTAAGAAAATGCAACCAAGAATGGAGAAGACCTGTTCTGAGGGGAAAAAATAGCTTTGTTGTGTAACAAAGAAAGGTTAAGTGTCCTGGGCCACCAGGTAATAAATCAAATAAATTAAACTTTTGCTTATGATGCAAAAGTCAGAAAATGTCACTGTAGGTATAAGGCTGATGTTACAGAACTATATTGTGCATGAAATCATGGAGACGTTACCTTCACAGCATAGAGAAAAGAATGTCAAAACCATGTTTCTTATCACCGTCTTATTTAAGAGGTGTTGTTCTTCTAAAACATCAAAAGGAGATACTCTCAAGGTAGGTTGTATTGCACAGATAATTTGAGGTATTTTGAAATTGCTCAATAGCTGTAGACATTTGGAAAGAATTTGTTGTTTAAAAATATAACTTAAAAAAAAAAATATTAAACTCAGACTCCAGAAAACTGCAATACCACTATTTAAAAAGCATTCCCAGGAACCCCTAAAAAGAGGTGAAAAATTAAACCTAAGTTGTCCTAACACAAGATTTTGGGCTCTGCTTTAGAGATGTGTGAGGGCACTGCTGCTGAGTACCATCCTGCAACAAACCCTCCAGCTTTACCAGGTTTCCTGCCTGACCACAGCAAAACACAGTGCCACCAGCAGTCCTCTGCAACGGGGAGATGGCAGCAGCCTTTAGCCTTCCTTGTCTGGCAGTTTCCTGGTGGGAGTTTAGTGCACATCAATGACATTTTCTGGTATTTTCATTTAAAAGAGGCACAGATGTGTTTGTTTCTTGTGTTTGTTGAATTTTTCTCTGCTGATGTGATTGTGTGGTCTACCTCTCTCTCTGACTGACTCACAGCCTAGCAGAAAGGAACACACATCACACAGCTATGTTTTCACAATTAGACTTTACACTGAAGTACTGACTCATTAGTGGGACTAATGGCAGAAGTTTTTTCAACATATTAAAATATTTTCTTATATTCAGACAAATTTTGAGAAAATATGTGTATATGGTTTCTTCTGAATGAAACTCAGAATATGCTGGCTCTCTTACTGTATTTCTTTGACCAGGTATTTTACTTGAGTTGGAATTTTTATCTTTGCTTCAAGGCAAACATTTACTTTTTCATAGTTGTACCCTGTATTACTAATCACTGAAACCTGTGAGACCTAAAATAAAGACAGAATCCTTCCTGATTCCTGGTTCCCTCCTATGTACTCATAACATCTATACGTCACTTATGATAATTCAGTGTTAAGCAGCACTTCCAAACAGCAAAACCAAGATGGCCATCAGTTAGGTGCTCCTGCGGGAGAGCAGGGCTCAGAACGAATTGACTGACTTTTTCCTTTCCAGACTGCATGATATGCACTACTAACTTTTCTCTTGTTACTCTCTGTGGTATGAAATTTACATTACCTATTCTTATGTTTTGTATAATTTTGCACTTGAGTTTCCACTGAAACCATATTGTGCGTAACTGTGATGTTGATAAGTGACTTGGAAATTAGGTTGTCTAATTTTCTCCTTTCTTGAAATTTGGACCCTTGTTTGTCTGGTTCCTAAGTAGCTACATTGATTGTGTTCTACTAATCAAGCCAACATTAAAATCAACTGTCTGCAAACTATTAGCAAATTATCAGGAGTATCCGTCTCCAGGTAGGATGTTTGGAAGAAAAACCCACAAAGCAAGAGAACCAAGACTTCAAATTTGTTTATTCTGCCATCAAATGGGCTTCAAACTCCAGCTGTAGATTTATGTCCAGAACTTCTATTGTTTCTAAACTAATGTAAAACATTGCCTCAATTTTTCCATTTGAAATGTAGTTCTCACTATAACCATTACTCTGGAGTAGCCTATAAACACCACTAGGTCCTCAGTGAGAGTAAAGTTCTGTAAGTAAAGACGGCCTTCACTGGCCAGCAAACATGCTCACATAGAGGCCTAGTAGAAAATATTAACACTATGCCTATACCTTCTTTCACAGACCATGGGTTACTATCCGTACATAGATAATGTTAGATTTTTACTGTACAGCTATTAATGTCTCTCAGTTGTTCAGCTTTTTGCAAAAGAAACCAATGATTTAGCAGACCAAGGACCTGAGCATTAAGTGATAAAATGAATGGTTAGTTCACATAAATGAAGGTAAACCATCCAAAGCTTGAAGAGCATAAGGACATCCTCAGTATTTCCTGTTGGGTATGTTTCATGTATGGCTATATGGACTAAAAAAAAGCACAGCTGTGTGAGTCTGGAATTGTGCCTATCCTAGCAAGCATCCCAAAATGTGACATGGCGATGCTGTTTCTAGAAGTCTGATAGAAATCTGCGTGGAGTCATGCAGCGTTGCACAGAGCTGGCTTTCTGGCTCTCACCTCCAATAGCTTGGAGACCTGCATATCAAACACCAGTGTAAGCATCAGTATAATCATAGCTGCTTGACTATAAACAGTCAAGTTCAGCACAGTGTTATTTTCATGAAATAAGAATTTTCAAATGTGCTCATTTCCTTCTCTAATTTTAGCATCTTCAGCTGCAAAATGTTGCAAAAGTCAAAGTTTTTTATCAACTTTTTAAAAGAGTGTCATATAGTTCTTCAATAGATTTTGAGGTTTAAGCAGAAACTATTTTTGCAGCTCAAGAATACTTAGTGGGTTTGGGGTGTTTTCAAATGTTTTAACCAGCATAATTTTTTTTTTGCTTGCTTTTCTCTACTTTACATGAGTTTTTTCACCTTTTCTCATCAGCAGCCTTTCTACTCTTTCTTAACATGTTTCAGTTACTCTCTCCGTCTCCGTTGGGTGGGCAGTACTACAGTCCTAATGTCATTCCCTTCCTGATGAGGCATGGGATTTCAGTCCACTGGGATTCATTATTATCAATTTGACATACCTCTCCGTGGTTTTTTTCTTAACATGATGGAAAGCAGTTGCTCCAAGAGTTTGGCACAGTCTACCGGCTTTGGGCAGTTTGGGACCTACCTTTATGGTTTCATTATGACTCCACTCCTTACTCAGAGTTTCTGAGATCCCAGTTTTTTCCATATCCTCTTTTGAAACTACACACTATGATTCACCGAGAACTAGCAGATGAGAAAGCTGATAAAGCAGAATGTCTGAGCAAGTTATTATAGGCGGCTTACTGAATGATTTACTTCTCATGAATTTTCATACTATTGGGAAAATACTCTAGCAATGGGATACTTCAATTGTTCTTGTGCCACTGTATGAACAGTGGAAATATCACATTGGATTATGATGCAGGAACTGAAATTTTAGACACTGTAAATTGTTATATCTTGAATCAACTTGTCAGACAACTCACAAGAGGAGGAACAAAGTTGGCTTAGCCATAAAAAAAAAAAGCATCCTTACTCAATATATAAGTCTTAGACTCCCATAGAACTTCCCACAAGATGCTCAAGTATTCTTACAGGGAGGGTAATAATCTGCTGAACTGATATTTTATTTAAATGGCCTGGGTGTGGGTGCATTGATCAACATAAAAACAATGAAACTTGTTGGAGGGAAATTGGAAATAACAGGTCAAAATATAAAACACTCTAAAGCATCATGGATTTATATTATTTACTAAAACAAGTAAATGTGTACGGCAGATCAAGAAGAACTGTAAATACAACACATGCGTGCACACACAAAAGCAGCTGGGTTCAACAGCTGAAGGGTAGTTATCAGTTGTAAGACACAGAATCTTTTAATGAAACATGATGTATATGTGAAGGAAGTGCCCTGCTTGTGTTTTCTAGGTTAGGTATAATTGTTCATTAGGTACAATTTTTCAGATCATAGATGTTAGAGCCATTCATTCAATGAACACAAGCATTCAAAAAGGCAAATAAAATACTGGGACCCATTAAGAGGGCAAGGTTTCTGGATAAAGTTAATGTTTTTCAATAGGTCACCTGGTTTTAATATAAAGCTCTCCCCCAGTGCTGTTGGCCACAATATTATTGCACCATAATGTGAGTTGGAAAAGAACTGAAAACAAAACAAAAATATGATTCTTCAATTGTATAGATTCACAAACT
>VXBO01003056.1:0-14182 GCA_013400135.1 Rhinoptilus africanus
AGCTCCGTGTCCTGCTGTTGGTGGCCCCAGAGCCAAAGTGATTTGTTTTTCCAGCTCTGGCTGCCTCTGGTCAACCAGCTTTGGGCTGAGCCCTTCTTGGAGCTGATGCCAAAGGTTGGGTGGTATTTGGGATGGGGAGGGAGCACAGTGTGGCAAGAACCCCCCCTTTTTTGGCCCCCAAGAATAGTGGAATAATAAAAAATAATTAAAAACCCCTATTGCAAAGCAAACTTCTGCACAAATTAGGTGGTTTTGGGAAATAAAGCATTTGCTGCCAGCTCCCTCGCCAGCTGTTTTGGAGGGATGGGGAGAGCCCCGGGAGCCCATCGCCTTCATGATGGGCAGTGAAATTTGGGAGCAGAGAGGGCCTTTGGAGAGAGCCTGGGTTTTGCTTCCACAGCCGCTCCCAGGAGGAATTTAGATGTTTTCTCCTCTTCCACTTCCAAGCCCGAAACATCCCCGCCGGGACGGCTGGTTCCACAGGTCAAAAAAAGCCGTGTGAGTATGAAAATCATCCCGAGAGGAGCTGAAACTTAATTAGGTCACATCCTTTAAGAGCAACTTGTGATGCGGCGATGCAAATCGCAGCCTGCCGTCGCGCACGCCCCCGGCCTGGCGAAACCCTCGGCCCATCCTTCTGCCAAAATCAGGGTTTGCGGCTGGATCCCAAACTTTTCTGCCCCCGACGGCAGCCTGCCCCGGCTGCGGGGACTTTGCAGAGCCGCAGCCCACGGGCGCTGCTGGCTCCGCCGACCTTCCTGCTTTCGTTTTAGCTGCACGTTATGTTTAAGACGCATTCGAGAGATAAAAGAAGGGAAGATGGGACACACACACACACGGGTGGCAGTGGGGGATGAGCATCCCGGTGCCAGGGTGGGGAATGGGGGTTTGCTGGCACCTCGTTAAACCAAAGCTCCTTAAGCAACCTCAGCTGAGGCAGGAGAACGGCTCTGACTTACAGCTTTGCTCACTGAGGCTCTCTCTGGAAAATACGAGGGAGGTTAATGAGGAAAGCACGCCCGTGTGATTTCCCTCCAAAGCTGAACAGCTGGGAAAAAACTCAGGAAAACTTGGTGTCCCTCCGGTTTGCCGTGAAGAGGAACCCTCCGGCGGTTCTCTTGTGGGGCGTCCGCCTGGCTGGGCCTGAGGCGAAATCGTGCCCCCCCAGCCCCAGAGCGGCGGGGATGATGCTGATTGATTGGCACCGGGGACAGAATCAATCCCGGGGGCGGTGCCGTCATTCCCACCGGAGCTTCCCGAAGGAGGCGAGCGGGCACCATCAGCCTCCCGGCTGTGGGACTTGGGTCAATATTGACACCATTGATTGAGGAGCAGCGCGATTGCCGGCGCCGGTGTTTGCCCTCCAGCTTTGCGGCGCTGAGATTTGACCCCCCCCGGCAATGGCTCTGTGCCGGGGCTGGCCCACGCCTCGCAGCACCCTTCTTTTGGGGAAAAAAACCCCAGAGTTTTTACACGACATGCAGTTCAGGAGACTGTGCAAAACCATGGGGAGGGCTCGCTGCTGCCGTCCTCGCGGGACCCCTTTGGGTTTCTTGGGAGCCCCCAAATCTCTTACAGCCTCCAGGATCAAACAACTCTCCACTTCCAACTCTGCAGCCTCTGGAAAACAAAAGGAAAACCATCTCCCAACCCCACCAGTGGCTTTTTTCCACCAGATACCTGTGATCCAGCCTCCTGCGACCCCACTTCAGACGCCCCAGCTATTTGCAGACGTACACGTGCTTTAGGTGGTGGTTTGGGAGGAGGCAGCGGGGCCGCAGCTACATTGCTTGGCAACAGATTTCCTTCCGAAAAAAAACACAACAACCAACCCAACCCCAACCCAAGCGTTATATATAATTCCGTGGAAAGGCCTGCAGGCAACGCCCTGCAAACGCTGCCGGGCCAGTCGGAGCTGTGAGAGCTTTGTGGAGGGGCTATTTTGGGAAGACAGGGGCTGGTGCCAGGAAGACGGGGCTGCTGAGACGGAGGGGTTGTTCCCAAGGCTTCACACTCCTGTAAAGAGAGGGCAGAAGAGCCCAGAGCCATCCCCTGAGTCACCCACAAACCAAGCGAGGATGGTGCCCAAAAAACCACCCAACAGCCCCAGGAGCCACGGCAGAGCCCTTTTTCCTTGCCCTGCCCCCCCCCAGCAGCCATCAAGCAGCATAAAAGGCCTTAAGCTTAAGCAAAGAAGGGGATGCTGTGGCTTGAGCATGAAGGTTTTGCCCCGGAGTAAAACACCGGGTCCAAACAGGCATCTCCGGCCTCAGGATTGGGAAATCCAAGCAGGACCATGTTGGGCTCTGCAGCCCCGGCTCACAACCATCCCCATCTTTCCCGGGGTTTTAGCCAGTACCAGCCTCCCTGCGGACACCGGCAGTGGTTAAGCAGCCCGAGAAGGGGATGCTTTTAGCTGCAGATCCATCGATAAACCCTTACAATAAACTTTTATATATATAAATAAAACCTTTGCAAGTCAAGCTAGCAGCAGTCATTGGGGCTTTTTCCACTTTCGCTTGGAGCGTGCAAAGGCAGAAAGCAGCATTTGGGCGCCTTTCCTGTTCCCGTGCCGCTGCCAGCAGGACATGAGGTTGGGAGATATGACTATAAAAACCCACAGGCAGGAGTGGGTGCAGAAACGGGGTGTGTGTCGTTCCCCCCCCCCCCAGCCACCCTGTCGCTGGCTTTCCCAGCTGCTCTTCCCCAGTTTGGGACTGGGGTGGGTCGGGGATGCACGGAGACCCTCCAACATGGTTTTTTTTGGCAAAAGCAGTGCTGGTGCTGCTGTGCCAGGCTCCAGCGGCCGTCTCCAGCGGTGTGATGCTTCGCTGCCAGCCGTGGGGAGCAGGGGGAGGGTGAGCTCACCCCCAGAATTACATTTAGATCTCATTCACATCCACATTTAGAGGCATTTCACATCCATCCCCGTGCCTGACCACGGCCCCACGCACGGCCCGCAGCCAAGCTGAGCGCGTTAGATGTTGGCTCTGCTACAGAAACATCATCCCGCTCTTTTTTTCTTTTTTTTTTCCAAGAGCTCCAAGCTGACAAAGCAGCTGGCCTGGAAAGATGCTCCGGGAGCTCGCGCCGCTGCACTGGATCACCCGGCCCTGCCAGCAGGGAAGAGCTGCTGGTCGTCCCGCTCCTTTGCCCTGGCTGGCATTTTCCAGCCATGTTTTGGTGGGAGGGAGCTTCCACCAAAGCCAACGGAGGTTTTGGACCCACTGGGGGATGCCAAGCCCCTGACCTGGTGCTTCTCCTGGAATATGGAGCAGGAGTTCGCAAACGAAGGTGCCACGTGCCACCCCCCCTTCCAGTACGGGCAGGGTCTTTGCCAGGACAGGCGATGCCAGCACAGCTGTAGTCTGGATTTCCTTGTGTCTTTGGGCGCCAGCTTCACGTCCAGCATTAATTGCTTTCTTAATTACTATCGTCACTCTCCCGCAGTGTCTCGCAGGGAGCGCTGAATGACACGCTTGTTTGCGAGGCTGGATCACCCGCGTTTTTGGGGCTTTTTTCAACCCCGTTGATTCATTAGCCAGCATAGCCTTCCAAGCCAACCAGATTTAATATTTTTGTTCCAGTTGGCAAAGATTTTCTTGACCGTGGAGAGGCAGAAATCGCTGCCGCACACCCGCGGGGACGCTGAGGTGGGGCCGGAGCAGCCCGTCGGCCGCCGGAGCCACGTCCCGAACCCAGAGGGAACTGGGGAAGCAGCAACTCGGGCATCACTTTTTCCTCCCTGCTGCTCGCCAAAGCCTCGCTGCTGGCACTTAACCGGCTCCAGACACACGCTGTATGTGCACATACATTCCTCGGCCATGCGATCAGACCGGAAAAGATTGCGTTCAGCCTAGGATCCGCAGCGGGAAGGAGGCCGGGGAAAAGCTGTGCATTCTCTGATGCGAGAGCGCTGCAGCCTCCAGCAAAGCTGCAGTCAACACTTCTTTTTTTTTTTTTTTTTTTTCCAGGAGACGCAGTGCTAAAAGAGGAACCGCTGAGGGACACGGGGTTGGAAAGACCTAGATGGGTGTGTGGGGTGGGGGGAAGCTCTTTTATTTTGGCCAAACCCGCCTCCCTCTTGCAAAGCTCAGCAGAAGGACTTTGTGCTCCACGCGGAGCTCCTCGCTTTCCGCCTTTGCATCGCAGCCCCTCCCTGGATCCCGCTCTGAGAGCACTATTGAGATGCCACCCAGCCAGTTTCTCCCATGAATTCAGACTTTATTACTCACCTCTCCTGTCCTGGCTGCGGTGCAAAGGACCGGCGCAGCTTCGGTGCCACCCAGGGTGGCCGAGAGCATCTCACCCCGCCAGGGCTCGCTCCCTCCCAGGGCCAGGTCAGCAGGGCAATGCCCAAATCTCAGCCCCAGTCTGATCCTGAACTGTAACTGGCTCCAAGCACCGTCCCCACACTTGTGCCCCACCACACGCCGGGGCAGGGAGGTGTTTTGGATGGCAGCACGGACGCAACCCAAAGAGAAGCCTCATGGGGAGTTTTGCTCTGGTCCCTCAAGCCTCCTGCTCCAGTTGCCACTCTCTGGTCCCACCGAGCAGCCCCCCAAGTCAGCACGGCCACCCCGTGTCCCCAGCAAAGCCACAGCTTTTGGCAGCACCAGGGTTGGCCGAGCAACAGCGTCGCTGCTCCAAGCACTGGGTGTTTCGGCATGAACACGGCGAGCTCTGCGCTTCGCCCTCAGCACCATCGGAGCAGGACCAGCCGCAGGGTGCCGGCGGGACCAGGAGCGGTGGTAGGAGTGGGGCTGAGCCCCCAGCCTCCCCCCGCCCGGCTTTCCTGCTAGAACAGCTTCACCTCGCAGCGCTGCCGCGGCGGGGCCGCGAGCGCATCACTCACCAGTGCTGCACCGGCATTTGCATAATTTCAATTATGTTTCCAAAACGGGGAACAGGCTTCGACAACAACAACTCTGCAGTACCTTGAAACATCAGAGAAGATGGAAAATCGTCATCTCGGACCTGACGGCCCTGCAAAATGCTTTCCGCTGGCATAAACTCAAAGGTGTCAATGAGGTCTGGGACAGCATGCAGCAATCCAGGATTTGCTGTTGAAACCAATGGAAATAAATGCGTTTGAGGGAAAAAGGGCCTCCCCCCAGGCACTGCTCTGCCTCTCTGCCCAGTACCTGTCACCCTCCCACGGCCCCCATCCTCTCCCCCATCCCTTGCCTCCCCCAGGAGCATCCCAGCCATGACAGCCTCTGCCTTTCCCCGTTTTCCCCTACACCTGGCGGCAAAAGAAAAACCGGGGCTGACGGAGCCGGCTGTGCCTTCCTCCCACCTCCCTGTATCTGCCATCGGTGTGTTGAGACATTGCTGCCTACGAGGAGGGCGCAACAGGATATTTATTCTTCATTAGTCACCTCACCCCTCCCTATCTGCCTCCCGGCTTGAACTGCAGGTTTGTGAGCGGGCTGGCTCCTACCCACGCAGCCACGGCACGGCTCTCCCGGAGCCTTCCCCGCTGCCGCGCCACACATTTTTGGCAACCCAGGGATGCTGGGGAGTCGGCGAGTGTTAAACATGTCCACAGATCCGATGCCTTAAATAGCACCTTCTCTTTTAAAGACGGGCACGGGGAGGTGGGTCAGAGCCTGCGTGCCATAAGCCTCCTCTCCAGACTACAGGGACCGGCAGCGAAATATTCCAGGTCTTGTCATTAAGCAGCCTGCGGTTCATTAGCAATCCAAGAAAGAGGGAAGCTGCGAGCTTTGAAGGAGAGACATCAAATCATAAATCATAATGGGAAGCTCCAGTTTTTCCGAAGGCCCAAAAGCAGCCCGGCCGCTGAATAATGCATCAGGCTGCTGAGAAGTTGGCAAACACCGGGCAGAACGAGTTAATCCACAGATCCCGCTCGGATGCCAGCACTCCTCCAGCGTCAACATGATTAACCAGTTTCACTACTCGGAGTGTTTCCGGGAGGACTGGGAGCCACAGGAGAGCCTGGAAGAGGGGAAGGAGAAGCTGTGTGGTCCCTTCTCCTCCACAGCACGGACACGGCATAGCGGGGTGGGGGACACTGGCACAGTGAAGAGGCAACCACGAGCCAGAGCAAGCGCAGCATTAGAGCAAGGGGTTACAGGCCATGACCTGGAGGTCTTGGGTGAAGGAAACCCATGTCCAACTTCAAACAAGGTGAAAAGCTGTAGCTCGCCCTTGAGGGGAGATGCCCCCCCCTTCATAAATCATTAATAAGGTCCACGATGGAAACGAAAGCTGGGGAGCTTTGGCCTTGTAGTGTAGAGCCCAACCTTGTACCAAGGGGAAAATGCAGACGATCGGTGCTTCGTGAGGTCTCAGGCAAACCGGTAAGGCAGGAGCCGAGATCCTGAGGTTGCAGCTGCAAGGCTGCAGGCACCATTACTTAAGGGAGAACATACCACTGCCCTGGTCTGAACTATTCCCATCCCTCCCTAAGGAGGGCCAGAAAGCTGCAGGTGACGCGGCCAGAAGCGGCTCCAAGGCAGGAAGGTGCCTTTGCGGCAGCAGGAGATTGGCAGGAGCAGCCCAGGAGCATCGCCAGCGCCCGGGCAGCAGTGCCCCAGCCTGGCCGACGCTGACCCCGGCTCACACAACCCCACATGCTCAAGATGCTTGGAGACAAGGGCTGGAGGACTTTGAATTCATTAACTAGTCCAAGGTTGTAAGCTGAGCCGGAGCAAGATCCAGGGACGGCTCGTTGGCAGCGATTCAACGCCTTCCACAATGCAGCGCCGGACGCCAGCGACTTTCAATTCGGCCCTTGCTGGGCTTGGCTCGTCTTCCAGCGAGCAGGTGCTGGGGAAGTTGGTCCCGAAACTTCGTATCAGGCAACAAGACAAAATCAAGCACACCAGCAGCGCCTGCCCTGCTGCTGCCCCTCACCCCCCCCTTGAAATGCTTTTGTTTTCAGCGCTGACGCAAAAAACAGACCAGTGCAGTTCATCGCAGCCGAAACAACCCTTTAGATCGGAAAGACGAGTATCTATGTGATCTACAGGATGTAATTCGAACATTTAAACACGATGCAATTCGAACACTTAAGCAGACGGGCTCGCTTTGGAGGGAAAGCGAGAGCCAAATCACTGCTTTGCTTGCAAATCTTCCTGCTCCACGGCGCGAGACGGGCAGCGGGTTTGGTTACAGTTAGGGCAGCAGATTGAAAGCCACAAGTACGTGATAGGAAGAAGCTTCCCGGAGAGCTGGGTCAGTTCCAGACTAATCCAGCCCCCGTGGGGAAAGGGCGTTCTGGCAGATGTTAGGCTAATGGGATAACTGCACGAGCGCACCTCCGTCCGCCGACGGGCGGCAGCTGAAAGTTAACAGCCACGGGGTCAGCGCCTGCTCCGCAGCAGCTCCCCCTCTTCGAAAGGGAAATGTAGAAAGCGCCTCAGGGCAAAAATAGCAAATATTAACAGCATGAGGACTACGCAATCCCACGTTCCCCACGCACAAAGTGCAAAGTCTCCTCCTGAGAAAGTATGCCAAGCAAACGGGACTTCCAAGGCAGAAGCTGTCAGCAGCAGGCGCCGGGACCGGTGTCAGCTCCACCTCGCAGCCTTGCCCCAGCGCAGCAAACCCAGACAACTCCCGCCCTTCATCGAACGAGCTTGTTCTTCGAATACCAGCTTCAGGTGAAGGCCTGAGGTATTTTGGGGCTGGTGTCGGCCCTGGATGCTTTCCTCCGCTCCTCTCCTTTCCCAGCAGCGCTGATCCAGGCAGGTTGGGGCCTCCTGCCCCTTTCCCCACGATGTACCTTCCTCTGATGGACCCTCGTGGGCCTGGGGACAAGCATCGCTGCAGCTCAGGCACACGGAGATCAATAAATTCTTCTCAAATGGTCCTAATTAAGCCTGGGGAAAATGCTTCCCTCGCTACCGAGGTCTGTGAGCCAACCTGTCCCCTCCGTCCCGCTCCCCTGCGACTGCAGAGGCTGCGGCTGTGCAGCGTGACCTGTCTCAGGTCTTTCACTTCCCAACCCCCCCAAAAAATGTGAAACAAGAGCGCGCTCCCATAAAACAGCCAAGTGGCAGCCTTACCCCCATTATATTTCAAACAAGGAATCCATTCTAGGCACAGAGACGGGAACAAGTTCAGTTCAGCGTGTTATCTCCACCTCGCCTTCCCCCTCTCTGGGACCACCGCCTGAGTTTTCCCCGGGTCTGCAGGGCACCGGGGGCACCTGTGCGGAGCCAGGAGTCACTGGTGGTTCCCCTCGAGGCTGCGCCCATCTCAGCACTCCTAGGGGAAAAAACAGTGTTTCAAGCGTTACCAATTTCCACCTCTCACAAACCAGACGCCCATTAAATCCCGCTTCAGTATTTTTTTCCAACTAATGCCATCCTAGAAGATACAGCTAAAGAAACCAGTAACGCTCACAGATACAGCTAGAGAAACCAGTACCACAGGAGTGAATTGCATCCTCTGGAAGGCAAAACATTTCTCTCGAGGCGAAGCAAGGGCCTCTGGCTGCTGAACTGCTGTGAGAACTCTGCAGATGACTCACATCTTTACTTTTTTGTTGTTGTTGTTCCTTTTTCCCCTCCTCTCTTTTTTAAGGAGGCCAGAGATACCTGTTCTGAAGCAAGAGACGAGCGACTTCCTGGACGATACGCCGCGCACCCGGTTTGCCGCCTATAAAAAGCCGCCTTTCGCAGAAGCTCCGGGCGCTTTGCGGGGACGCAGCCCTCGCTGCCAGCACCACGGGGCTGTGACTCACCCGCGTCACCCCTTCGGAACTGACGGTGGGGCTAAAATTACCCTGCTCTTCCCCGTGCTCCACATTTTGAAAGCGAGAGGGCTTGCGGCGCTCAAGCACCTCGGCCTGAGGTCCCCGTGGCGTCTGCTCAGGCATCATCCGGAAACTTACCGGCTCCAGCGGCGATGGTGCCGGAGTTGTACCGAGGACGCCAGAAGAGGAACTGAGTTTGTAAGCGGAGATGCCACTAACTCACCCTGGAAAGCTGATGGGCCTCCCCAAGGTGAGGGGAAAGCTTCCCCCCCTGCCCCCCTAGAAAGCACCAAAGCGATTTCAGATTGCGCATACCGAGCCCTTCAGGCTGGACAGGTATTAGAAACAAATATTAGAAACAAATCCAAGATAAAAAGCACAACTGTGCAGTAGTGGGAAGCCTGAGTCACGGTGCCCACACCACGGCTGCTTCCATGCTCCAGAGAGAGTTCTCCGCTCACAGAGGACGATTCCCCGGAGTGAGTTCTCCGCTCCTGGAGGTCGCTTCTCCCATTCCCAGTGACAAGGGAAATAGCGCTCAGGTCCACCAGCAAAGGGAGCGGCCACCACAGATCTCACAGCCAGCTGTTTCGACGATGCAACTAATTTTTTTTTAAACTGAGACAGGTTCCTTTGGGAGGACTGTCGTATGGGCAGGGTTAATTTCCAATTAGGGATGGCAGGCCCATTTTTTCCGAGCCCTGTCCATGAGGACCGCAGCCCTGTGACTGGGAAAAGGGCCCCGCCGACGCGTGAGTCACGGCGCGGCTTGGGAAGGGTGCTCTGGGGAGTCACGCTAACTGCTGCTGCAACAAAAGCCTGATTCGCAAGGATAAGCGCTGACATTCTGAAAAATGACTAACTGCTACAACGACAGAGACAGGGGTTTACTCTTGTCTCCAAACTCCGAGGAGTTTAATTAAGTCAGGGTAAGTTCATTTACACAGCCACACCCTGAACTGACATTCAGGTAAGGCAGAGCCCAGCCTCCACACCCTGCAAGAAAAAGGCTCTGGGAAGATTGCAGTTGCAGCGGAGCCCACCGCCCCCCGCGCCCACCTTCTCCCGCCTGCCTGAGCCACCTTTCCTGGCCATTCCCAAAAAGCTTTGCCACAAGGAGACGGTTGCGAGCGGTTGAGGCCGGGCCTCACACCTGCAGCTGCTGGGAGCTGCCTCAAAACCTGCGCTGTCTGTCAGCGCAGCCCCTGCTCAGGCTGGGGTGCGCGGGGGACTCCTGTGCCACGGCTGCCCCTCCGCGGGCACGCAGGAGCGGCGGGGGCGGGGGGCACCCCAGCCTGCCCTGGCCCCGCCATGCCGCACCTGCATGAGTCCCTTCATCGCTCGCTCGCGTCCTACTCAGGCACCGCAGCCGTCCTGGCCTCATGTCTGTCACTCCACAAGCACCCCCTGGTCACTCATCCAGCCTTTCGGCTACAGATGCATCTTCTACACTGGCCCAGTGTCATCCCTTTCCAACCAAGTCACCTCTTCCGTGAAGCACGGCACCATCCAGGCCAGCGACAGTCCCTCCACGCCTCTGACAGAGCTGGTCACCTTCCCAAGTTACGGGGAACCGGCACCGAGGCAGTATAAATTTGACACTACAGTTCGCTGAAGATTGTTAACTGCAAGCGGGAGTATTAAAGACATCTCATCCTCTCCACTTATAAAAATAGTCGCTAATCTAAGTCTCAAAGGAATTACAGACAGGCTTTCAAAACTGTGAAATACAGAACAGAGACCTCTTTATGTCGGCAGAACGCTCTACTCCAGCACCATATTGCCCCTTTCTGTTTCTCTCATAATTAAATATAAGTGACATACCAGGAGAGCTCCGCTGTATAATTGCTTTATTTTCTGCTTATTAGTTCTTTACCAACACTACAGCCATATTGAGAACACAAAATTCCTGTTTACTTTAGTCAGGGAGATCACAGTCTACAAACTCATTCACTTATCGGACACGATTAACGCCATTCAGAACTTACTCCATAAATTCACATGAACACAAATTGATGCACTTAAACTCCAGATTAGTTTTTAAATCATAGGATTTCTTACAGATTGCCACTTCGTCCTACAGGCTACGTTTACTGCCTGATAGCCACTACTTCGTGGTGAGGTTCAGCCACAACCTATAAAGGACATGTTGAAAGTGAAACCTTTGTATTTTGTTCAGTAGCAATGGCCATTTATTTTCGAAGTCTCTGCCACATGTTCCAGTAACTTTTTCTCCCTGCCCCCCTCCGCCCAAAAAAACCCGACATTAAAAAAATTCAGAAGCATAATCAGTTTCCTTTCACCTACAAAAACAGAATAACAAAGTTACTAAGGAAATACAAAACTGTGAATTCAACTTAATGCAAAGTCTAGCAAAGAAGTCTGCCCCAGCACTTGAAAACATAGTAAATCAACTTAGACGAAAAATGAAGTTATTGAAGTTTTCATGTTGACTGAGAATAGATTTAAGAAAGTTCAAGAACCATTAATAGAGCTTCAAGTTTTCCAGTTTAGGCATTTACTTTGTGCTTGGCTATTTTATTTATGCTCCAGAAGAAAACAGTAACCATATTCTTGTATTTTTAGTTTTTATACCACCACACTATTTGTTAAGTTACATCAACAGAGAAAAAAAAAAAAAAAAAAACCTAGAAAATAGAGCAGTGATATTCCAACGGCAAAAAGCCTTGAGTGGAAAAGAAAACTCACCTCCTCTTCTTTAGAGCTGAGATTTAAGAGTTATCCTACATTAAGCTTCCGCAGACTCTCTTTAACTTAGGAAGGCGTACAGTCAATCAGTGCTCTATCTTCTGGCATCAAGATCCCATTCAGTCCCATTTGCAACCCACAGCGAGATAAGTCTTTTGGAACCATGTTCTAAAGGAACTTTAAAGTGGTCCAAAGCACTCAATTTCAGAAGTGAATTCGGTATTCTTATCTTCCCATACATCTTTGGTAAGAGCTCCATATACAATGTACTTAGCACGTAGAGTCACCACTGCAGAAATGTAGTGTAATGCCCCCAATTTTATGTAAAACTCCTATCCTTGAAAAAAAAAAAACCAAAACGAAAAAAGAAAAAAAAAAGCCATTTTCTTCTGGTTTTGTAGCATACATTCCTAGAATTCCCCAACTGAGTTTAACTCCTTGAGGAAATCTGAAGTTAATCCTTAAGGCTGAATAAGAACCAGCTGCTTTAATGTTTTTTGCACCCAGCATTAATACTTGATTGAGTTTTTATACTAATACTTGTTCTGGGTGGGGTGGTGTTTTTTTTTTTTGCCAGTCACATCTGCAAGCTGTGATATGGCAAATGAGCTGCTTGCCCTTTAAGAACTAATTATGGAAGTTTACATTCATAGTCGTATACTCTCTCTCTCTCCTCCCCGCTCTCATTAGTAGTTACTCAATGGGCTTCAGACATCCAACATAGTTCCCTTCCTGCAGGACTACAGCAACAACTGGCTACCGGGACGGATGGCGGGGACTGTGACTACTTGCTAGAGTTCAGTCAGTCTTGGAAAACTAAAGCAATGAGTTATTTCCTCAAAACGGCTATTATTCAGATGTCAGAATTACCGAGCTCAACTACAGGTTAGCACGGAACTTGCCACTTCCGAAGTCTACAAAATCTAAAAATTTTTTTTTCTTTCTCCACTTTTTTTTTTTCTCTTTTTTTTTTTTCTCTTTCTCCACTAGACACATGTCGGAAAGAATCAGAAATCCTTTTAAGATTTAGATGTCTGCAACTGCCTTGAGATGAAAGCGATTTGTCTCGATTGCAAGACAGGCAAGTCGGTGCTAGATTTTTGCCTAAACCTCTGTGATTCAAAGTAAGACTTGTTGCAATGCTCACACGTTATTGCTGCATTTTCTGGAAGGAACCTATCTTGCATTGAATCGGAGACTGACACGAGTAGTAAAAACTGCAGCTAAACATCATTTAAGTTTGCAATGCAAGACAAAAACCGAACAGTATCTACCCTGGAACTATGACATCACTCATGTCTTATTTGCTATATGGTTGCTATGTAGTATGGGGAACTCATTTGCATCCCTTCTCATGCATGATGTATGGTTCAGAACTTCACAGCTGACATTTCAAAGCAGTTCTTACATTACCTAGTTAACATTATGCCTGATATGCACTTTGAACATGTTACAATGGTATTCTCACTACCTGCCACTGTAGGCAAGAATTCGTTTCACTATTAGTCTGAGATATGAAGACAGACTGAGAGTCACTATTTAGTTACAGATTAACAGAACTTTAAAAAAAGTCCTTAATATAAAAAGACAGACTGCAGTTTGATTTTAAGCAATAATTTTCAGTTTACTAGATGAAGTAGACCTATCAACATATTCTGCATGAATGCAAAAAAGTAGCAATCTACAGCAAGTGATAGAAGGAAAAAAAAAAATAATATATAATCAAAAAAGTAGAACCAGAAAGCATACACTGAAAATGGTACCCCTCCCCCAACCATCCCCCAAAATAATCAAACCATCTTAAGGGCTATCAAGAGGAAAAAAAAAAAAAAAAAGTTACTTAGCAAGTCTACAATGTGTCTTTCCCCTGTTTGCTGGAAGTCTGCCATAGCATCTAGTGCTTGTGTTCGTGTCACATTCGGAGATTAGAGCATCCTAACGCCAAGCAAGAAGAGTTAAAACAGGAATCCAGTCAAGTGTGCAGAAGGAAAGGGTGGTAACTGGAGAAAGATGATCATAATCCTATGGATGCTTTTGTTTTACTTTTCAGTAGAGAATCATTCTTCCGGAAAGCCATGTGGGTTATTTTTTTTTTCTTTAATTCTTTGTAGACTAAATAGTTATTCTCTCATTAGGATTTATAATTGGATGTTAACCATGTCAGCCCTTCATAGAGTCCATCCCCTGTAGTAGCACAGGAGGGCTGCACGTACCAATTCCTATCCCTGATTCGGGTCAGGCCCAGTTTCTCCTGGATTTCATGGGGTTTCATGGCATCAGGCAGGTCCTGCTTGTTGGCGAAGATGAGGATGATGGCGTCCCGCATCTCCCTGTCGTTGATGATGCGGTGGAGCTCCTGGCGGGCCTCGTCGATGCGGTCGCGATCGGCGCAGTCCACCACAAAGATCAACCCTTGCGTGCCCGTGTAGTAGTGCCTCCAGAGGGGCCGGATCTTGTCCTGGCCCCCGACATCCCACACGTTGAACTTGACGTTTTTGTAAGTAACCGTCTCCACGTTGAAGCCCACGGTGGGGATGGTGGTGACGGACTGGCCCAGCTTCAGTTTGTACAGGATGGTGGTTTTACCAGCCGCGTCCAGACCCAGCATCAGGATCCGCATCTCCTTGTTGCCGAAGATCTTGGACAGCACCTTGCCCATCTCGGCGGCATCCAAGGGGCCCGGCGCCTCCGGGGTGGGGTGAGGGGGAGCGGAGGGCGAGAGGCCCACGCGGGGCGAGGGAA
>VXBO01003056.1:15034-80128 GCA_013400135.1 Rhinoptilus africanus
GATTCCGCTTGGCACCAGTGTCTGTGCTGGGGAGGGGGAGGCGGTGCACGAGGTTTCTCTCGGTTTTTTTTAAATAGTTGAGAGTTTGGGGCTATTTTCCTGGGATCCGCCACTGGGGACACGTGGATCTCAAGCGCGAAGTATCTCAAGCGTTAAGCATCACCACCAGTAGGGCGAGGGGGGATTCTCCTCTCCCCTCCCTGATCCAGAGTGGGATTCAGTACTCCCCTCCCTGATCCAGAGTCCCTCCCCAGCTTTCCTGAAGCTCCTTGAGGGACTGGAAGGGGCTCTAAGGTCTCCCCGGAGCCTTCTCTTCTCCAGGCTGACCCCCCCCAGCTCTCTCAGCCTGTCCCCACAGCAGAGGGGCTCCAGCCCCCCCAGCATCTCCGGGGCCTCCTCCGGCCCCGCTCCAACAGCTCCGTCTCCTTCTGCTGTTGGAGCCCCAGCGCTGGGGGCAGCACTGCAGGGGGGGCTCACCCAGCGGAGCAGAGGGGCAGAATCCCCCCCTCGCCCCCTGCCCACGCTGTGGGGATGCAGCCCAGGCTGGGGGGTGTTTCTAGGCTGCTGGCACACGTTGCCAGCTCATGTTGAGTTTCTCATCAATGGGCACCCTGAGCCTTTAGCAGTTGTATGTCCTGTTCTTTAGCAACTGGAACAGGGACAGGCTGGGCCCCCCCCGATTGCTCCCTGAGCTCTCCCTCTGTTGCTGATCATCATTTTTCAGCCTGGACCAGCCCCGACCTGGAGCATGGTCCCATACTCTTCACCTGCCGAAAGCAGCCAACGATCTTGCCATCATCCAAGGCTAAAAACCCTGACGAAGAAAAGCGATATGCTGCACTACTTCACACAGGAAATCCAAAACTTAGTTGAGGTCTGGGGGCACGGCCAGGTGCCCTAGAAGAGAAACAGGATCCACTCAGGCAAATGCTTTTTCACCTGTACTGGACTTTATTTGTGAGGATCCTCCCTGCCCTTCAGGAAAGCTTTATGTCCATATGGTTTGTGCAGCAGAACAAGATTTTACATGGTTTGGCATGTGTTTTTTAAAGTAATCATTACTCCTCTTTAGGATGAAATATAGCAAAAAGACATTTGAGAACTCAGCACTTTCAATAGTTAAGATCTCAAATTAGTCACTAATAAACTCGGTGCACATCAGTCCTTGTTGCTCACATTTGCCAATCCCGCAGAGAACGGGTGAGAAGCTGGTGAGAGAGCACCACCTACTTTTGAAACATTTTTATGAACAGTCATACTAGTTTCCGTAAACGAACAGAAAGGACAGTAAACAGGAAGCAGAATGTAAATTTCATAACTTAGTAAAGCAAATAAAGGCTTCATTGTCCGAGGATCCCCACTGCTGTGTCCCTGCAGAGTTGCTGCATCTTACCTTGGAGAGCCAGGAGATAGCATAGCCTGTCTTACAAGCCTTTAAAATGTGAATTTGTCCCAATGCGAGATGTTTTGAAAGGCGGGTTCTTATTTTTAAGACAGCGACTTAAGTAACTGTGGGACGGAGATGTGTCATTGAAGATGAAGAAATGTGATGGTCAAAAGAGACTCTTAATCTCAGTGTTCAGCCTGCAGAGAGCTGCAACAAATCTTCACCCTGTAACCTCCTCTAGGGAAAGAAGTACAGGTTAGGCACCATATATAGTCAATATAGCCTAGGTTCTTATGTTGCTGCTTGATTTTCAAGGTCAAGAGAAGCATTTACGATACCTGAACATGTTCTAGATTACCTGAAAAACGTGACCTCATAGAACAGGTTCAGTTTCACGTACCTGCTTAAAAATTAAAATCTTCTCGGGACCTTGGCAACACCCATCGAGTTACTGGGTAGCCTGCAGAAGTTAAATATTTTAAAAGTAAGCACTGACTGAGAGCGTGTCACTGGATAGAGAGCCTGTTGTGTGCCAGTATGGATTTACAGCCCAGGGAGTAAAAAGCAATTCTGGTTATAAAGTGATTAGGGGTTAAAGCCTGGGGAAAAAGATAGCAAATATCTGTAGGACCTTTTGATAACTCAGCTGGGCCTGGCTGCAGGGCAGCCTGTTCCTTATCTCTTCTTTCTCCATAAGGAACTCAGGGGCGGTGCAGGTACTAAGGTTTGCATCTATTGATTTTCACGGTTTTGTGAGGCTGTGTTTGTATGTTTTGATCTCCACAAGCTGTCACAATAAAGTGGTGATCAAAAACGATGCACCTTCAGCTTTACATAATAGCCATCACATTGTAATAAGCAAACCTAAAGGAAATGGACTGATACCGCCTTTCGTTTTTATCTCTTTGACTATAACTACCTTCCCAATCAGTTTGGATTATCAGACCAAACCTGTTTTAGTATGATGTAGCGCATCTTGCTTACTTTTCTCTCCTCTTTTGGCAGAGGGAGATGGGAAAAGAGTCTGTTGCAGTGATCCTTTGTGTCTTTCCAAGGAAGTAAAGGGGAGTATAATAATGCTTTGGGTTTAGTATCTATGTTAGGTAAGTTCTTCTCTCGCGAGAACAAA
This sequence comes from Rhinoptilus africanus, assembly GCA_013400135.1. Lineage (NCBI taxonomy): Eukaryota > Metazoa > Chordata > Aves > Charadriiformes > Glareolidae > Rhinoptilus > Rhinoptilus africanus. The sequence goes on from VXBO01003056.1 coordinate 17,551, forward strand.
TTATATTCTTGATGTTACAATTGCATTCCACTGGTAGGTTTCCTATCACTGAGATATCTGATACAATGGGCCAAATGTCCTCCGCTGGGGTGAGCCAGGTTAGCGAAGCACTTTCCATGAGCTGTGGTCACTCCTGCCTGGATGCGGGGAGTGGTGGGGGTGGTCCCCCATGGGCGTCACAGCCCTGTTTCCTGCGATTCTGCGATGTCTGTGTCTGTGCAATCGCAGCTGGGCTTGGCCAGGAAACTAAACTTGCAGTCTCCGGCAGTGTGTGCTTTAAACACCGGCAGCGTGGCATTAAACAGATCCTTGGGCTCTTCCCATGAGGTTAACGTAACAGCAGTAGGGAAGGAGTGGATGTGGGAAGGGGGTGTTGGAGAGTATTCTGACTGTAGCAGATTTCTGTTAGCCTCTGTGTGTGCTGAAATGGTGTAATAAGGACCCTGAAGAATCGCTAGAAATCCCACATTTCTCCTCAGGAGAAAGCCCTGTCCTGGTCCCCCTGGAATTCCTCCAGCCTCCTGTGGGAGTGGGGAAGCGTTCTTCCAAAGTGGCCTCCCAGCAGGAAAAACAGTTTGCCCTCCAGGCTGTTTGGGTTTGTTTTGTATCTCAGACTACATCGAAATCCCTTTGCAGTTGCTATTGGCAAACAAGCTGGCTTCTCCTTTCACAGGTTATTTTCAGGACCAGACAGAGGAAATGTAGGTGGGGGATGCTGCCGGACCAAATTTCCATATGCCAAAATCCTGAATCACCACCGTGACAGTATCAGCCTGAACAATCATGAAGCCTTAACAAGACTAAAAATAATTTGTGAGGTTTTTCCTTCCCTCTCTGTTTTTTTCCATTTTCACACCTCATATTTCCCAGCAGCAACAAAGCAGGAGATACACCAATGGCCTCCATGTCTCAGCTGGACGTGCTGGCTCACCCCACAGAGACCTGCACCCGAGGTTTTTGGACCCCAGGCCAGGCCATTGCTGATGCCCAGATGTTCTGAGACACCGTGGTATCCTGCAAAGCATGGCAGTGACACGGGGAAGCCCGAAAACTCAGGGTGGGGTTGCTTTGCACTCAGCGCTGTGGGTCAGCAGAAATCAGCTGTGTTCTGCATCCACACTCTTAATGCAGAGGGGGTTTTGCAGGCAGTTCCCAAGGGCTTTTTTCCCTCTAAGTTGTGTTTTAGTTGTCATTCAAAGGGTCTCTGGCTCCAGACAGCGTCCAAACATTGCAATGGGTGGAGGTTTGGAGCTCAGTGGGACCCCAAAGCTGCTTCTTCAGGCAGTTGGAGACCAGCTTACCCGTAACACTTTGCACAAAGCCGAGCTCAGCAGGAGCCTGGAGCAGCTGGTCCTGCTGGGCAAGATGCAGCAACCAGCTGTCGGATGCTCCCCCTGAGCTCAGAGCTAAGGTTTCTCCAGCGCTGAGTGGCTTAATTTTCTTATTTCAGGTGTTGCGTTGGTGGTCAGGAGCCACACCAGGGCACATGTCCCTGCTAGCGGGCTGGCACTGCTCTCAGGACTCTTATCTGCGTCCTGGCTCCTCTGTCTGCTAAGCTCATTCCCATCAGATTTTCTCAGGCAAAACAGGTTGTTTCACGCTCTTGATTCACTCCTGCTACGTTATTTCCATGTGATGAAAAATTTTTGTATTTGTGGCCGGAAGAAACAGTCCCCATGTTACTGGTAGGAGGAGAGGATGGGAGTGGGATGCCCGGCTCTGCTCTAAGTGTTATTTCTCAGTAGACAGCTTGCCTTTCTCTCCCATTTGTGGTCGTCAAGCCTACATCTCCTCATGCCCATGGCCCCAAAGTCATTATCCTAATGCCTTTAACCAAAACTCCAGCTGTCACTGACAGCTCTTCCTTAAGTAGATAATAGGAGCCCAGAACAAGATGTCTCTCTCTCCCAAGCATCCCTGACACCCTTAAGGACTTCAGGCTTGTGCAACGCTGAGGAAGATCTTGTTTGTCTTTTCTGAGATGGGATTGCTGTGTGTGTACTTTAGCCCTCGACTTTGCTCCACTAACTTGGGTCAGGCAGTCTGGAAGAAATGCTACTTCCTGAGTGGCTGCCAGTGGATCTGGCCTTGGGCAGGAGATGCGCCTGTGCCTTGAGGAGGAGCTATGTCCGTGCCTGGAGCTGAGGTGTGTCCATGCTTGGGCACGAGGTACACCTGTGCCTTGACCTCTGCACTTAAGAAATTCAATGAAAAGAGACTGTTCTTTGATGTTTTTAGCCCTTTGGTCGTGGCTAAGCTGGCTGCAGGCTGGCTCTGTGCACAGCATCGTTGGTGGGGAGAGCCTGGAGGGGGTCCGTGGAGGTGGAGGCAGCAGCAGGAGGCTCCGGCTGGGCTGGTGCTGCTCTCCGGCAGTGCTGGCGATCTTGGCAGCTGGTTCCACTCTCCTCCCAGCTGGCATGGAGTCAGGGAAGGTTGCTGCCCTTGGAGGTGGTTTGCACATCTTTCGTGGATAGACACGACTGTCTGAGGACCCCTGCTCCTACTGTGCAGGTTCGCAGCCACCAGACATCCCCCAGGCTAGCGCTCAGCGTGTCTGAAGAAATAACATGTATCTGGAGAGGGGAAAAAAGAAATAAAAAGGCCATTTTGGCAATGGCAGTGCATGGTTTGGGTTGTGCTTTGGCTCGCTCTGCTAGGAAAGGGGAAGTGCAGCCTACACATGTGGGTTACACCAAAGGCTGCCTCTGGTCTCTGAGCACCATGGCTCCAAGCTTTCCTTGCAACCTCAGGTCTCCAGGGAGCCAGAGAGAGTTGAAGGTCCTGCAGTATCCCCAGCACTGGCCAGCTGCAGAGTCACTTTCAGGGGATGTCTGGGAGAGATCTCTTGGACAGGCCTCCGAGAGAGGCAAAATATACAGTGAAGATCCCAAATAGTCTGTGAAAGTATTTCTAGACAGCCACCTACTGCAGCAGCGAATGGGTAAAGGCAAGATGCTCCTCTATTTTATTCCTTGCACTGCATTTTTGTTACTTTTGTGTCCTTCTCTGAGAATTGAAACTGTTCATTACTGCAAGTGTTCACGGAGGCAAGTAGGTGGCCTCAGACTCTCTTCTGAGCTCTCCCTGGACACATCCTAGAGCAGGACCATGAATTTATTTTTTTTGTCCTACAACAGCTTAACCTGCCCTTTCTAAAGCAAAGTGTTGTGTTGAATCTTCACTCGAGGAGTTAAATTTTGCTTCCTGTATTTGACGCTCCTTCCCCTCCGTGTTCCTGCTGTGCTGCTTGAAGCATCAATGCATCCCCTTGCCTGAGCTCCCGGCTGCCACGGCAAGGCTGGAGGCAGGAGCTGGTCCCCGAGCGCTGGAGAGCGGAGGCAGTGGGAGCTGCATCCAGCCGGGCACAGTGGCTTGTGCCTGTAATCCAAGCGCCAGGGAGGCTGAGGCTGGCGGACGGCTTGAGCCTGGGGGTTCTGGGCTGCAGCGAGCTGTGCCGAGCGGGTGTCCGCGCTAAGGCCGGCATCGATATGGTGGTCCTGGGGGAGCCGGGGGCTACCAGGTCGCCTAAGGAGGGGTGAACCGGCCCAGGTCGGAGACGGAGCAGGTCAAAGCTCCCGTGCTGGTCAGCAGCGGGATGGCACCTGTGAATAGCCACTGCAGCACAGCCCGGGCGAGAGAGCGGGACCCAGTCTCTTTTGGCATCTTTCCCCCCACATCAACTGTCTGTGCCGGGAAGCAATCATGAAAGGGTCAAGTAAGAGTGGGGAAAGGCAAAAGCATCTCCCGCAGGTGTTCGACCTGAAGATGCTGCCCCAGCCTCGCTCGCTCCCGTTGTGCTCATGTTTTGGTGTTGTGATTTCTTGCAGTGGTGAAAGGCCACAGGACAGGACCCAGCCAGACCTTTGGGATCCCAAGAGGTGTAATGGCTGGAAAGGGAAATCACAGGCAGCGGAATTTCCCATCGTGTTTCTGGCTCAGGGAACCTGTGCGCCCACAAGTCAGTTGAGCATCCCTCACACACTGCCGGCTTCGGCAGCGCGGGCTGGGGCTCCGGCTCTCAGGAGTGCCTCATTAGTCTGCTCCATCGGATATTCACTGTCACCACTCGTTTGTGTCCTCAGCTCTGAGCTTTACACTCTTAGGAAAATACTGGTGAATCAAGAAGCCCTTCTTACAAGGAGTATTTCAAAGCAGGGAGTGAGACATTTCTTATCTGCTCTTCAGTAAGTGAAGCGTAGGGAGGTGTCCTGGAAATAGAGCTCCCTGATGTGCCTCACTTGGCTTACAATGAAAACAGAGCATCACGATATGCCTCTTTTGGCTCAAAACAAGAAGTCTGGGCTTTCTCAGCTGCTTAAACCACCTTGTGCTCAGAAATTTGTCTTTCCTGTCTCTCCATCCACCCATTTTTAAACATTTTCACAGGCAGCCCAAGGATGGTCTCCCAGTTCCCCACTGCCACTCTGTGGCCAGGCAGAGCCCACACAAGATGGATGTGGAAGAATCTGCAAAAAGCCTCATCAAACAGCTGGACACGGTGGCTTGTGCCTGTAATCCAAGCGCCGGGGAGGCTGAGGCTGGCGGATGGCGTGAGCCTGGGCGTTCTGGGCTGCAGCGAGCTGTGCCGAGCGGGTGTCCGCGCTAAGGCCGGCATCGATATGGTGGTCCTGGGGGAGCCGGGGGACACCAGGTTGACTAAGGAGGGGTGAACCGGCCCAGGTCGGAGACGGAGCAGGTCAAAGCTCCCGTGCCGGTCAATGGCAGGATGGCCCCTGTAGCACAGCCCGGGTGAGAGCAGGACTCAGTTTCCCTTTTGAGGGGATCTGTTCACGCTGACACAGTGGGGGGGTCCCAGCCAGGGCCGACGAGCAGCGGCCCCACCTCGCAGCGGGGTTTCTCCAGGGGAGGAGCGAGGAACAGAAGGGGAAAATGATGAAAGGAAAGGAGGGGGCCCAGCGGCCGGCGCTCTGAGGGATGTGGAGGCCGCAGGGCGCGGTTGCTGCCGCCGGGCGTGGTGGCGCACGTCTGTAATCCCAGTACGATGGGAGGCTGAGCCCGCCGGATCGGAGGGACCCGGGTTCTAGGCTGCAGTCGGCCACGCTGAGCAGGCGCCTCCGCTGGAGGGTCGGCGGAGAAGGGCGAGGCTGGGCCCCGGGGAGGCCGGGCAGACCCCGCCGCTGCGGAGTGGCAAGTAGATGTGTGCAACTGGCCCCAGTGGAATTTGCGATTACGCCATCCGTAGGCAGAGCGGGTCGCGGCTCCCATGCTGGCAGCCGGCGGGCCGGCGTCTGCGCGTGTGGCTGACTGCAACCCTGGCCTGGGTGACCCGTCGAGACGGGGGTTCCCCTTTTGCGGGGCTCAACCGCACGGTTTTTGCCCCTGCGCGTTACACGCCTCCTCCCGGCCCGCCGCCGGCGCCTCCCGCTCGGCGCATGCGCTCCGGTGGCTGGGGAGGCGGACCGAGCCCGGCGCAGGCGCTCCGTTGGTTCATGGCGGCGGCGGCGGCGCCATGAAGTCCCGCTTCAGCACCGTCGATATCCGCGCCGTGCTCGCCGAGCTGCGGCTGAGGTACCGCTCCCCCTCCCCTGCCCGCTGCCAGCCCCGAGNTCTTCCCTTCCTCTTTGCACGGGGAGGGTGCTGTGGCCTGTCATCTGCTCTCCCACCCCCCTGAGAAGCTCTAATGCTCCTCACAGCCGTGCCCCATGGGTGCTCTTCTGGGTGTCCAGGGCAATCGCCGTATTCAGCCCCACGCGGCGCGAAATGATGGCGAGACTGACCACCGAGGCCATTTCTGTGCTCACACCGGGAACACTGGTGTCCCGTGCTGGCAAAGGGCTCCCCAGGTGATGCAGAAATTACCCCAGAGGAGAGAAGTGCTCCAGTATAACCAGTAAATTTTACACCTCTGCCATAAAGAGGAGATCCACAAGCTGGTTCCGAGCTGGGATGTCCGCAGTGGCTCTCCTTGCTTTGACTTGCTTAACTTTTTGCACTTAATCCATTAATAACAATTTCTCCATCTTTTGGTTGCTCAGTTTCCAGCTCATTGCGTTAATCTTCCTTCGCAGCCTCTTGGGTTGCTGCTTGGTAATTCATCGTAACTTTCATTTCGGTATATTTCCATCGCCAGTGAGATTTCTTCGGTCACTTGTGTGGTTTGTGTATTACATTTTCCAAAGCACGTATTTTCTTTTTGACAGCTTATTGGGAATGAGAGTAAACAATGTTTATGATGTGGATAATAAGACGTATCTTATTCGCCTTCAAAAGTAAGAACTTCTTTGAATTTCTTTATGCCGTTACTGTACATATGCAAACTAGATTTTTTTTTCTATGTGTGTAATTTCTGTTGTCAGGTTTGTGGCTTTTCTGAGTAGTTTTCAGTGAAATTCTATTGTTCGTCGATAAAATGCAGTAAGTTTTGTGCAGGAAGTTCTTGGGAGGTCGCATATGAAGCGTGAAATACTGCAGAAAATATACAAAAGGTTAAAGGTGTTAGCGTAAAACCACACAATTGTAATTGGGTTTTTTGTGGGAGAGAAGAGAGGAGTTGGAATGAAGAGCCCACTTAGTAAGTGATAGTGGTGCCCAGACCAAATGGGAGGTAGGGCTCGTGTCATGTCCTCCCTGTCCACTCCAGGGGTGTCCAAGATGGACCCTTTTTCATCTACTTGCCTCTAGTTGTGTTGGAGAATTTTTAACTCCATCACTTGCCAACCATTTTGCTTGGCCAAGTTATCCATAGACTTAAAATGTGGATGTCCTTTTTGCTGTCAACCTGTCTGTGGCACTAGGGACTCTACTAGTTTTGGCAACAGTCTTTTTTTGCGGATAAGTGTGCTGCTGTTTTGCCGTGCTTTGGTCTCCTGGTGTGTGGTGAGGGGTGGCTGCGCATGTGCCAAGTTCTGGGTCTGTATTTTGTTCACAGACCAGACTGCAAGGCCACGCTGCTGCTTGAATCTGGTATTCGCATCCACACGACGGAGTTCGAGTGGCCAAAAAACATGATGCCATCTAGCTTTGCAATGAAGGTAAACTAACGTACAATTTCTTTTTAATAAGATGGCTGGATGTTAGAAAGCAATGTTACTGTTCTGTCCTTGGTGTTAGAAGAAAATAATGGAAGGATTTGCCTGGTGGATCCTGATCAAAGAGTGACTGAAGACAAGGGAAGAGCAAATGTGGAGTTGTGTTGTTGATGTTCAGTGCCTGAAATAATGAAAATTTGAATTTGTGAAGACCAGTATTGATCTGCTGGACACTTTCTAGGCCACACAGGCTTTTTGGAAATTTATTCCTGCAAAGTCCTTGTCATTCCAGTTGGATTGTCCAAATTTTTAGGCCCTGGACACAGCACCCTATGTTAATAGACTCCTGCTATTCAGTCTGCTGGACTTCAAGGCTGCAGATTTTGCTGCCAGCTGTTAGGCTGTATTCCTGCAGGTAGATCTGCAGGGATGCAACCTGAGTGATCAATCACACGGGTCTGCCAAGCCCGCCACCTCTGGATACGGTCTCATCGAAGTGACTCAGCAGAGACTCGCCAGGGTGGCTTTGCACGTTATATATGGATGCAGGGATAATCCTGGTTGTCTTTGCAAAACAAGCCCTTTGAATTTTAACTAGCTTCTCGCTTGTTGAGCTAAACAAATAGCAGTTTTTAATGGCAAAAATGAAAGGAAAAAAAAGAGGCTGGAATAATTGTATTGACTATAAATATCAAGGTATTATTTTGCTAAGCGCTGTCATGTCTCTGTATTACCAAGATTGGCATTTTTACCCTTAGGATATTTGTATTAAGTAAGAAGTGGTCAGTGTCACAGGAGGGATTTATAGCTAAGAATGTATTTCAGTGTAAAATGTCACAAGCAGGTCTGTTGGCATCATCTCACAGACATCTTCTCTGTTATTGGCAGTGCCGTAAACATTTAAAGACCAGAAGACTTGTCAGTGTAAAACAGCTGGGTATAGACAGAATTGTGGACTTCCAGTTTGGAAGTGATGAAGCTGCTTATCACCTGATCGTTGAGCTGTACGACAGGGTGAGTGCAAAGCTCCGAGCGTGTCCTCTGTCAGCAAGCACATGAGCACGGCCTTTGCTGATCGTCCCCTGTCGTGTGCTCGCAGGGTAACATTGTCCTGACAGACTACGAATACATCATTTTAAATATTCTGAGGTTTCGCACGGATGAAGCGGATGATGTCAGATTCGCGGTTCGGGAACGATACCCAGTCGACAGTGCAAAAGCGCCTGCACCTCTGCCAACTTTGGAAAGGTAATTGCTTTTGGATGGCATATGTATTGGAATAAACCCAAATTACTTGGAACTGTGAAAGGCAGCATGTCTTTGGGTAATCTTTTCACATATTACAGGCCATTTGGCACTTCTTTTTTTAAAACGGAAAATGTTTCGTAGCTTCTAAGCACTACAATGTAGTCTTAAAACCCTGTGTTCTTTGGAATGACAACTCTCCCTTATCTTTTGTAGGTTAACTGAAATAATATCAAATGCGCCCAAAGGGGAACAACTGAAGAGGGTTCTTAACCCGCATCTTCGTAAGTAATTGTGTTTCATTAGAAAATGAAATGGGGTTGATACACGTTGTGTTTTGACGATACTGAAAATTAGAACAACTTCAAGCAGTCTTTTTTGTTTGGATGTTGTTCATGACTGTCTGCTATTAAGTATGTTTGAAAAACAACAAAAACCCTAAGCCTTTGAAAACAAAGTAGATTTTTTTGATTCCAAGCCAACTGCAAAAAGAGATGAGCCTTGCTGTGATTGTGCAGGGACGAGGACCTGTGAGTAGCTCTGTGGGAGCTCTGACTTGATGCATTTTGTCCAGTGTCTTGACTTTGGTGGTACCAAATAGGAGATGTAAGTGTACAGTCAGGGCAAGGATTCTGTTAGGAAGTGGTTGGAGTATGCCAGTGCTGCCAGTCCTGTAACAAGTACCGAGGTGGTAATAGCAGCATGCTCGATATGTCCATCTGGGTGTTTTCTGGTAGCTAGGCAAAGCACCCTCTGCCTCAGTTTTCCTGACCACAGAAGCAAATTTGACCCCTGAACAGCTGAAATGACAAACCTAAGTATTACTTCCCCCATTTCTTGATTCTCCTTTTTCACCACCCTCATCCCTCTCTTTCTCCACGCCGGTCTCTTCCTAAATAAACAACCCACTGCGAATTACTTGCCTTCATTGGTGCCGGTTTTGCTATATCCGTACCCAAATTTGGTATTTCTGATACTGTTATCTGGGTAGCCTTGGCCTTATATAGTGTTATGGCTGTGATTGCCTGGGCACAGCTGGCCTGGCAGCTCTCTTGAAAGGTCCATAGTTCTTCCCTTCGGTTTCTGTGGGAGTTTGGCTGTTTCTCACCCCGCTCCTCCTTAACCACCTGTGAAACCTGTCCATCCCTCCTGCCGTTACCCATTTTTTTTCACTTTTCACGCTGGTAACTGTCGTGCCCAGCAGTTTCTCACGTTGCGTCCTGAGTTTCTCACATCCTGTTCAGATGACTTAACCTCGGGCCAGTGCCTGCTCACCATCCCTGTCATGAGCCTGTAGCCTGAACACGCACACTGATATCTTCCCAGAAGAGTCTCAGTCCCATCAGTTTTATGTTTTAGAGTCTTCCCACAGAGGATTCTGTGATTCTGTGATCAGTAGGCATCTTTGTTTTTAATAGCTTGGATTGGATTGTCCTTCCATGTATTTACCAAATCTCTTTTTGAGTCTGTATGAACTTCTGGCATCTGTGGTGTTTTTTGTGGTGGTAGTTCCACTTGCTTCCACGTCACAAGAAAAGTCACCTCCTTTTTTGTGTTCTGAAACTCATCTCACCAGTTTTACTTGGTGCCCTAGTACTGGGTTGGAAGAGAAGGTGAACAGCTGCTGCCTGTTTACCAACTCCCTGCCACTCATTTTACAAGTCTCAGTAAGATCCATCACCTCTTCTGACAACTGGATTTGAGGCACATTTTCTGACGTACTGCCTGCAGAGAAACGTTCCAGCCAGAGCTTCCCTGTGCCCCTACGCTATGAATGAAACTCAAACCATTAATTTAATTTTTCTGCTCTTGTCATATCTGAGTGTTTCTTTTGCACCGATCATTTCTTGAACCTACGGATTCTAGCAGACTTCCTGCTTACGATATGTCTGGAAAAGGCCTTATTATTAATCTTGATGGGCTTTTTTCCCCCAGATTTTCTCAGAATTAATTTTGCCCAGCGTTGCTGTGTTTTACAACCACCTGCCAGAATTGGGTCTCCCATTTTCCATGAGGAACACAGCTTCAGATAACTTTTTGCTTTTAACAGCTTCTCTTAACCTGCTATTTAGTCATGCCTTCCTTGGATTTTTTTGAAACACTGTTTAATAAGTGATAAGCATTTGTTCTGAATCTCCAAAATAGCATCTTGAAATAGCCTGCAGGCTGTTTGCCATTTATTGATTGTGTCAATTTCTTTCCTTCTAAGAAGCTTCCTTGCTTTATGTAATCTTCCCTTTGGAGCTGTGAATGCCTGTAGGAGATTCCTTGGGCTTTTGTTGTGCTAGCATGGATCCAGGTAAATTTTAGTGTCAGCCTTGTACCATGATATGACATCTTACCCAGCCAGGCTGGGATGATTAAAACCTGATTTAGCTGTTCTGTGCCCTGCTTTCACAGTCTCATGGTTGTCCCTCTGCACATTGGGGTGATCGGCAGTTCTGCTCAGGCAGTTCAGACTGTAGCCCTCATACCTCATGTCCCAGATGTAGGCCTGGGTTGTCATTCCCGTGGGATTGTGCTGTTTTTTTTTCTAGTGGTTGTCTTATTTATTTGTTTGGACCCTAGCATTCTATTCGCCTACTCTAAGGTCACCTGCATCATTCTAAGCTTGCTGCTGCACTGTCCCAGTGCTTGTCTTCCTTCCCCCATGTTCCTACTTTGCTTGTTCTCAGTGTTCTAAGTTAAATCTGATTTTCCATGGCCCCATCTTGCTTCTTAGACTTTAAGCATCTTTGTAGGAGCTTATATATCTGTTTTCATTTGCTCCTTCTCTGCACCTTGTTTAAATGGGGCTGCATCTGTTTCTTTTGTCACTCAGGTTTCACATTTGGCTTTGCTAGCTTTTTCCTAGTTCTTTATATGAAGCTACAGAATTTGTATGGCTTCACCCTTTGCCATACCTTATCCCAAGCCAGGCAGTTTGCCACCCTTGTTGGGTTTTCTGTACTCTCCAGTTCAGAAACTTTCCTACCACCTTTTAAATATAAAGGTTTAATTCCATTTTGGCCAACATGAAGCCCATCCTTCCTGTATATCCTCACTCTGTCCTCGACCTTTCCTGGTTCCAGATAATCTCCAGAGGTCCCTTCCAACCCTATGATTCTATGATCCTGAAGTTTGTAAGAACACATCAGCCATGAGCTGAGACCCACCTGCTCTGCCTGACCAGTGAGCATTTCGGGGAGGGACACCGCAGGAGTCCTGGTCATCTGCCTCCCTGGGCTCGCTGCCTCCTGAATTCAGGACCACAACTCCCTCCTTCTCCCCAGTCTCTCTGAGGATTGGCTGTAGTTTCACAGCCCTCATAATTTCAATGTGGATACAAATTTCATTGTGAATGTTTTCTACATGTGATTCTTCTTTTTTTCAGCTTATGGAGCCACTCTCATTGAGCATTGCCTTATAGAAGCTGGATTTTCTGGCTATGTCAAAATAGATCAGCATATGGAAAGCAAAGGTATGTAGGAAATAACATTTTAAAGCCTGTACTATATATATGTATATATGGTAATTTTTATGTTTATGTAGTATTTTTTTCCAAGGAGGTGAGTAATCCGTAAACCTGTAGTTCTGACCATATGGTTATATGTTTTAATGTTTATAGTTTGGGGGCCAAATTGTTCGCATTAAAACTCTTGAATTGGGCATATATTTTGGATAAAACATCAGACTCCTATAGTCTAAATGGTTTTTATAATGAGATACCATCTTAGACATCAGGTGAATTCTGGCTATGTAAAGGGGTGTTTTACAAGAATCATGTATAGAAAAGTTAGTATCAAAGTCTTCCTTTATAGCAAACACAGCTTTACATTTACTAGGAAATTATGGATTTGGGTAGTAAAGTCAGAATAGATTTTTCTGTAGTCTTTTTTTTCTTTTGTGCTTTATATTTTCCATAAATCAGAAGTATTTTTTGCTTTCTACTGTGTTATGGTACTGTAATAAATCAACTTTGTAACAAACAAATAACTTCTTACAGCTACTGGCCTATGCTTTGCCTCTGCAGATTTATTTTTATAAAGTGCTGTCATTTGTGTGGTCTTTTTTTTTTCCCTGAAACTTGAATACTTATGTCTTAGAAGTACCTATGTTTTTTTATTAAAAATTCTCCAAATATCAAATGCGTACTGAGGCTCCTGTTAGAAATGAACAGTATTTGCTGTAGTGAAGCACCGGCGGTAAAGGATATCTGCTCTTTTATTTTTGAGACATGCTAGAATCCTGCTTAACGTAGTTAGGTTGGACAGGTTGCTTCAGGCACTAAATTGGAAGAGTGTTTGCCTGGGGGCTTTTGTTGATTTACTATTGTGCTATGTTTATATAAACATATCTTTCAATCATAGGTATTTTAAAATACTCCTCTCCCCTCTCTTTTTAGAAAATATTGAAAAAGTGCTTGCTGCTTTAGAGAAAGCAGAAGAATATATGACACTAACTGACAACTTCAGTGGAAAGGTGGGTCTCAGCTGGGCAACAGGGTTATCCGTTATGCAGGAATTGCAGAATTAAACTGGTAGGCAGGTATTGTTCAGCACATGCTTGTTCCTGGTGTAAGCAGCTGCAGATTTTATTCTCTGAGCTTGGGCTCTAGGTAGTGACGGGGAATAAGAATTGCTTCCTTGCACTGGATGTGTAGCAATTAAATAATCTACAAGCAGATTGTGTAGGTCCTATGGGAATTGTGCTTTAATAGCAGGTAATGCTGTTCTGCATGTAAACTGTGCATTTGTGTGATAAGCTGTAAAATAGCCCTGAGGTTTGTGAGAGAAGTTTGCCTTTTTTTCTGGAAGAAGTTGGAGTTAAGACAAGCAAGCAGTCAGGGCTTTATTCACATTGCTTCTGCCACAAAGTCTCCCTGCTAGAATGATTTACTGTCTCATACTCATCAGTAGGTTAGCACCCAAAACTTGCTGCCTTGCCAAGATAAGGGGGATCCTTTTCAAAGACAAATGCTGATGGTGTATTTATGTATTCTTTTAGGGTTATATTATCCAAAAAAGGGAGAAAAAGCCAAGTCTGGAACCAGATAAACCAGCAGAAGATATCTACACGTAAATATTTGAAGTATTTATTTTTTTTTCTACTAGTCTGCATAACATAAATTAGTTTTCAGGTGGTAATATCAAATGTGTATTTTACAGATATGAGGAATTTCATCCTTTCTTGTTTTCTCAACATTCAAAATGTCCGTACTTGGAATTTGACTCATTCAATAAGGTACAGTGCTTTTGCTGATACTGTACTTAAGTGCTTTAATTGACTGATGCTAAAAAGACTAATTAAAATATAGCGCAGAAGTTGTTAATGAAAACATAGACCTTGGAAGAGATGATTAATTTTATAGATAAATGTTTTATGCAGAAAAGGCCAAATAAACCGGGGCATTTAGGCTACTGCTGAGCAGTATTGTCTTAATTAACTCAGATCCTGTAGCTGAGATGCGGCATGTGGCACTCAGCAGAGGTATGTACTGAACTGTGAGGAAGGTGGCTGTTATCAGTCCTGCTTAAATATTTTGTTAGTGGAAAGTTCAGACTGAATTATCGCTGGAGGCAAATAGTCATCACAGTCATCACGGTTATATTTTTCCGGTTACTACTTTGAAAGCTTCAGGCACCTGATTTAGTATTTCCTTCAGTGTTATCCTTCCTGGTCCTTGACTCATTAGCATCTGAAATCATTAACTGCGTGTTGTTTCTGACCTTGATCTCCAGAATTCCCATTTCACTTTCCTACCCTGCTTCCTGACTGAATCTGTGTCATCTCCTTCACAGCTCTGATGATCTAAGCAGCCTAAAACCTTCCTCTTCTTTTGTTAAGTGCAGCATCTGGCGACTGGAACACCAGCAGCAGTTCTTAGGCATACTTTCTAGGTTTTTTGAGTTTTGGTGGTTTTTTTAACTGACGTACTGAAACAGCAGGAATTCTGGGCAGACAGGTCTATCATTGCAATCATTTCATCTGAAGAGCACACTGTGTCAAACAGCAGCTTCCTTTTCATCACTTCTTAGCAAGAAATATGGGCCACAGTTTGGCCCTTTATTTACTTGTGCACAGCCCCTGGTTTGCAGTGGGACATGCCCTTGAGTGTCTTGCTGAACTTATCTCAGACAAAGACAACATGGAGGAATTTGCTGAACCCTCTTTTAGCATCTGTCTCTTTTAGTGCTTTGCAGTCACCTCTCTTGAGGAACCTCCTCTGCTGCTTGGTGCTGGTCTAAGTTAGTGCAACCTGGAGACTCTTAAAACTGATTTTCTCTTGCAGGCGGCAGACGAGTTCTACTCCAAGCTAGAGGGACAGAAAATTGATCTGAAAGCATTGCAGCAGGTATGCTCTCATGCAAGAGTGGGGCAGCTGGGGTGGCTCTCTGACCTTTAGGTGCTTCATTTGGTTCTTGTAGCCTGGGGTGAGGGAGGTGTCATTCCTTACTTTTGCTATGGAAATGCTGAGTCAGTGATATTCAAGATATAATGTAGCAGTTGATTCTGCTTGGAATACAAGTTCTGCACCAACAACAGTATTTTGTGGAGACTGTATCTCTTGCGCTGCTGTATTTTTCTGTGCTGGAACTCTGTATTGAACATCTTGCAGTGATTAGATGGTAAGATGTATATTTTTTTGCCATCTTTCTTATTTTTGAAAGGAAAAACAAGCATTGAAGAAGCTGGAAAATGTCCGCAGGGATCATGAGCACAGACTGGAAGCTCTTCAGCAAGCTCAGGTAAGACTGAGATTTATTTTTTTTAACTAAGAATATACATAGTGTTTCTTGAAGAGTTGTACCTGCTAATGTGCATTGCTACGGTCAGTGTAAAATCCCAAAATGAAGTCTTCCATTGTCACTGAGCACCCTGCAGCCCCTCGGGAGCCTAGACCTGCCCTGTGGGGCTCTGCTCCCTTATAAGCGCTTTGTACCTCACTCACCAAAATTTGCTTGTGCTGCTCTGCTTGCAGGAGTCGAGTTGGCCATTGTCCTTGGATCACTTCATTGTCATTCTTGGATTTAATCTCAATATTAATGACTACTTTTTAAAAACTATTGCTGAGTGTGTTTTTAGCGTCAATGGGTATAAACTTTTTTCTTTCCTTAAGGAAGCTGATAAGATAAAAGGAGAACTTATAGAAATGAACTTGGACATTGTCGACCGAGCCATCCAGGTGGTCCGTAGTGCATTAGCCAACCAGATAGACTGGACAGAGATCGGGGCGATTGTCAAAGAAGCTCAAGCGCAGGGAGACCCCGTGGCAAGTGCAATAAAAGAATTAAAGCTTCAGACAAATCATATCACAATGCTGCTGAGGTAAGTACATTACAGATCACCATACCGAATGCAAGTAGAACTGACTGAGTGAGCTGCATAGGACGCAGGTATCTTTTTATCTTGTGCACTGATACTTAAATTGTTCAGTTTTTCTTACAGCAGCGTGAAGAGAACATAGTGCTGCGAACAAAGAGAGACACCTTTTTTGCTTTCAAAAATAATAGTAATTTAGTTACTGTAATAGCTTTTGGTTTAGTGTTTTGAGAGCCTGTCTGACTATATTCTAAACCAGCAATTAACTCTCTGGTTTATGCTGCTTTGATCTAAAATTCACATGAGATCCTGCCCCTTTCGATGCTGCTGACGGATAGCGGCAGTTCCAGTGAGAGGCTGATGGTTCCAGATTGCAGCTGTTGAGCTGCAAGTTTTGATGCTGGTTGCTGTAGGAGTTGTGATGAGAGAACTGGCAGTGAGGCAGTGTTTGGAGTGTCTTTAAAAACCTTATCAGATACTGTATTGGGATGCTAGAGATGTAAAAGGGAGAATTTCTTTTATATAGCTAGAACTTTTGGTATGAAAGCTGTAATGTGGCAAAGTTAATTTATGAATTTTCAGTTACCTAATTTCCAGAAATATTAGTGTGTAGAATAAACTTATTTTCAGTAGTGAGTTCTCTGTTGGCAGCTGTGTCATCAGTCTCTCTGTTGTAGTGAGTAGGGATCGCTTCGCTGATCAAACGTGCTCAGTCAGTCCAAGTACTGAAGGATGTGTCCTTAGTACAGAGGACTATGGAGAAATATTTTGCTTTATGAAGAACTTTATTTTATGCTGCTCCACCACCTTTTGCTGCACAGACTTAGTACAGCTGTATGAAGCAGGATTTAATGTCCCGGCGAGAAGCAAATGCAAATCTAGCTAGCGTGTGCTCAGCATACCTCTTTGAAGACAGTGGAGCAGATGTTTTTTGAGGCTTTAAATTGGCATGTTGCTGTCCTCTTCAGTGAGTTAGTATAATGATGTAGCTGTTCTCTTTTCATGCAGAGATCACACATAGAACATCTTGTGTTTCTTTTACTTGATGAAAGTACATCTTCGAAACTGTTCTTCATTTTAAGTCCGGATTTTCCTCTAGGTTGCTAGTATGGATATGTGTCTTTTGATAGAAGAAATTGCCTTGGAAAATGTCACTTCCTCGGATTGGAGAATTTCAGCTCTCTTATCTTCTGCATTCGATTTCTTTTTTCCCCCAAACTTTTGCTGACTCCAAGACATAAATGGGCTTGTGTGTAAGGCATCCTGGGGCCTTCCTGTGGCTGCACAGTGAAAGGGGTTTAAGGGTTCCTTAGGCTGTTTCCAGTCTTCATGAGAGAGTAGAAGTAAGAGTGCGTTGCGCTAAGGGTAAAAAATAACCAGTTCTCTTATGTCAATCAGATGATGTCACGTGTTTTTAGGAACCCATATGTGTTATCTGAAGAGGAAGAGGAGGAGGATGCTGCTGATTTAGAGAAAGAAGAAACAGAAGAAACAAAGGGCAAAAAGAAAAAGAATAAAAACAAACAGTTGAAGAAACCTCAGAAAAACAAACCGTCATTAGTTGATGTTGATCTCAGTTTGTCTGCGTATGCCAATGCCAAAAAGTAAGTTTGCAGTAAACGTGTGCTTTGGTAGTAGAAGTTTTTGTATGCTTGCAGTTTTTAGTGATAACACTAATTCTAACCATAGGAAGGGCTCTGTGTGTATCTTGTTAAAAATAAGTTAGAAATTGAAATGGGCAGCTTGCCCTGAGCACTAGGATGTGCATTTTCTTGGTCCAGAAGCAGTATCTCACTGTTGCATAACAGCTAGTCTCTAGCTATCACATTAATTTAATTTGGAGTACAATTCTGCACAGTGACATGTGGAGCAAAATGGCTACTTTTGCCACATGTGAACCCAAACATGGTGTTCTCTCTGTCTGAGGAGGGGACTTGTTCCATTTGGCTGCTCTTCTCAGGTAAAGACTAAGTCGAAGATCTGGGCTAAAAAAAATATCTACTCAAAATTGAATGCTAATGGCAAACGTAGAGGACTGTGATAAGTCCATTCTAAAAATGAGTGAATCTGATGTGATTTCAGATACAAACAAACTCGTGTTTCGCAGGTATTATGATCACAAAAGGCATGCAGCTAAGAAAACTCAGAAGACAGTAGAAGCTGCAGAAAAGGTATTTTTTCTTTGTTTTTGGAAGATATTTAAAAGCAAAATCCCTGTCACTGATCAGTGGAAATTCCTAACTTGGTCTAGGTAGTCCTAGTGAGACATGGATGGTAAAAACCAACCGGAGTTGTTTTATTCTTGAGCCTCCAAACAGCGGATTGCAGATCCCTGCTGTGTCGTCTGGTTTCCACCAGGAGCATTGTGAACACGTAAGACAGATGCTTGGTGGAGATAGTGACAGACCAGTGCTTATGGAGGCAGGAAGGGGAAATTGACGGAAATCCTTGTGATCAAAGAGCTGATAATCTTCACAGGGGGCAGCTGTCCAGGGCGGAGATTTATGAAGATTTTAGGCTGGGTGTCTTACATGTGCATGAGGGGAATGCAGGCCTGTGTATGCAGAGCTTGCACCCTGAAAAACTTTGGAGATGTTTCCTGCCAACTTTCCTACTGTTCAGTTATCAGCTTTGTGATTCCTGTGCTGGCGGATTGCGGTCATGCTTTCTGTCTAAATAGGCATTTAAATCGGCTGAGAAGAAGACGAAGCAGACGTTGAGGGAAGTTCAGACAGTTACCACCATCCAGAAAGCGAGAAAGGTCTATTGGCAAGTACAGTTTCATTGTCGTTACCTAATGCATTGTGAACGTGTGCAAATTTAGAATGACTGCGTCAGGCTGAGTTTTCACTAGCTTAGAAGTGGAGCTAATTATGTTTTCTAAGCAGTACGCTTCGTATTGAGTCTTCTTACAGTTGCTTCTTGAAGGTGCTGGCCTGATCCTGGTAGCGCCTTTGCCTGGGAAAGTTCTTTTTGGTGGACATGGACTTGTAGTTTTTTGCTTTTAATATGACTAAGAATATGGGCTTAATAGAAATAGGAAACTTCGCTGTTAATTTCTGGCAGCTCTGTGAAATAGTAACAGTAGGTTTAAAAAAAAGAAGAAAGAACAAAAAAAAAAACCAAACCCCAAAGCTTTTTAGAGTCTAATAACTGAATTATTAAAATAGAAGTAATTAGGAGGCACATGGACTTTGTGGTGATGGTACTTGTCATTTCGTCTCAAAATATCGTTGGCAGTGATGTTATATTTGTACCATGCCTGCTTTTTATGCCCCAGGCCTATGGTTGGATGTGGAACTATTTGCAGTGTCTTTTGTAAGGAGTAGATGCTAAGATTGATATTCTTAGAGTTTGGTATAAAAAAGTACCTTTGTAATGTTATGTTAGTTCCAGGTGTTTTTCACACAATGGATTGATGTAATTTGGCAGGTTTGAGAAGTTCCTGTGGTTCATTAGTTCTGAGAATTACCTTATTATTGCTGGAAGAGATCAGCAGCAGAATGAGCTGATTGTAAAGCGGTATCTTAAACCAGGTGAGAGTCTGGTTAAGTGGAGTATGTCAGTTTCTCTGTTTTCGGGTTTTGTAAGTGTAAAAGAATGACATGGGAAGGTCTGTCTGGTTTGTTCTTGTGTCTTGGGTAAAGGGGGACTTTGGTGAGCCCACCACACACACGTGACTGCATGTATGTTGTCTGTGGGTTGCTGGCAGGTCTGCTGTGGGAGACCTGACCCTCCAGCACCGTGGAGTGAGAGTAGGTTGGACAGACTCCCATGAAGAGCAAAGGAGATGATTCTCCCTGGAGCAACTGTGGTGGCCTAAAAGGCTTCTCTATCCTCTTCCCAACCTGCTCCTTGCAGCCAAAATAGCTGTTTCCAGATAATGTTAGAAACCTTCACCTTAGCTCAAGTGATCTGTGTAGTTACCACGTGTGTGACTGATCCAAGTCTCCTCTTTTCCAGGGGACGTATACGTGCATGCTGATCTCCATGGAGCCACGAGCTGTGTGATCAAGAACCCATCAGGTACCTCGTGTGAGGCTGGTGCAGGGACTTACTGAAGCCTGGGGGCACTGCGAACTGGCAGTCTCTGCGTTGCATGTCTGACCCCACCCTGGCAAGCTGCTTTCCCCCCATGTGGTGGTACCCAGCTCCAGCAGACATTTCCCTTAGGACGCGAGAGGCCTTCCAAGATCAGGTTGTCCCTGGCTGCTGCCGCTTACCAGCCGTGGCTGGCTGCTTGCAATTGCTCAGTTCAGCGCCTGGTGGGAAGGAGCAATGGAGATCTGCTCACAGAGGAGAAGAGTGTTAGTCACTGGCAGAGGCGGTGGGAGAAGGGCTTGCTGCTGGCCACAGGGACTGGAGTTCTGAGACTCTGAGCGGTGCCATACACAAACAATAGGACAAGAGGAAATGGCCTCAAGTTGCGCCAGTGGAGGTTTAGGATGGATATTAGGAAAAATTTCTTCACAGAAGGGGTTATGAAACGCTGGACCAGGCTGCCCAGGGCAGTGGTGGAGTCGCCATCCCTGGAGGTATTTAAAAGCTGGGCAGACGTGGTGCTGAGGGACATGGGGTAGGGGTGGGTTTGGCAGTGTTGGGTTGATGGTTGGACTTGATGATCTTAAAGGTCCCTTCCAACCTTGATGATTCTAAGATTCTATGAACAGTTTGGGTGCTGATGGAGGGTGCTGATCTCAGCAGAGAAGTGTTAATGTGACAGGACAGATCTCATAGGAGAGCTGTTCCTGGGAGGGGGTGGAAGTTGGCCTTGTGAGGAGCACAGTTACTGCTCCCTTGAGGAGGTGAGCTGGGGAAGGAGCAGCAGCACAGCTGGCTTCTGCCTCTGTTGGGGGGCTGTGAAGAGCAGCTGCTGCTGCTGCTTCTGCTCTGTCCGTCTTGCCTTCAAGCTTAGCCAAGCCATGTTGTCTCTGCCCAGGGGCCTGGAAAAGCTGAGACACTGGATTAGGGCACATGTGGAAGTTGGAGAATTTCATCTGTTGTGCATGGATCACATTCACTGATTTGTTGGTTGTTACTTTGTAGGTGAACCCATCCCTCCACGAACCCTGACAGAGGCAGGCACGATGGCCTTGTGTTACAGCGCTGCCTGGGATGCCCGTGTGGTCACCAGTGCTTGGTGGGTCTCCCACAGCCAGGTAAGGACACTCGTGCATGAGCTTTGCAGACAGAACATCTGAAGGAGCTGGTGTGCGACTGCAGACAAAGTGTCTCTGTGCGGGAACTGATGGATGTGGGTGAAACTTTTGTTCTCTGATACCGTTCCTTATGGGTTCTCCCTGGCTCTGCTGTATTTAGGGCCAAGCGTGGAGGGCTAACCTCTCGTATGACATTCACATGACAGAGGAAGTGCTGCAGGCTTGGCTTCTTATTAACAGAGGGGAGGAACTTCTAATAAAAATGAAGTTTTCATTTTTTTCAGTTGGGCTTCTAGCTTGTGCCTTAACTGCAGCCTTGCTGTGCTTCCCATCGACTCAAGTGTAAGGGTGGAGAGATTACATAAAACTGAAGGTCATGGTGCCTTTAGTGTTCTTATTTTCTGAACAACCCAGTTACTTCCCAGGACTTCTGAAGTGTAGCGCCAGTAGTGTGTGATTGAATTGAAACATCTCTTAGGAAAATACTCTACAAAGGACGGGAAGAACCCCTCGCAAATGGAGTCCTTCTGCAAGTTAAAAATGCAGCTTGTTTGAATGTTGCTTTTGTTAGTGCTGTTATTGCACAGTGCTGGCCTTCTGTGCAGATACTCCTTACAGTGTATCATCATTTTTTTAGGTTTCTAAAACTGCGCCTACAGGAGAATACCTCACTACTGGAAGCTTCATGATCCGAGGTGAGACATAAAGGAACAGTGTGAATTTGATGTTAGGCATTTTTTCCAAAGACACTGTGCTATCCTGCAGTGGCAGCCACCTGAGCTGCCCCTCTCGCCGTGGCAGCCAACAGATCCCCCTCTTCTCCCGAAAATCTGTTCTGAGCAGTTTAGACTGAATATCAGGCAGCTGCAGCAGCATTTCTAGCTGAGACCCCGGGCAGAAGATCGTTAGCTAAACTGCTTTTGAGTTTCTCCTGTTGTCATCCGAGAGAGAACAAGCTCCATTGTAATTTGTTGGTAGCCTAAAGCCTCTAATAAAAATGAATTTTGAAAATACATCATGTAACTTAGCTGTTAATCCTCCTCTGAGGATCTGCCTTTGTTTTTCAGGGAAGAAGAATTTTCTTCCACCTTCATATCTGATGATGGGCTTCAGCTTCTTGTTTAAGGTACTGCTTCCTCTGTGCAGCTCCTGCTGGCTTTTGTAATTTAGTTCGAGCTGTAGGAGGCTTATCTTCTGGTTCTTGCTTATCACTATATTCCAAATTACTTCTTTTCCCACTGGGACAAATCCCATAAAACGCTACTTGCTGAAAATTACTCTGCTTTCATTTCCATTTTTCCCCGGTTTGCACTGCCTTCATTCCAAACAAACAGACAGTGTGAACGTTACTACCCCTGCTAGATTTTTGTACCAGCTCTGTGTGAAGTGTACGTGTGTTTTGTGAGTCTGCTCTTTGGGCAGTTATGTGTGTCTCCTCACTTGCTGTACTTTCTGCGTTGTCAGACATGGGTTTAAATGCGCTGGTTTAGTTTTCTTGCCTTTTGAATTGCAAAAAGTGTTGAAAGGGAAAGAATAAAGCTGAGTCAGGTGTTCTCTGAATGGGCGAGCTGGTACTGGCCTGATATGAGGGTGCCTCTGTTGTTAGGTGGATGAAAGCTGTGTTTGGAGACACCGAGAAGAAAGGAAGATCAAAATACAGGATGAGGATCTGGAAACGGTTTCTAGCAGTGCCAGTGAACTGGTGGCTGAAGAAGTGGAGCTATTAGGTACAGTGGATGTGACTGGGGTGCTGACAGACGGGACTATTCAGGGTTTGGCATTAGTTCCCTGTGCTGTGTTGTGGGTCAGTTTGGCGTTTCTAATGTGAACGGTATTTTCCCCACCTGTGTGCCCCAGAAGGAGGAGACAGCAGCAGCGAAGAGGAAAAAGCGGAGTGTCAGGAAGCACCGGAGGATGTGGAAGCTGTGTCTGAGAGTAATCGTGACAAGGGCATTGCTGACCCTGACCAGGGCAGAGTAAACACATCTCCTGCACCAGAGGGTGACTCCGAAGAGGATGATGGAGAATCTGAAGATGAAGCGGAGCATCTGGAGTCAAAGAATGAAGTGAAGGAGGAAGAGGTAAATTACCCCGATACAACAATCGACCTGTCGCATCTTCAGTCTCAAAGGTAAGTGAAGAAGCAGCTGCGCTTATCGGCAATGTGGGCACTTCTGAGGATCTCCATTCTGTTAAAAAGCTGCCACGACAAGGGCTGTGATGAGTTGCCATCACTTCTTTCAGTGCCTGTCTCTGCAGGCTGCCAGAGTTCGGGCAGCAAGCGCGTACTGCGGGAATACTGCCATGCTGTGTACCATTCCCTGCCACTTCCCTGCATGGCTCTTCCTTGGGGGCTGCTTGCTTTGGCCCTCCCTCCTGAAGTACACACGTGCACACAGGGGCAGCTGGCTCTTTCATTGCTGCTGTTCCCTGTTTTGACCTAAGTTTCCCTTGAGCACCACGCACTGGTTTTGCTCCTCAGGAGGTGGCTGCCCTCATTTTCTTTTCAGAGCTGCTCAGACTTGAGAAACTTGAGTCATGAGTCGTTTCTGCTCTGCCAAGCTGGTGCTGAGCTACCGCTCCGCGTGTGGCTGCGAGATGAGCTCATCTCCCTGCTGTCCCTGGAAATGGCACTCCTTAGAGGGTGCGAGGAGATGGGATTGAGTGGGTGGCAATGGACGGCGCTGCAGGGAATGCCATGGGGCTGTGTGCATGGGAAGCTGAACGTCAGGGGCTCCGTTAGCGTGTGCCGTACCCAGCCTGGCTTTGTTGCTTGTTTGTGTGTGTGCATGAGACAAGCTGGCAGAGACCTGCAGACTTGTTTTGTAAACTGAATCCTGGTATTGCTGCCCCTTTCCATTCACCAGCGCTGGGATTTTCAAGAACTAGAAAGCTGAAAGCAGTGCAACCAACTTAGCCAGTGTCTGGGCTGTGGCGATGAGCCTGTGGTTGAGCTGCCGAACATCTGTTGATGAGCTCCATTTTGATCTCCCCACAGATCCCTGCAGAAAATCATCCCCAAAGAGGAAGAACCCAACCTGGTAAGGTTCCAGCTCAGATGTTTGGCAAAGGGCAGTGTGAACTGCTGCTGGACATGGTGTGCTCTAACTGCGTTTCACTTCTTAGAGTGACAGCAAGTCCCAGGGGCGAAGGCATCTGTCTGCCAAAGAGCGGAGGTGAGAGCTTCTTTGTGTCTGCAGTGAGGTGAGCGCCTCCTCCCCGGTCCCTCTCCAGGACCTGGGCGCAGGGAATGTCTTGCACCTCCCAGTCTGGGCTGGTACATGCCTGTTGTCCATCCTGCACTTCCAGCGTGGGTCCTGCCTGTGGGTTGGCGGCTGCTCCTGTCCTTCAGGAGTGCTGGTTGTGACCAGTTTGTTGTGTACTGGTGGGCTCGAGAGGTTTTCCTGAGGAGGGGTTATTTCCAGTGTGTGTGCCTCAGGTTCCCCTGTAGCCCCGCGGCGGGGAGGCGGGGTGGTAACGCTGGCAGGAGAGCAGCAGCCTCTCGTCGCAACAAGAGGCATTCTATCAAGTGATCATTTTCCTTAGAGAAATGAAGAAAAAGAAGCAGCAAAACGACTCTGAGAACTTGGAGCTGCCCGAAGAGAAGCAGAGGGAGACAGAGGCGCAGCCTCCCACTGCTCCCAACACCAATAAGGGTGTGCCAGCCCCTCAGCCCATCAAGCGGGGCCAGAAGGTAGGCAGGGACCAGGTTTACCCATGGGTTGAGCTGTTACCATGGGAAGTGTGGACAGAAATACCATGTTTCTGTCAGATGTCTGTGGCTGTCTGCTAGTTTTTGACTCTTGGTGCCGCTCTTGGTGCTGTCAGGATGATGGTGCCGGTCTGTTCGCATTGAGCACGCTGTGCTTTCCTCGCTGACACCAGTCTCTTGGTTACTGGTGAATTGCTCTGAAAGAGCTTCAGGAGAGCTGGAGGGAAGTGCATGTGGGGTCAGCATCTAGGTGTTCGTTTGTGGATGCAAAACTCTGCCAAAGGCATTGTTTCTAAAGCTGTTGGGGTGTTTTCTTCTGCAGAGTAAAATGAAGAAGATGAAGGAGAAGTACAAGGACCAGGACGAGGAGGACCGGGAGCTCATCATGAAGCTGCTGGGGGTGAGTGAGAGGAGTTCTGCCTTCTCCTGTGGTGCAGTTGCGTTGGTCACTGGCTCTGACCACCTCTGTGTGTAACCACAGTCTGCAGGATCGAACAAGGAGGAGAAAGGGAAAAAAGGGAAAAAGGGGAAGACGAAAGAAGAGCCGGCAAAGAAGCAACAGCAGAAACCCAAGGCTGCGCGTCGTGGTGCTGGAGGGGGCAAGGAGACGTTCCCAGCAGGAGTCCTGCTGCACGAGTCGCAGGATGCAGCCCTGGATGAGCAGCAGGATGAGAAGGTGAGCAGCACCCCCGCCTCTCCTCTCCTGTCCGCCTGCCTGTCCCTTCTCACCCTCCGCCCTGGCTCTCCTGGCACTGCGTACCTCTGTTCTGCCAGGGAGGCTGAGCGGCTCTTACTTGTTTTGGGGCAATGTGGGCGCTCTGCAGGTCTCTTGTTGTGAGTCGGTGTCTCTGAATCGCAGCCCATCTCTCTCCTCCCGCTTTGGCGTCTGCCAAGCAAATGCGAGTTTTGAGAGAAATATTCCTCCCCTCACCCACATAAAAGTGCTCTTCTTACCTTTGCTTTAAAATTAGTTAAATTCGCTTTGCAGTTAGAACGTGGCTTTCTGAGTACTGCTGATAAAGAACTTACTTTCTCCAGGGGCTGGGGGAGAAAAAAAGCCGTTGTGCTCAATTCGGCTCTGATATCTCCTTTGTTTGTCTGTACAGGAGGAGCAAGACCAGGATCAGCCAGGAGTTGAGGTAAATGCTCATCTTTGAAGCTCCGATAAGTGCCGAGGAGACGGCTTTTATTCCTGCTCGACGCAGGTGGGCCCTGCTGCAGCAGCAGCTCTGGCAGGACCAGGGGCCCAGGTGTTGGGCTCTGCTTTTACAGTCCCCTTCTTGCCCATGACTGTTAGAACCCAGCTTTCTTGTATTCTTTAAAAAACCATAACCTCTTTTATCTTCTTGCCCCGCTTATCACGTACATCCCCTGTAGAAACAAGGGCCTGCTACGCTGAAGTTTGTCCCCTGCCGTTGCACCCCCCGGTGGCGGCGGCGCTGGGCTGGAGGATGGCGCAACACAGTGCAAATTGCTCTTTAGTCTACAAGTTTATTTACATATAAAATTGCTTCAAAGTTTTCTGTAATTACA
This sequence comes from Rhinoptilus africanus, assembly GCA_013400135.1. Classification (NCBI taxonomy): domain Eukaryota; kingdom Metazoa; phylum Chordata; class Aves; order Charadriiformes; family Glareolidae; genus Rhinoptilus; species Rhinoptilus africanus. The sequence goes on from VXBO01003056.1 coordinate 43,491, forward strand.
GGCTGTGGGCGTTGCCCAAGGCTGGTATAAGTAGATTTCTTTAAATGTAATGAAGGAGGATAACGGTTGTCTGGAGCGGGGGAAGCTTTTGGTGAGCCTGGGAAGTTGTAACTGCATTTGGGGGGTCCCGTTTGGGTCATTCAAAACGAAATCCATCCTGTTTTGAATAACGTGATTTTAGTGATCAGAGATGGTCGGCAGTGATCAGGGTTTGGTGATTCGGTGCCAGTGAAGCGAGTGATACAGCTGCGTTCCGTGTGTGTTGGTAACCCCCCCGCGAGCTGTGAGGCGGGTACCTGTGGGGTTGTGGCTCCCGTGTCAGTTCAGCGGGGACCCTCCGGCCGCTGCCCCGCGGAGCCGGGTGGAAGGGGCTGGGAGACGCTCTCTGGTTTCACAGCGGAGCTCGGTGTCCCCCTCAGGAAGGCGAGGCGTTGCTGGACTCCCTGACGGGCCAGCCCCACCCCGAGGACCTTCTGCTCTTCGCCGTTCCCATCTGCGCTCCCTACACGGCCATGACCAACTATAAGTAAGTCGCAGCGCTGTCAGTGGGAAGGGTTTGCCTGCGGCCCGCGCCGGCCGAGGGGAGCCTGCCTATTACTTACAGAAACCTTTTCTTTTGCAAGGTATAAAGTCAAGCTCACTCCAGGCACCCAAAAGAAGGGAAAAGGTACTGTGTTAAAGCACCTGAATCCTTTTCAGTGCTCTGCTTACTGAAGCCAGCGTGTTTTTATATATCGTTTAAATTTTTCTGTTTTTTTTACAGCTGCAAAGATTGCCTTGCATAATTTTATGCAATCCAAAGAAGCTAGCGCAAGAGAGAAAGACCTGTTCCGCAGTGTAAAGGTGACTAGTTTTTCTACATAATTTCTCTTGTACAAACGCAACAGCAGTAGCAAAATGTTCACTAATGCCATTTTGGGGGTAAATACTTCCAGAACCAAGCGTGCTATTGCTTTGGTTTTTAGCAGCGTTGTGTTTCTGAGTAGAGCTGGGGAGGACGCGCTGCTTAGGCCGGGAAGAATCACGAGAAATGGAGCCTCACCTGTAGCATGGGGCCTTAGGTTCCTGTGTGGTGTTGCCCTTCATCTAAAATAGCCTGTCAGGCAAAAATACCATCTCCCAGAACGTCCTCTCCTTTTGGGAGGGGAAATTCGCACCGGGTAAACATGTTATCTCTCTGCTCAGGCAGGATTTAGCCCACCCCGTGCAGTTCTCTTCTACTTTTCTTGCTATTTCCTCCTCAAATTGGCACCATCAGTCGGTCAGTCCCGCACCCGCCACCAGGGAGAGGGCTGGTTCCTTGCTGTGCTCGTGGCCAGGCCAGCCGTTCGCCCCGCCGTCCCCTCGCTCCTCCCGCCGCGACTTTCCGTCCCCAGGTGGTTATTTCTCATTCCAGGTCAGTTTATCAGGCAGCCCCGGCTGCTCGCTGGCCTGTAATAGTTCTTGGTCAGAAACACGGAATAGCCGCAGACTTAATGTTGACTTTTCATGGCATTGCCAGAAAAACGCAATTAATGGTTAATAACCTTGAAATGAACAGCTAGCGCCCAGGGAACTGCCGGATGGAGCTGGTGTGCGGAAGCTGCACAGAAAACCATTAAGTCTTTTGTTAATAAAACGTGGCGTGAGAGCCTGACATCGGCCTTGCTGTCTCTGGGGGAAAGCAGGCAGAGACAGGCCCGTCAGCTCTGCCAGCAGAGGCGGCAGCAGCACTGGGGGGTGAGGAAAGTGGTCCTAAATACTTCTCTCAATTTCTCATCTTTAATGTTTCGCAGGACACCGATTTGTCAAGAAATATTCCTGGTAAAGTGAAAGTGTCTGCACCTCATCTCCTGAACAGGAAAAAGAAGTGATTCCGTACTTGGGTTTCTCAGCCTGAAACTGCCGCCACTGCGCAGAGCCCAGCACCTACGGACAGACAGACAGACGGACCTACCCCCACTGCCCTTAACGTGACTGAATTTAGCTTCCGTGGTGGACCAGGAGGACCAGTTCCTGCATCGTGGTTTAGATGGACTCTGACTTCAACTCGATACGAATAGCATAAACCCCCCCATGCAAGTAAATCGCTGCCGTCTGTCCGTGCTGCGCGCTCTGCCTGTGCTGTCTCTAGTGCTTCCAGTGCCGGAGCCCAGCGCGGCCTCCCCCTGCTGCTGGGCAAGGCCCTGCCTGCCTTTGCTGCAGCAAAACGCTGCGGCCTTGGTTTCTGCCGCTTTCCTCCGCCGGGGAGTGGAGTTTCTAATAGGAGAGTTTCAGTGCAAAATGCTTCATTATTTGAGAAAAGGTAGAATTTGGTTTTTCCCAAACTGTGCCGTGGGCTGCCAGGAGCTGGAAGGTGCAGTCCCAACCCTCCACAGCGCCCGCTCCCACCAGCACAGCCGCACCGTGCCGTGGAATTACTGAGGGGGTGAGGAACAGGCGGGGAAGGCGCTGGAGGGTGAGAGTAAGCTCCTGTGTGCTGTATCAGCACCTCGTCTCCCGGGAGGTGTCCCTGCCCGGGGCAGGGGTTGGAACTAGGTCATCTTTAAGGTCCTTCCAGCCCAACCCCTTCTGTGTGACACCCAGCTCTGCTCTGTCCCTCTGCACCACCCCGACGCTTACTAAAGCTCACGCAGGAATCAATACAGAAATTGGTTTGTTCTAGAAGTCAAAGTTTTTAATTTTTTTTTTTTTGAGGACAGCTTAAACATGGTTTCACCCCTTCCCCACAGCAGCACAGCCTGTTCCTCGTGCCCGATGTCACCCGCTGGGGCTGCTGAGGGAAGCGCTGCAGGTTACCCGCAGGGCTGGCCCCAGGCGCCCCCACCGACACTGCTCAGGGCAGAGTATCTGCTACCTACGGGTCACGACTGAAGTTACACAACATAAAGAGTTCCAAAAAAACCCAAAACTACAAACAAGCAGAGAGTAGCGGTGCTTTAGCAGCTGATGATTTTTTACAAGAGTTTTATCAGCTCCGACAATGTACAATTTTTTTTCCAAATCCCATTTCTCTGCCCTTAAGCATTTGTGTCAAAACATTAAGCGGTCTCCGGACGCTGTAGACTAACCGAGGGCTGCTCCCCCCCTCACAGCAATCTTCAGCCTCGACTAAAGCAGCGCTCCTCTTCAACCCTCACGGCCTGCCGCTCTTTTCCTGCTCAACCGCTGAAGTCCTCAGGTCCTTGCCCAGGGCCTCCACAAGGATTTCCACGCGTGCCCCGGCCCCGTCTGCCCGCTTGGGGCTGGCCCTCACACCGACCCCAAGGTGGACAAACCCAGACCTAGTTTTAGCTTAGGCAGAGGATACGCCTCCACCTGCATTAAATACATTTATTGCAAACGTCTTTACACAAAAATAGGTTCTCTCTAGGCCATTCACATGCAACTTAAAGGCAAGAAGCAACTACCTACGGCGATACAGATATTTAACCTATACAAGTTGAATGTTTGCCACACTTGGTAAGATGATTATTACATCTTGGAACTGCTAATCCACCCGCAGCTGGGTGGGAGGTGGCTGCCGAGGGCTCAGGAGCCTGAGGTGTTGTTGCTTCCGAAGCGCTGATTGACGCTGTGCAGCAAGTGCTTGGGGAGACAATTCCAGGAACTGGCCAACATCTCCTTAAAGCAAATGACGGCTTCCAGGCACAGCCTTGGGGAGAGGGAAACACGGCCGGAATGAGCACGAGGAGGAACAAGGGCTGCAAGGTAAGCTCACTCCTTACAGCTGTTCAGCGAGGGCTTGTTCCTATGGTCAGTGCCAAATGCATTTCTGAAAGGAATCTCACTCTCTCCTCGGAAAACTGGCTGCTGTTCTTTCAGCAGCCTTTAGGGAAGAGATGTTTTCAAGTGCTTTAGGAACATAAGAAACAGATCTGGCGCCAACCCTGTACTACCTGTCTCAGACGGAGACACGAGAATTTAACGGCAAAGTCTTGCTTTCTTACCTTACGAGAGACCTGGGTTGTAGAGAAAACACGAGTATTTCATTGCTGTGAGCCTGGTGGGGAAGGAGAGAGAGACAAGCAGTTTGGTTACCTGGATTCGCATCATTACAGCAGGAGCCAAACCAGCCAAGGTCACCCAGAGGGCCCCTGGAAAGGAAGGCAGACGGCCCGGCTCCGGGGCTGGAGAGGCTGATGGAGGGGAGTAAAATGACCCTCATCACAAAGGCAGCGGACAGGCTGAATGCAGAATCGCTCACCAAATCCTGCAACAGGGGCAGTTAGGGGCACTGGGGGAACTACTGTTCGGACAGCCACAGGGGAACAGCCTCAAGTTGCACCGGGGAGGTTTAGGATGGATATTAGGAAAAAATTCTTTACTAAAAGTGTTGTCAAACATTGGACCAGGCTGCCCAGGGCAGTGGTGGAGTCACCATCCCTGGAGGGATTTCACAGCCGTCAGTGGTTCCTATGTATTTTTAAATGCTTGTGCCTGCTCCTGGAACGCACATGAACAACGAGCTGCCGGCGCGTGAAGCAGCGTTACACCACTCGCGTGTGCCAATTCTCGCTCCAGCTGACGCCCACTGGTTCTTACACCAGAAGGTGCTTGTTCCCCATCTCCCTTCCCAGCCAGCTGCTGTTCTTACCCCCGCTCAGCTCCGCCGGTTCTCACCAGGACTCCCTGCAGGCAGCGCAGGGAGGACATTACTCTGGGAGGGGCTCCCCAAAAACACCCTCACCAGAAGCACAGGGCAAAGCTAAAGAAACAGTTGGAGACAAGAACAGGGAGGGCCGGGCTGCGCAGGAAGGGAAAGCGCGAAATAAACTTACAGCTTTAGAATGGGCAAGTAAGTTGTTGGCACAGCCCCCGAAGACAATCACCTCTCCCTCTTCGCTTGCACAAGCGGTATGCCACAGCCTAGAAACACAAGTCAGCACTGCATTAAAGCAAAAAAACCACCCTGCCCAATAACGTACGTTTAGGATTTGTATTTGAAGTTAACACATGGGAGTTTGCCCTTCCACCAGTATGCTGTAGACATGACTAATTCAACAGGCGTTTGTGTCCAGAGAAGGAAAACCGGTCAACAAACCGCGGGCTGCGTACGGTGCCCTGGTCAGAGCGGGGCTGAGCACACCCTGCGAGTGCAGGCATCTGTGAAACCCGCACACTTTATTGTCATGTCCCACTTGAGTCAAAAAACTGAAGGAACGCCCTCGGTTGGATTTGGTATTGCTCTCTGAAGACTTGGGGAAACAACGGATCTCATGTGTGCGTTCAGCAACAACACAGCACTGTCCTGCTGCTCCAAAGCCGGAGGGGGGGAACAGGTTGGGGGCAGCAGCTCAGCCTTGTCACTGCCCCAGGAAAACAGGCCCCTGCTCATCCCCACCGAAGGGCAGGCCAGGAAGCATCACTGCTTTAACCCATTTAACCTCGGCCCAGAACACTTCCCCAGGCAGGATGGATCATGGTTAACTCACATGATGCGCGTGATTTCAACGCCATATACATGTATCAAAGCAGTTTTGATGCTTTTAAATTGCAGCTCATCATCTCCAATTTACTCGGCAGGAAGACAAAGCTATGCTGGCTGTGCGCAGGATTAGCCACCAGCGAGGACGTGCCAAACGGTGACACCTGCCTGTGTCCAGTTTGCCGGCAGAGCAAGAAGGCACGGGTTCCAGTGAGCCCTGGTGCTGGCACTCGCAGCTCAGAGCGAACCCCGAATCCCTGCCTTTCCTCCTACTTCCCCAGCCCTGAGCTACACGCTGCCTCCAGCCCCAGGCCCACAGTGGTTTGTATTCATCCCCCATTTTGTGCGTACGTTCCCTACACCTGCATTTCCAGGGCAGGAGCGAGCATTAGTTTTGTACTGTTAAGAAAAACGAGTGCTGGAAAGAGGACCACGTGTCCCCTCTGACCACCACCGCGAAAACCTTCCTCACTCTTTTTGCTAAGTGCCAGGGAAGCGTCTGCCGTACCTTGGTTTTTCAGAATAGTTGTGCTCAAACTGGATCCACTCGTTCTTGCTGATACAATAAATCCAAGCATCACCTGAAAACAAGCAGAGCCCCAGATACAAACAGTCCTCTCTTAGGTCTTTCACGTTTGCCGCAGTGTATGTGTGCTCTTGAGTAGCACAGTCCATTTTTGTTCTTAAATAAATCAATTTTTTTAGGAAAAGCTCTACAAAACTTTGGGCTGCCTATCTGATAACAGGCATTTCAAAATGGTTTATGGGAGCAAAGTCAGAAGGGAAAGATGGAGAACTGCAAAGCTCTTACTAATTGCAATTTGCATTAGAAACATTTTTAGAGCACATTATTTTATATCAATACTAGTGTCTCAACACACCCCGTGACTCCTGCTCTATGAAATGAGCCGCTGACCACAAAGAGCTGGATCACAAGTGCACGGAAGGAATTTAGAAAGAATGTGAGGTGACAAGGCAATTTATTCAAGCTTCTGCGCACAGTTGTCTTAGAACACAAAGACGACACTAAATCCTCTTGGAATGACTTACTTAATGGCTGCTTGTCAGTGGTGAATCCTCCGAAGAGAAAGAGGTGATCAGAGGAAATTGGTGTTAAAGAATGCCAGGATCGGCCGACTGGGCACATGCCTTGCGTGATTCTGGATTTCAATAAAAGCACCGCAAATTACACGTACGCTACAATAAACACTGCTGCTCTTTTCTGCTCGGATTATTTTTCAGATATTTGAAGGACGCAGCTTCACACTGCGCACAGCTCATGACCCAAGAGCAAGTTCAATTTCTTTAGACACAGTAAAAGAATTTTACTCCTATCAATATTTAAAAAAGCCCAACAGTGAGAGTCAGCAACTGCTCAGGAGGATCAGTTCTACTGGAGCGTACTTACTTGCTGGAGTTTACCAATTTTTGCTAGAGTTATTAGAAGTGAATAAAAATGGCATCTTCACATTGCTTTACAAACAAAAGAACTCGAGTTTTGGTACTTACATTTCATTCCACTCCCAGGTATCCAGATTCAGATAGTAAAGATCGTTCATTCTGGACTCCTACAATAAAGCAGACCATGGCTGAAACGGGTTCCGTTGGGTTTTGGTAACACCTGGATAAAGTGGGCTGGGCCTTACTCTGTATCTGCCACCAAACACGTAGCCTCTGTTCCCAACCGTAGCACAGGCGTGCGCTGCTCGTGGCGACGGAGTTTTACCCTGGGAAAAAGAAAATGTGAAATGAGGTAAGTTTATTTGACACATTAACAAAAGAAAGGCAGCGCTGCTTCACCAGAAACCTGCAGCAGGTGGAGAGGAGCTGGGCGGAAGACGCCCATCACACACACGCATCTGCGGCCAGGCCAGGGACCCTGGGAGGCAACAGCAGGGACGCGGCTCCTCCCGGGAGAGCTCACCCCAACACGGCACTCGAGGCAGAGCAAGGTCTCGCACTGCCACAAACCCGGCAGCCGAGCAGATGAAAGGCCGAAGGCTGCAGTCAGATTTAAGGCCAACAAGGAACAGAGAGTGAAAAAACACCCAGTAAGTCACTCTGTGTGCAGAAGCTTCCTTTTTTTGATGGATGGGAGATCAGAAAACTCAAAAATGGGATATTTTTTTCCCCCCTCTTTAAGTACCAAGGTATAAATTTTGCTTCTAGAAGAGGGTTCAGACAGTCAGAGAAGACCTCAGACTGTAAATGAGACAGTGATGCAATAAATCATTAAACAGTATTTTTCTTGAGTTGATTCTGAAATACTTGGGATCTGTATGTAGCAAGACAAAGCAATTCTTTGGTAATCTAACTAAGGAATGACTTATCTCAAATTTCATTTCCTCCAATTCTGGGGCAGTATCACTCCATTTCCCTGTTCCTGAATACTTCTGGGACACTTCAAATGGTGCATATTTGCGATTACTGAGCGTTTTGTTTTGTTTTGACCACAATTCAGCACCCAAGCGTAACATACCAAACCATCACACTACAGCGAGGACGACAGGAAACCCTACATCGTGCTTCCCTGAGCTCCCTGGGAGCACAACGCCACTGAAGCATGAAAGCAAGCAAGTCAACAGTAAAAAAAAAAAAAATATGAAGAGAAAAAGGCAGATCAAAATAAAAGGCAAGTTCCTTGTTTTTTGGAGAGCAGCGAGGATTTAGGCAAATGAACGGTTTAAATTCAGTTTAAATGGCTTCAAGAACGCAGGTAATTATTTTGAGGGGATGTTTCCAAGGCTGGTTCTACCAGCAGTCCTGCCCCTGCAAGCATGCTGCAGGTAAGACCAGAAACACACACGCTAACAAGACCTCACGGAGTCTGGATACAGGAGAGAAATTAACGGTCACACCTCGCTGGCAAGAGAGCAAGGCAGAGGGAATTCGGACAGCTGGAGAAGGGAAGAGAGCCCTGGTGACAGAGCCCTGAGCTTCAGCTCCTGGTGGGGTTTCCTGCCCTGGCGGGACCAGACAGACCCAGCACGTGCCAGGAGGAAGCCAGAGGAGCAGGAACCAGCAGAGCTGCAGACACGGTGCTCCCTGCCAGCCAGGGATTCGCCCCGTGGAGACAAAACAGGAGCGAGCACCACTGAGACAGGACGACAAGGCTCCCACCACTCCACACGGTCTGTCTGGGGGGTCCCAGTCTCCAGACCCTGCTGGGCGTTTCTGACGTGCTCCTGCTAGCTAGCACTAGGTGTTTCAGAGAGCTCTTCCATCTTTTCTAACTCCTGGCATTTAGGGACTGGTTTAAATCCCAAAGAAGGCAGGATCACAGAGCACCTGGCAACTAGACACTCTAATGACGTGACGTGTAAACAAGGGTGGAGCAGGAAAGCAGAAAAATGTATTTTGGGTGAATTTCCATGCTTCTTGCTCGCAAACGGTTAACCGCAGCTTCTAAAATAATGCCAGGGACATGGAGACTAGAGATAGGGCCCCATAAGAGACAGAACAGGTTCAGACAGCTTCATGCTGCAAGTTGTCCCAGCACACAGCCAGGCACTCCAAATACCTGCAGACCGAAGCCAGCGCTGCTGGGACAGGCCACCGCTGTCCCCGCACAGGGAGGCCGTTTCGTCAGCACCCGCTTCGAACTTGACACCAATTAAAGCAGTGAACTTGACACCAATTAAACCTGGGCCTAGCAGAGTCACGCTGATTTTCACAGGGTGCCACAGGAGGTACGGCACACAGCGCACATTTCTTAAGAGCTCTAACTTAATCAAGTGACATAAAACTAGTAATTACCGTAGTTATAGGCTGGCTCCAAGTAAAAGTTTCAGTGTCCAGAACGTGCACGTGGTCGTTCCACCCTCTAGGAAGGCCTGAATTCTTTAAAAATATTCAAAAAGCAACAAGTTTTAATAAGCACTAATTAAATATTAAAGTTTAAATAGAAATTACTTCCAGGTTTACTTACCCAAAAAGAGGTTTCGTCAAATTCAAAAGTTCCCCGTTGTTTCCCTTCAGGGAAATAACCATAGCCTCCAAAAAATATCAGCCTGGAAGAAAACATGCATCAAGATCTATCAGAAATGCTACCGCATCTGTTGCTACAATTTAAAGCTTTGCTCAATTTAGCTTTGCTAAAATTTAAAGCTGTGCTCAAACAGAAGAGAGGAAAACCAGGGAAGCTACTCTTCCCATATGTCTACAACACAAGTTTTCCAGGTGTGGGGCCCCGTTTCTTGCCTAATCAACCCCACCACCCACGTGAAATCCCTCTCGATCTTTCCCAGGCCTCAGGCTCCCCAGCTTTGCTCCGGTTCCAAACGTGTGAGGCTGCCAGGCCTCCTGCCCCCTTCGTTACCGGGTGCTTATTCCTGAAGTTTCCCAACTCCACCCTTTCCAGTCCCTCTGCCTGTTTTCCCTGAGCCCAAAATGTCTGTAAGAAGCAAAAGGAAAGCATGACAAGCTGGGCATAGCCACCATGGAGGTGTGCGGAGGCAGAGCAGGGCAGGAGGGGACCAAGGGACCCTACATGCAGCAGACCCTCTACCAATGAAGCTGCCTGGGAAGTTTCTCCCCAGTTTTTTGGGTTTTTTTAAAGGGGAGAAGGACATTTTCCTTTGTACTTGCTGCATTTTGTTTCAAAGCCTGAAGAAGAGTTACTATCTCATCTGGTTTTACTGTTCTTTTTAGGTTTTAAAATATCATTTACCTTTAAGTTTTATGTTTGGGTTTTTAAGCACATATTAGAAATTAATGGCATGGTTTTGACAGAAATCCTTATTGAATTATGAAGTAACAGAAAAAAATCTACACCACCTAACTAACCACCCACCACTCCAGCCTCGCACAGATTTACATCTGCACTGATCACATCAAGTATCGTAGCAATGAGCTTTCTCTCCACATCAAGAGCCTGAAAACTAGCACTGAAAACTCCTAAAACTAGCACCACGGGTGATTTCCTCTCTTTCATGAGTCTCTGCAGCAAATACCATAACAGTGAGCTTTCTCTCCATGCAATGGACAGAGCAGCAGCCATCTGTGGTATTATTATACACCAAAATCACCATGCCTGGTGACACAGGGCACCCCTGATTTCCTCGGCCTCAGCAGGGCCACAGACACAGCCAAGACCTGCTGTGCTGAGGGGCAGGAGATGCCTGTGCTGTCCAGGGAAGGTTTTGTAGGGCACAGCTTAAACACCAACCCTGTCACCACAAGACAGTAAGAATGCGAAACCCTTGCCGGTTGTGACCAAAGAAGAACCAGAGGCCTCTGACCATCACCTCATGTTCGCACAGGACCTCCTCAGCCCCTGAGGAGGTGGCACTGATGTCCCCCCTCAGCTTCACGTACCCCAGCAGCACTGCCCACGCCAACGCCCGGCCCACAGCCTGCAGAGAGAGCCCTGCTCTGTGGGGATCAGCCCTTCCAGCTTCTCCTGCGAGGGGACAATCCTGGTCATCTGAGCTGTCACCTGTGCCAGAGCATTTAGGAGTCCTGTTCTCTGGAAGCCAGGAACCTTCTGAGAAACCAGCCCTGGGTAGAGCTCCAGGAAGAGAGCCAAAAGTCCCTGCCCTCCCCTGAGATAAGGCACTTCCACCCCCAAATTCCTGAGCAGCTGGGATACAGCAAGCCTGTGGAAGCAGGAGACTATCTACTGACAACAGGGGCTTTCCTCGTCTATCCTCCTCCTGGAACGATCTCGTCACCCAGTTTAGGGGACCAGAACTACACAAACTGAATGGGGGAGCAGGGTGCAAGGCAACAGCAACGCTTGGCACGTCAGCTCATCTGGCTTCAACACCTTCTCCTGGTCTTCCTCATCTTTTCCAAGGTCTGCAGTGCCAAAAAGCCTAATGGCACCTCTGGGACACTATCATAATACATGAAATCAAGTAATATCAACGGCAGTTCATCCAACACATTCCTTGTGTTGTGCAACCAGCACAAAACATACCAAATTAAGCATGTGCGTTGCTGAAAAAGCCACACGCAATTTTAAGATTGTCTTCCTGCTCTTCAACTATCAAAGAAATGCAAACTGTCCCACAAGACGTGACCAAAAGATTGCATTCTGCGTAACACCAGGAATCTTTCACAGGGTTGTTCTGTGAAGAATAATTCCCGATGCAACTGCCAAGAGTTGGTACAAGCTGATACAAGCAACCTCGATGCGGTGTCTTTAAAGCGATGTACCGAGAAGGCACGGTGGAAGAGCGGCCTGTCACGAGCCTAAGTTTTGGATTGTGACTCACAGAAATTACTTTGCAGCTTGCACAGACCCAAACTGGGAATGAGTTTTTTCGCTTATCAATGGTTAAAGGAGGGAGCAGTTTTAAAGGGCTGGCTGGGGAACACATCCAGCATCTCCCCGAAGCACATACGTGCTGCAGGCAAGAAGTCCTCCTGCGGCTCTTGTTCAAACAAAAAGACACAACAATGACAAGACTCAAAGCAATTAAAAGCAAACACACGCGCAAGGACAGCTGTGCTGACTTGGACGCTGGAGCCTTACTTGTTTTTGTAAACCCAAACGCCAAGTTTGTCCTTTGATGAAGGGGGCACCCCCTGACACTCTACTCTGACCCACTGCAGCACTTTGTCCGTGGATCTGGAATTTAACATGTAGAACTGTAGAAAATAAAAAGATTTTTTTTTACCCACACAGTTAGCTTAAAGCTTAAGTCTGACTAATGTTAAGATATTAACTTTTAATTAGCGTGTATTGGTACAGAAATACTTTAAAAGTTCTTTTCCCACATGCACAGAGCTGACAATGTTTGGAACAAAATATGGACCCAAAGATCCTTATCTTATTGCAGACACTAGCCCCAAACACTTCTTTACAAAGTTAACAGGACTATGGACATTGAGTTTTACCATCCAAAAGCTGAAACGGGATACAATGAAGGTGTGCACAAAGTAGCAACTGCCTTACAACAGAAAAAATTCTGGTTTAAGAAAAAAAAAAAAAGGTGCTTTTTACAGTATCATCCTTTCTCTGTGTGTTACATCACTTTACACAGGGAGAAATAGCCGATATACATATATACACTAGCTGAAATGTGCGAATATCACCACAGGAAGGAAGCAAGTCACACTTTATAAATGTAGTTTGTTTCAGACCGTTTGAAGCATTGCATCAAGCTACTTTCAGTTTATATTAAGAGTGAGGCCAAAAAAAAAGACTTAATTTAAAACCACACTTCAAGAACATCAGAAAATATTATCAGAGCCTCCAGAGCAGAATAACATTCCAAACAACCACAAAGCAGTTAGAAATCACCTCCTGGTATTATTTCAGCAATCTCAGGAAATTCCCGTCTTTCAAAAGAAGCAAATGCAAAAGCACCAGTGCAAGAGGGTGCTTTTATAGGGTGAATTGCTCACGAACAACTGGGACCAAAGCAAGTTAACAGGTCACGGTGTTTCTTCAGCGGTGTAAAGCTACCAGAGTACAATCGCCACCTGAAACGATGCCGAGCTGAAGGCTGACCTGCTTTATGAACGTCATGTTATCTGACCTGCTGCAGAGAAATTAATACAGCGAACTGGGAAAAGTCAGCCAGCTAAACTCCTGTACGGAAAAAAAGATCCATATTTTGTTAGTCAAAACCTCTCAGGCAAGCGCAAAAAGAACAGGGCCTCAATTAGTTTGCATCTGGGGAAGCTGCTGACGGGATGAGAAAGCTGGTTATCTGCTTCCAAGAACCGGAGATAGAGCCAGCGGATGAAAATAGGTGCTGCAGCAGCCACAGAGGACACGGTGACTGGATACACGTTCAGCGTCCCTTGGCACCAACATTTAATCTCTGAAACAAGATCCAACCTGTCCCGTCATTCAGAAGAAAACGTGGCTGTGATTTGTTAAGATTATACACTTCTTGCTTTGGATGGATTTTAATTAACTGAAAAGGCCGCCTCAAGTTTACAAAAAAGGGGAACAAAAGCTAACGAGGAGAAACGTATTTGCAAGAAAAGGTTTACCTTTAAATGACTAACCTTGTTTGTATTGCCACGTGCATGGTGCCCTCCGAAGAGGTACACCACTCTGTCTACACACACGGCACAACTTCCAGACATGGAAGGTGGAACATCTCCTTCTGTTTTACTCTTCTTCCTAGAAGCAGGGTGTAAAATATTTTAGCTGCTAAAAACGAACAATACTGATTTTACCTGGAGAGGAATTTTATAACGCTACCAATATGTTTTTAATTCCGACAGATCGCTGTGGACCATTCAGTAACGAGTTCCTCACACCCTTGCGGGGTTAACAATTCACAACACTAACCTGGGACGATGGAGGGGGATGGGGAAAAGGCAATTTAATTAATACATGTTTTGTGGGGGAGGAATCCTGTCTGCCCAGTTCAGGAGTTTGGTTCACCTTTCACGTTCAAAATCCCCAGAACGACCCTCAGGCAAAGAGGACGCACCTGTCTAAACTGGAGGTTTCTATTTTGCTACTGGATTTTTAATGTTTGTAAACATTATAACCACAAAGATGAGCTTCCAGCCCATGGCTCCCTGTTTACAGCCCCTGAACATGCTTTCTGTATCAGTTTAAGAATTTACCCTTTTTTTCACCTAAACCAACAATTAATTATTTACTGTACCATCTTCCAGTTTCCATGTTGTAGATCCATATTTCATCTCTGGGCAGATAGAAGTCATAAAATCCCCGAACTTGGGCATTCTGCACAACAGGCCAGAAAAGAAAAAGCAACATCAGAAGGATGCTTGATAAACTGAACTAGAGACTCCGGTGAATGTTTACACCCCCTCAGAGATCAAATCGCGGCGCAGAAGGCAGCAGAAGTGCTGCCTGCCGCACTCCTGTGTCTCTGCCGTGTTCAGCAGCCCTCGCAGAGCAGGTATTAACCTATTTTAGCTTTTGCTGGAGACCAGACAAGCTCCCAGCAGAGACAGAGACTGGGGAAAATGGAAGTTAAACCTCCTCCTCATAGCCCAAGCAGTGTAATTAAGGTGCATAAATGCAGTGTAATTAAGGTGCACCCCCTGCACGACACCCCCAGAACAATACACCAAAGCTTTGTCTCAAGCTCCCAACTTATTTACTGAGTTCACTGGGAATTCATCTTCATTCCTGTCAAAATTCTAAAATGACCTGGTTCTGCCTGCAGTACACACACCCCCCAGCGTGATAACCAAATAACCTGTGATCATTAACACACAATCAACAGTTGTGCTGTCGATAACGCCATAAATAAAAGCACCATTTTGCACGCTGTGTGTTTCCAACCAGACCCTGCTTCCTTCTCTTCCAACAGACACGGGAGCCAACAAAGGCAAACAACACCCTGCGTCCCACAAAAGTTAGCTGTTTGCCAAGATCTGCGTTCAACGCACACAATCTATTTCAATATTTCCAAACTCCTAAATGTCATATTCTACCTGGAGCTTTTATTTTTCGGGGGAGGGATAATTTTACAGAGTCGCTCCCAAACTAATGGGACTAATTACCAGCACCATGGGTGGCTGAAGGCTTACTTAACAAGGAGCGTGGCGTACCTTATATCCTCCCCAGACATACATGCAGCGTCCGTCAGTGACTGCCACGTGCCCACTGCGCTCGGCAGGGCTGTCGTTCTCCAGCTGCTCAAAGCTGTCCTCAGCCGGAGCCGGGAGCTCTTCCTCTGCCTGCAGGTCTTCGTTATCATCGGCCATTTCAGTACAGTGCTACGTGCACAGAATGACACAGAGCACAGAGCTTTGAAAACCAGCAGGGGAAACCACCAGAGGAAAAAAACAGAGAAACCGCACACTGGTGTTTCTTTCACGACAATATTTCAGTAGAAGAGTTATCTCGTCAGTCAAGAGAGTTTCAGATAGGGATTCCTCAGCTGTGTGCAATTTGTAATGGTTTCAGTTGCCAATTTAAGCCAAGGTCTCTATCTTTTGTAATAAAATTACACTTATCTATAAATACTTTAATTGATGACCAAAAAACCAACCCACTATAGAATAAATTTGAAAGCTCCGCCTACGATACGGTTGTCACAAAAGTGAAAACTCCTGCAGCTTTTCAGGCAAAGTCCCTTTGGGCTGCCTAAGCCAAGTCTCCCACACGCAAACTGCTGCCCCCAGCACTGGGGCACNTTCTAAGAAACCATCCCACAGCTGATAAATGCAGCGTATGTTACCCACGCTAAAAAAACCCTCCACAAAACAGACACAGATCCAACGGCGGGACAAGGTGGGCAATCCCAGACACGGCTTCGGGCAACCAGGCAAAGCCTGAGGGGCGAGAAGGCCCTTGGTGAGGCCGCCAAGCCCCGCACTGGCGCAGGATCCCCGACACCTGCCCCACACACCGCACCCCTGTCAGATCCGCCTTCAATCTGAACGGCTCCCGTGGCAGAGACTACACCACCCTCCGTAGTTTATTTCTGAGCTTTAATTATGCTTTAAATTACATAAGCCTTACCCACACCTCAACGGATTCAAGCTAAACAGATTTTTACTGAGCTCTCCTCAGTGATCCGCATTCCTTAATTACTAATTTTTTTTTTTTTNGCAGGCGCCGTCCCGTCCCGCCCCGTCCCGGTCCCCGTCCCCCTCCCGGGCCGCCCGCTCCGGTCGCCGGCGGAGCCGCAGCGCCTCGCCAGGAGCTCCCCCTGAGGGAAAGGCCCGTCCGCGGGCCGGTACCGCAGCCTGCCCCCCTCCGCGCTTTGGGGGTGTTTGTCTGGGGGAATCGCCTCTTAACCGAGAGACAGACGGCAACTTCTTGGTTAAAAAGAGCCCCAAAACATACCAAATGTTTGCGTGAATATAAAGTTACGGCTCTGCTGCAATATCCCCGACACAAAACCGCCCTTTACAATGTAATTCCACTCTAAAACCTCCTTCCCCCAATTCAGTTTTGCAGACTGTAAAAACGTCAAAAAACAGTCAAAGTTGGTCTCGATTCAACTCTATAAAATTTTAATGACTGTGCTCCCGTTAACTAAATTTTTGAAACAGAAAAATAGCAAGTACTACATATGCTCTTTTTAAACAATAAATAAGCATTATTTTTTTTTAAACAAGAATTAAATATAAACTTTACACATCCAAAGTACAATATACAACCTATTTCAAAAAGGACTCATCGATAACAGAACCATAGTAAAACCATAGTGTGAACTGTGTGTAAGATCTTCCTATGCAAACGGTAACACTGCTCCTGGCAGGACTTCCCCAGTTCCCACCGGAATCACATCGACTTTCCCACTCGGGAGTCGTTCGAGGGGATGGTGAGATGGCGGAGTCTGGTGGAATCAATCGGATTTGATGGTGGTAGCAAATTAGTTACCTTTCTTGAAGTGTGAATCTTCCAAAAGTACCGTGTTGAACTAATTCTCTCTTTCCAGAAAAGCCGACGGGATAAGGCTGGAGGAAGGTTTTAGACTTAAGCCATATTTTAATCCAACTGAGAACATTTTGTATCATCTCTCACCTTCAAAAAGAACAAGTTGTATGGACTGTCTCATTAAGACCACAACAGCAGAAGTTAACAATATATACAAATGGAGTTTTTATCAGTTTTCTAGAACGCAGAAAACAAGAGAGACTTCCATAAAAAGGCTTTCTTTGTTCTCAAACTTCACTTAGAAACTCAGCTTAACATACAGTTGTTCCGTAGCATTAGTCAAGTTCACTAACAAAAGACTTCGCTTGTACGCTGGAAACAAACCAAAGTGTTCGCGGGTTTTGTTCCTGTTGTTCATGTGGTATTTAGTTGACTTTGTCTTTCGGTTTCAGCTTTTTTCTCCTGCCGGTGGCTAACTGCAGCCCAGAAGGTGATTTTTTTCAGCACCTGCTGCAAAAGTTTGGATGGCAAACACGGAATCTGGGTCTTCAAGAGAGCTGCGTTTTTACCAATGCAGTCAAGGCACAACCTGAAAAAGAAGAGGAAAAAAAATAAAGAAAAAAGAGAAAGATTTAAGTAAATGGTCCGTAAGCTGAAGAGCTGTGTGTAAAAGCACCGTGCCGTAAGGATTTACACCAGGCTCCGTCCTAAATAACCTCAACTCACCTGAGAAGCGAGTAAGGTTGAGTCTGAAATATCAACAAGTCACTGCAGTGACCCTGATCAAGAGAAACAAAGAACCATTAAAATGACAAACATATTTTCTCAGAAATGTTTTCCACGGTTTTCTAGATTAACGTAACATTTATTAGCACATGCATAATTTAAAACAGAGAATACTTAAATAATCATTTATAAAGAATCTGAATAACAAATTCCTTTTTATGAGCCTAACAAGGGCAGGATAAACCCCTCATAAATGACTTTCAAGAACAACTAAGGTCACATCTCACAACGCCACATGATAAATGAACCCAAATATATTATGTTATATCGGTTTTAATTATTATTATAGTTTTCGTTTTTCATTATGCAGTTTACTGACTGTGTCCATGAAATGCAGGTCATCTTTGCTTCCACCAAACACCATCACTTCTCCTTCTTTTCCAAGGCAGGCCGTATGCCACAATCTAGAGATAAAATTATAAATAGAATTAGTGACTGAGTAACAACATGCAGTTCTGTGTTATCAGCAAAACAAATCTAAAAACTAAATGTTTTTAAAGCAGTAAGTTTACTGGCATATTAACCTCTTCACCTCACTCGACTCTCCTCCATTCTTCATATGCAAGTTTCTTTTCACAAGACTTCTGCTATAAGCTCCTTTTAACTAAAAATGGAAAGGTCCCTTTTCTGATCCTGTGATTCCACTCATGCACAGAGCCTTAAAGTCTTACTGGCCTTATTACTTACCCAGAAAAATTTTACAATTTTAAATAACGTATTTTACACGTTGCTCTGTGAGCTGGAAACACAAACAATGTAAAGCCTGTTCTTTATCAGCCTGTGTCTCAGGGCAGCCCTTCCGTCTGGCAGAATGGAGAAAGAGCACCGGAGCGAAGCGATGACCAGTGTCTCTCTCTTCTGTTTGACTGTTTCTTCGCACAGAGTATGCTGGGACTTAGTGTCTCTGAGCTTCCTAATTTTTTCTCCAATATTACTGAACTGGGTCAATTGATTCATAACATTTGCGGGAGGGAGAGGCAGCCAGGAGACGCACACACAGAGCACGTAATGGAACCCGAGCTCCTTACAAAACCAAGACAAAGGCATTCTTTTAAAAGTCTTCAGAGGTAAAAAAGAATCCCTTAAAATATGCTATTACTCATATCTTTAACAATATAAAAGGAGAGAGCAATGTGACCATCCATCTCATGAGAATTTCGCTGAATTTTATACAGACCATTCTATTTTTGTTATTATTTGACTTTTCTGCACTCTAGTTATGTATACTTTCTCTTATTTATCACTACTTCAACAAAACGTTACAGTGGAATATTTTCAGAAAGCAAAGTAACTATACAAAAAGCCAAGAACAGCTTTTCTTTTCCTTTTATTTATTTATTTTTAAATTTTCCACTATTTCTTTAATATGTACCTATAACTCTAACAGCTTTAAGATGGTGGGGTTTTCAGTCCTGACTCTTACCCCCGCACACCAGGATGAGAGCTTCCGAACACGTTATCCTCTTGCAGTTTTACGCTTCCCCCAAAGATTCCTGGGGATCATTTTCTGGATCAGTTACTTACATCGCACCCACAAATGAGTTTTGTGTCGTGCATATAAAAGCATGATATAAAAAGAAAAAAACACCAAACCAAACCCTGACTTGCACAATCTTGCTTTAACAAGGATTCTGCTACTTCGGCGGCTACGCCTTGCTAGATTTATTTTTTATCATTAGCAGATCAAAATCTATAATTTTCCCACTGGTGTATCACCACTGAAGGAAGTACCACAAGATGATTATCACCACAGAGCTCTGGCCCTTTAAGTCTATTTAACCGACATACTATGCCCCGCTAGAACTTTCATACAGAAGTAAACGTTCTCACGTTCTTATTCCATTCACATCAGTAATTATTCACCGTTCTCCTTCAGCTAAACTGTATCCCACCTTTTCTCTTCCTCATACCTGTAGATAGATCTGTCTCTGCCTTAATCTGCATTACGAAAACTCGGGCCTGGACTTCGTCACCGAAGAAGACTGGGAAGCCTTTCCTGCCTGGACTCTGTTGACATCCTAGCTCGCAACCTGAGGCTTTTTCTACAGACTGACAGAGTTTATATCCTCTCACAGCTGCTCTAACTTACCACCTAAACATTCTAATAAAGCACGTTATTTAAATTACACAGATGCTGCATTGATGTAACCTTTTTACACAGCTCTTCTATCCAGAATAACAGAATTACATTGTAAGGAAAACACAGGGAATCTACATTAAACATACAATTTGTTGTCTATTTTAACCTGGCATGCAAAATGTTAACTGAAGTACAACTGATGGACAGAACGAAGTATTTTCTACCAATACAGAATGACACATCTAGAACCTGGAAGACAATTTTTTAGAAATTGCTAAAAAGGAAGGTTGAAGGAAATTATTCTTTACAGAATTTAAAAGGGAATTAATTTTGCAGAAGCATCACTAAAATACATGGTATATCACACATGCATTAGTGTATTAATATAAAATAATAAAAATCTATGAAAGAAGCATACAGATATGTATTATTGCCAGTGCATTTTAAGTCCTGCTATAAAATCATACGAGCAATAGACTTAAACCTTCTTCAGCTGCAGAGATCCTGCAGTAATCCTGTGTAAGAACAGGGATACAATTATGGTACAAGTAAGTACTTCACACTCAAACTAGTTCAACACATAGACAGGCTTTTGCTATGGCTCCTTTTATCTGTATTTTCAGAAATTCCTGAAAAAGGTTACTGAAGTGTATTGGTTTTCTTGCTTTGGTTTTTTTATGAAGTTTAATTAGGAATTGCACATCAGCAATTAACTTTTATGAGACCATCCACGTAAGGAACTGAACACAAAGACAGATGTGATCCCTGTCTGCTAACGATGTGCTTCATTATTTAAGACAGTCATCAGTCCCTTCATGTATCAAGTCACTAATTGTAAAAAGACAGAAAATACTCTATGAAGCTAAGGTATACATTTATTTGGGCTTGAAAGAGTTTGAAGTATAAGAAAGTAGAAAACTTGGTCTAACAGTGCTGTTGTACTTAAAAGACACCCTAGAATAAGATAAAACAGGAATAAAATTAATTGAGGTAAAGGTATTCCAGTAACAGAAACAGACTGTAAGGCAGGAAGCATGTAAATGCCAGACCAGAACTGTACACTATGCTAAAAGAATGATCTAAAATTATGCGGAGAGTACCTGGGTGACTGTATAGAATTAATTCCATGAAAAACTGAGTATTTACTGTTTACAGCAAGCCAATTCAATAGTATTTACATTATAAATACAGAGAATGCTTCAAACACTGCGTTAAAAACAAAAAAGGTTGTGCTCTGATACAGCAAGCACCTGTTTTCAATGGCAGCTTCTGGGTCAGAACACAAAACTTGCTCTCTTTAGTCAGAAAGAATCTGTCTTTTTCTCTAGTCTTAAACTAGAGCAAGAAGAACATGGTGGGGAAGAGACAGTGCTGTTGCCAGTATGAACAATACACATTCTGGAACTAGACCCTTTTTGGTTGACAATTAAGTCCTTGAAAGAACAAAACTCCACTCATTTAGCATGCTGTTTAGTACTAAATTCAGTTTTGCAAAACTGTAATCATAATTAGCTGCTTCTGCTCAGGGAAAGTACCCCAAACTAACAAGGTATTTAATAATACTTTTAAACCCTGAAAGGTGCATCAACGTTTCTATGGCTGCCTCCCCTGTGTTTCTAATAACGTATCAACATTAATCAACTTCTATTATTCTCACAGATTATTAATTCCTCAAAAGTTATGTGGTATGTGTTTTCTTAAATAAAAGTGATTTGGCTATAGGACACCAGGTTAATTGGACACCCAGATCCTTCATCACAAAAAATCTTTTCATGCAAGTAAGCATCATAATGTGAGGAAGCATCAACTATAACAAATACAGAGAATAATAATGCTGTATCAGGTATGAAGGAACATAAGTAAAGCAAACTATTCAATCATACTGCATTAATTTTCTAAAATATTCTTATAATATAGTTTAAAAATACTGCTCACTAATTTAAAGTTACTTAATTTTTTAAAATGCCTACATTTCAGCAAACATTATTTATTTTTATATACCTAGGCCTACTCTTAGGCAAATGGGTAAGTTGTTTCCATCCGTTTGTTGCAATGCTGTGAATCCAGCCATCACCTACAATATAAGAACATATATTAGCACTTTTTCTTGGGACAAAGTATTACCTTTTTTATTTGTACAAAAAGCTCTCCTATTTAAGATGTTGTAGCTGTGATTTGTTATTCATCAAAAAAATCTACATTATGTTGATTTATTATTTGTATCTTCTTCCTGCAATTGCTATTGTCATCAAAAGTTACCCCTTATTCATATCAAACCATGTGAGAGACTCTTGCCTTTATTCTTTTAGATGATAGACAGTTTGATGAAAGAGTTATTATCATACGTTCTCTTTGTACTACACAATGTGCTCCTATACTGCTATAAAAATAACAGGACAGCTAGAGAAATACTCAAGCACCACGAAAATTCTGCAACAAGATTTAGGTCTAAGGAGTTTGAGAAACGCAATAAATGTGCACGCCACACGAGGTTAGTACTAAAAGTGTTCAACAGAATTAGAATCTCCAAATTACTTACTTAAAGGAACGTTATCAGAACTTAATCCACCAAAAAGAAAAAGTCTGTCATCTCCTATCGGTGTCAACGTGTGCCAGGATCGATCTTTTGGTTTCTCTCCACTGATATTAATTCTTGGTGAAACAAATGAACAAAAACAAATTTTCAAAGAATGCCAAAAATTAACCTGCTAGACAATTTAAAAGTTAATTTAGTTTGTCCTAGGACAAGCTTGGATATTTTCCCAGTGAAAAAGCTGTACTTACGCAATCTGCATATACTCTTCAGAAGAGCAGTGTTAAAATCTAAACCAAGTAATTTCTTGTTGCGACTGTTCTCTGAACAATCAGCTATATAAATATCAAATGTATGGACAAAAGCACTGATTGTTATTTTGTTTGTTTGTTTGTTTTCTTAAGATCACTAAAGTCACTACTTAATGTACAACTGAAGGCACTTTGGACAGCCAAGAAAGGACTATATATTCAAATAAACTGTAGCCAAACAGACTCAATTATTTGAGATAAAATGTAATGAATCCTGAGTGGCTACAGTCTTTCTGCTCCTAGGAAAATGATCTTAAATTATACATGGATTGTGGCTCTATCTTTTATCCAAAAGATACTACTTTTCAACCACTGTGCCTTTTAACACAATGGTGGGTCACACAAACTTTGAGATAAATTTTAGTAAAAAGTGGAATTCCAAAGTACAAAACAGATGTAGATTTATTATTCCAAAAATCTGTTCATGTTACAAAAATACAGATTTTATGTTGATCTCATTTTAGCTGCAAGGTTAGGTATGCTCGAGATAAGAATCTGAACAGTAAAGAAGCTGAACATAAGGGATTCCCTGTAGTGGGTGGCCTGGCTTCCCATCACCTTAGTTTAGGCACTTAGGTGTACGCTTGTCTCAGGAGGATCCCAACAGAGACAGCAGAGGAGAATAAGGACCTCCAGAGGGCATCAGCCCACCCAGTATCTCCATACTAAGCAGAGAGGCAACTTCTGTTGTAAAGTACCTAAAGTTAGACAGGAAGAATCTAGGCCACTACACACTCAGTGTGTCCTCATTTTGGAAAGGTGATGGAAAAAGCCGGTGCCAACACCTGTAAGCTCTCTTGGAGGGTCGGAATCTTAGTTGGACACTGTCCAGAGTGGGTGGTAAGGGAATGTTCAATCCAGGTAGACTGTATCTCAAATAAGCAGTTTATTTTTATTTTTTTCCCCCACTTTAGCAAAGTGAGGTGAGTATAATATACACAGGTGTGTGCTCAATCTACAATACAAACAGTGCAGATAGAGACAAATCATCTAGATTTTCTTTACAATCAATGACGAGAAACAGGGCCTTGAAAAGCACAACTGGTGATTTATTTTAGGTGTCTACCTTAGCAGCAGTTGTCTCATGCCCAAGCAGCGCCTATTTCTCTTAACTGAGCCCAGAGGAAGCCTAGGGGTGAGTAATAGAGGCATCTGTAGCTCTAGTTAGAGGAATTTCAATACTGGTGACTGCTAAGCAGTTCTCCATCTGGAAGCAAAGGCTGCAGAATCATAGCTAATTAAACAGTCATTGCAAAACTTTCCTACTAAATTTGGCACCCAAGTTGGAGGCAAGTCACAATGTCTGAGTGCCTGCTTTGCACAACTCTTGTATAAGATGCTTCTAAAATTGGTAAAAGAAGCAGACTGTGCTGAGATACAACAGGCTTAGATGTTTAGAAGAATATATACCAGATACTGATGGATGATAATGTTTCAATCCTTCACGCTACTGATACAAAATAATATCACAGTAACAGAAATAACATAATATTGAATATGTTGAAAAACAGGTCAGTGGAGCTCAGGAGAGGCAAGGTTGCATTGTGGCAATTAAAATAAATATTACAGTCTCGTACTGGAAGATACTCCTGGATTAGTAGATTAATATGTAATTCCTAGAGTTGAGTAAGAAAAAAACTTGATATGACTGGTTAATGAAAAGCCATGGGACTTTAAATAGAATCAGCGTTGCATTTGGAATTTTTCTTATAGGAGAGGATGTCCTCTTTTCAGTAGTGCCCAGTGACAGGACAAGAGGTAATGGGCACAAACTTGAGCATAGGAAGTTCCTCCTAAACATGAGGAGGAACTTCTTTACCTTGAGGGTGGCAGAGCACTGGAACAGGCTGCCCAGGGAGGTGGTGGAGTCTCCGTCTCTGGAGACATTCAAAACCTGCCCGGACGCGTTCCTGTGCCTCCTGCTCTCAGGTGGCCCTGCTCTGGCAGGGGGGTTGGACTAGATGATCTACTAAGGTCCCTTCCAACCCTATGACTCTGTGACTCTGTCCAATTAAGTGAGTTTGAATGTAGGACTGTACAAACCAAGTCTCCTCACTGGGAGGATCTGTACTTTACAGAAGAACTTCAAACACCGGCACTCAGCTTGGCGTGGCAGCAGCATTCAGCCAGCCAAAGCTTTTAATCTGTACGGAGGATTGCGTCTACTCCCTTGTTTTCCTCTCAGCTCAGAGGAACGCACTGGGTGCAGGATCAGGTGAGCAGTCACAGGTGACTGAAGACACCCATCGCAGGTGCATGAAGCACATAAAGCCCTGGAGCAGGATCACTACTGACATATACTCAGGAAAGGGGTATTTCATGCTCTTTTATGAAATTACTATTAGGTTACCTCAAGAATAGGAACAGTACAGTGGTTATCACCCATTAGCTACTGCTTATCTCCTGGTTTGTCTATCAGCTAACAATATACTGATTCTACACGTGCAGCAGGCACTATCATAAACGCTACATGCAAACAAGTCTTAGAAGTGTAATATCAGATTTAGTTTAAAATTTAAATATTTAGGTCATGGTTTTTCCTTGATTTTTAAATAAATGGTTAAGATGCTTATCTTGGGGAGGGGAGATCTTTCCTCATTCTGTACCATAATAAGCCAAATATAGCTAGTAAAAACAGTATTCAAAAAGACAAGAAAAATAAAATTCCATATGGATAAATGTACCCATCTTGAAAATGATGATGTTAAATCACTACATGCTGTGCTTAAAATAGCATCATCAGTGCTTTGGTGCAGAACAGAAAAACCTTAGTAACTACTACCAAATTAAATTAAATTGAAATCACAATAGAACAGCTGTTAAAATAGTCCCCAAACTCCCATTCATACCTCTTAGAAAAGCTACAAAATCAGCACCGGAACTATTTAACAGTATGTTTCAATCTGCTACATTCTACTTTTAAGTGTTATAGAGGGAAACCTACCTTCCAGACCAAGTCCAAGTGTCTAAATTCAGGCAGTGCAAATCGTTCATTCTAGTTTGCTAAAACAAATAAATAAAATCCCAGTTGTGTTATATTAAGCAAACAATGAGCAAAATATTTCAGCAAGACCTTCCCAGGACAGAATATTCCAAGAGAACTCTACCCACGTGGCTTAAAACAACTCTATATGGTGTGGCAGATGAAAAGCAGTTCTCAAAAAAACCCACGCAACTCTCAGAAAACTACCTGTCAGGAATATTTACAGTAATGCAATGTCAGCATGGAGCCAATTTTAGTTTTCAATAGTAGTTAAACAGTGAAGAACTATGTGATACTCAGTTCCTGCAAACGTATTCAATTTTCATCCATAGAATTCACGGTAGGTAACTGCAAAAGGGGTAATAACCTACATACAGTTTCCTCTCACTATTTTCCTTTGTGTTCTGATCAGAACTATGCATCCTCCTGCCTGGTCACTTATTCCTTGAAATATTCTAGTTGCTACTGTACTCGGTACATGACATCCCACAAAAAGTTCATCACATCTATGTTTTTCTCTCTTTTATGGAAGGTGAGCCCTTTCACAAAGTTACTGCTAGCAACAACAAGGTTTTATGACCCTTTAGCATTTGCCATAAAAATACTAAAATGTGTCAATAATACCAATGGGAAAACAATACACTTGCGTATCTGCCTCTGTTTTGAGATGAAGAAACTAACTGTCTTAGAAACATAAAGGTGGGGGGAATGTAAGAAAGAATTTCTTTGCTATTTTCAATGGCTCCCAGTACACTTGACTGCTATTTGTGATTCTCCACGGTACTACAAAACAGTATCTGAGAAGTAGGGAAATGTATCTTGCCTTACCTTACAATTTCTTTTCTCCTAGGGTAGTCCATAGATCTATTAGAATAAGCCTTTCTCCAGCTTGCAGATCCTTTGAGGCAGAAACTAGACTTGCCATTTAAGTCAGAACAGGAGTAGTTTTACCCCTGAGAACTCAGCCAGTTAGAGTTTTTGAGAGACTTCCAAAGCTGTCCATCAGAGTTATGGGAAATCTCTCAGGGTATTTTGGGCAACAGCAAGGATTTTGGGATTGCTATGGGCTCCTCTGATCAAGTACATGCTAGCCCTTTTCTGTGCAAGGGAAAAGATTCTTAACTAGCATTTTGGAAATGCCTTCAGAGAGGCCAAAAGGCTAAAGAAAAGCGGAATACGAGGGCTTTTGTGCATTGCCTGAGAAACTTTATCCCTGCAAGAGGGCGAATATAACAAGAAAGTACGGTCCAACTGACAGCTATTGGAATAGATCTGTCTTCTGTGACAAGTCTATTCAGTTTCCTGCTCCTTCAGATGGCTTTGAAGGCAATGAGGAAGAAATTATACAAGCAGAAAGCAAAATGCAATTACTGAGCATCTTCTGCTGTACCTGTACACAGCTAGCCATTTGGGGGTAGGGTGGGGAAAAAGCAACATGCTGGCCTCTAGAACTAAAAATGTTTAATCATCTTGGAATAACACAGCTCAATATGGAGGACATCTATTAAAGAAAGGGAAGAAAGAAAGTTGCTGTCATGTTGGAAATGAAGGTTTCAAGAAGATGCTGTTCAAGACCTCCTCGCTGACTTTCCTTTCCTAGGCATTAGGCAGAAGATGGAGTAGTTTTCAGTTTCGTGGTCCCTGGGAAATCAATGTATTATAATCTTTACATTCTCATGATTCAACAGATTGACAGATGCATAATTACATCAACCTAATTTTGAATGCAAAACACAGCATCAGTTGGACATTTATGTCTAAGATTCAGTCCTTTAACATAGCTTTAACAAATGAAAATGCCTGTCTCCCCCACCCTTATTTGGGAAACTGTAAAGCACAGTCAGGTTCTAATATCGTCATTTGCTATATGCAAAGTTTTCTTGCAGTTTTTCATGTATTTCTAAGTGCCGTCTACTATATTTAATCATTTAGCTGATAATCCTAAAATGATTCTTAATTAGCTTAAAAGCATCAAGCCTCATAAGAGGGTTTGCATTTCCTGTTGAGCTACAAGGACTCCTTAGACATCCTACTTATCTATGGCATGCTCATTTATTTGCAGCCCAGTAAACATTAACCAGGATCTGCTTTGTCTCAGGATTAGCTTTCTGGCACGATGAAAGGCATTAAGGGTGGCGTATTCACAGCTCACTGCTGTTACAGGAAACTCTGTGGAGCTCTCCATTCTGAGATTTGCAATCAAACAGCTATTACAGCTCAAATCTTTCTAAGAGAAGGACTGCAGTTCAACTTATCTTCTGATCTTCAGGGGCAGAAAAGGTAACAGGAAATATCAACATGCATGCATTAAGGCACCAGATGCCTGAAGAGGTGCTGGGAAGACTTGGATTTATTACTTCATCATTCTTTACATGAAAACTTTCCGCATAAATCAAACACGAGACTTGCATCAACTGTTGGACTAACTCTCCTTCCTTCCCACTTTCTCCCATTTCTGTTTTTTCAGGGGCTTACCTGGAGGAACAGAGTCCACATAATACTTCTGAGCCTGTTTTCAAATGATGCCTGGTACAATTGATTTTGATCATCACCATCTTCTTTTACCAGTTCTAGCTCCAAGTTTGGAAAAAGGTGCCCTTTCCTCCCAGAAAGATGAATAGGAGAAGCCTCATGACACTTCCTGGCCCTTTCTGGTTCCTTGTAGAGCCTTTTCCCTGGGAAGATTTGTATTATGGTGAACTAGAAGGAGAAGGAGGAGCAAAGCAACCCCGTATTTGCTCCTTAATTTATGGAGATAAGCAAGACTTCATCCTTTGGGGAGGAGTTACTCTTGTTGTCAGGAAATGTAGTGTTTTTATGATGTCTTTAGCTTTCCTTTCCTCTTTCATGATTTACGTTAATTCCTCAAGTCCCACTGAATGTTCCCTAATCTTTGTAAAGTTCCTTCCATTTATTTCTAGGGTAGAAAGCCAATCAATAACAGAGTATCACTAAGGCAAAAATTACAGTTGTTGCTCTCCTACAAAATTAAATATAGCTTTCAAAAATTTCCCTCTTCTCTGACATTGTTCCCAAGCGGTTTCACTGAAATTTAGCAAATGGTTATTAAGGAAGAGAAAAAACTTTTCAGATCAGAGCCTTCTTGTATTTCTGAATCCTGTAGTCAAATAGCCAGAGTTAAATAGAAGCCTCTAAAGGCATATCTAATCACGCACCAGCACAGTGGAGAAATGACAGGTGAGCTCCAATTTAACAATAATTTCACTTGCAGAGGCTGCATGAGAATCCTAGCTTGAGTTACAGAGCAGTGCAGTTGCAACAGGCACAGTGCAGCAACCCTAACTAGCCTGGATATAACACTAGTCTGTTCCTGGTGTGAAGATCTCTGCGCCACACAGAGAAAGCTCTCGCTCACAAAAAGCCAGAGGGAGCAAGGCTTCGAAGGCCAAGGAAGTGTTCAGAAATAAATGGGAGGCCAGAAGGTCCTGAGCTGCAAGTTTACTTCTTCACATCTAGCTTACTTTCCCTCTCACATCTGCAGGCTTGCTATATGAGGAGCAGGATTCAGTTCAGCTGCAGTTAGCAAGAGTTCGTTTATACAGCAAACATGACAGAGCAAGTCCATAGCAGAGGCCCAGGGCTCACTTAGCCCAGCACGGCTGACCCTGACACACAAGATTTAAGTAAGACTAGATAGTTTTTCAATCTCTTCTAATATCCCTTTACTTCCTTAGTTATTTGCAAATCAAGTTCGTCCAAACCTGCAGCTCTGGAAGCTACTGCGTGCACACCTCTCAGGCAGAGGTGGGGCTTTAGCAACAACTCCAGAGATCGTGAGCCTGTATGAAAGGCCACATGACACATAATGTGGAACCGTAAGAATAAACAGGATCAATTGTGGTTACTTTCTTTTCTGATTGCCTGGAAGAGGTACTTAGGTGAAAACTCCTGCAGCTGTGGGAGGCAATTTAAACTGGGAAGCTGGCTGGACATTGTGTGGCCATTCTGAACCTGCCTTGATCTGTATGTCTGGTTTCTGTCTGAGCAAGCAGGAGTAAGCCATTTTGTAACAGAACTGTAGACTTTCCCTGAGAAGAACACTCCTTTACAGTACAGCTTTTCCAGCATGAAAAACAGGGGATAGGGAACAAAGTGCAATTTTACGGTTTCATGTTTAAGTACTTGAGAATATAGGGTTTCAGTCGGGGCAGCTTTCCAAGATGAAGTTGGCATATGTTCATTGTAGGGCATTTCCAACCAACAGTTAATTCCTGCTCTTTCATATAATGAAACTCTAGAAACACAGCACTGAGGGCTTTCAAAAGCTTCTTCACTGTTACTTTTCATAGTAGTAGAAATAGAAAGCACCAAGTCTTACCCTCTAGTTGAATATAATTAAAGGCTCTAAATTAGCTAGGTAAGGTAGGTAAAAAGAGCTAAAAATTTAAATTAAGAAAAAATATGGAAGAATACACAGTAACTTAAATTAGGAGGTTTTTTTTACTTGCCTTACAGAATCTGTTTCTCGTGTTCCTGATAAACTCCAGCTCACACACAGACCTTTAAAAATACTATCCTCCCTATGCTTTTACAGCAGTTCTAAAAAGAGGTGGTACACTTTCCAGCCCATAAACTATCTTTGCAAAAAATTTACAAACGATAGGGCAGCCTGCGTTAGTTAAGATTACCTACTGCCATCCTTATTTTCAGACATAAGGCAGGAATACATTTTTTGTACTGGATTGCTGCCTTGGGCTTAAATACTTATATTAATGCTTTAGCAGAGAAGAACTTAAGAGAAAACCTCCTTTGACTAGTACTAGAAAAATTAAGCGTGTTGCTGAGAGGTTTTAGTACCACCTTGCTTCCCAGAGGCTTCAGGTTTGTTTGTACAGGTACAGACAACCACGGACATGATGCCTATGATTTTTCTTTTTCCTTTTTTTTTTTTTTAAAGTGAAAAAGAGCTAGGAAGAGTTAAGATTATATAGCAAGAATCCCACCTTGATTTAAAAATGCACTGATTGCATCCTATACAGACAGGTCCTATGCTGCCTTTGACTATTACCTCAGGGAAAACAGATTTAAGATCCTCCCACTGTCTTGGATCAACTATCAATAAAGCAAATACAAGCCTTACTCTTGTGGTGAAGAGCTTATATTGGATGCACAGAATACAGCTGTTAACAGCAATCTCTATGGTATGGTGCACATATTCTGTGCCAAGGGCACTGAGCATGCTAACGGTAAAGACTGAGACTAAGACTGACATTCAGAAGGCAGAGGACAGGCTTCACAGGACTGGAATGACCTGTGCCTGCAGCGGCCTGTGCTACAAAAGAACATGCTGCAGCATCCTGTACTAGCTTGAACGTACAAAGACTAATAGCTTTGTATCCAGCCATTGTAATCACACGCTGCCCTTTGCAGACACCTATATTTCAGTTACTTAATGTGCAAAAAATTACAAGTTTAAACTATAAAGCCAAATCAAATCTGTTATTTCCTACCTTTCAGAACCACATGTTGCGATTCTAAATAGAAAATCCTGTATCCCAACAGCTATTCTGAACTTCGCTTTCCCAGAGGGTCAACATCAGGGTATGCAAGACTTGTACATGAGAAACCAACTGTTCTTACACATTTCCTCTTTCTTTAGCCAGGGGGGGAGGAGGGTGAAGCACAAGCTAAAATCCCAGTTATATTTACTACTTGCTAGCATTTCATTAAGTGAAATGGGGGAAAAAAGCCAGCAGGTTTGATGTATAAATCTGCTAAACACAGAATGCTGCATCTCATAATTTATTTACAGCTGGTCTATCATCAGACTTGCTTTTGCTCCACTCTCAGAGAACCATTTCCTATAGAGGTTACACACACATCAACCACTTTTTGCTGATTTATAAACATCTGCATTTCTACAGACAGAAAGACGGACTCTTCTTTTTGCAAGGTAGAGGGGGATGAAAAGAAGCATCCTGGATTCAATACCCCTAACATTTAGGTTAGGCTGAAGACATTTTTTATTTTTTTCTACTACAAAAATAATTTGTTATAAAAAAAATAACTGCCAAGCAAATAATATTACTGCAACTAAAATGTGTTAATTAAACACTAACCAGCACTCGTCCTCCAAAGATGTAACCTTTATTTCCCAGCACTGCGCATGTATGAGCTGCTCGAGGCTGAGGTGGGTCTCCACCCTGAAAGAATCAAAACAAGATCCTTCAGAACATCACCAAAGTGCCAGCCAAGGACAGTGGCAAGTCAGCATCACAGACTGCAAAAATAAGGCCAACATGCATCAATATGCTGACAGAACTGCAACTTCAAAAGGAAATTATTTGCAGTCAAGTCCAAGACTCCACAGACACTAGCAGATATACATATTTGCCAAGGACAACGTTAATTGAGCTCACTCAGTAGCTAATGTTTAATGTATTCCCTCTTGGCCTGATTTATCATTGCTTAAATGAAATTCAATTAATTTACTTTAATTCCTAAGCATAAAATTACAGCAACACATTGGTTGCTGTTCATATGTCCAGTGCAGCTTTATTTTTTCAAAGCGTGAACCATCAGGAACTGATACAAAAAAAATCTCTGGAAATCAGATTTTAAAATCTGATGTTACATCCAATAGCTACATGCCAAAAAGTATTCCCTGTGTAAATCAAAAATAAAGATAGCAAAATTGGCTTTTACTTTTCAATGCTAATCTAATTTTTTGCATTTAGTTTCATAGGAATTTTAGAACATCCCATAAAGACCATAAAATAGTGCCAGACACTCATTACAACGTATTTCTTCTACTGAGTTCTTACGTAAACTCACCAGGATTTTATGAACCTTTATAGTACACCATCATATCAATATCAATAAATAGAAATATGTGCATTACTATTTTACTGGGAAAGTCAGCATACATGCTCCTCTGGAAGACTATTAAAATAGCGTATTTGCTAAATAACTGGTCTGTTTATTCTAACAATATAGCATCACTGGAAGATATTTGTTCAAAAGATTTTTCAGCATTAACTCTTGAAGGGAATTACAGCAACTCCATATACACAACACTCGAAATAATGAGCGTATAACCCTCGCATACTAAACATGTATCTTTACTTGACAAAGAAAAACTGAAGGCCTAAACTAGCAATACAGTGAGTTTATTACCTCCCCCCTTGCCTTCTCTAAGTCTGTGAAAGCTGAACGGCAAACCGACAGAGACCCCATCTTGTGGGCTGAAACACCTCCATACCCTGTTCCCCACCCCAACTCTGGGATCCCTACTAAATGCTTTCCTGGAGTATTACAGTGCCTTGTCTTTCCAGCAGTGGAGTACTGACAGTAATTTTATATTCCCAATAGCTGTTTAAAGCTTGAATACAAAGCTTTATCTCAAAACTATCCCCTAAATACTGAATACTGTATCATCTTCTAATGTATTCAAATTTCTAATACTTCTCTGTAGCTTATGATTATTTTTTTTTTTGCATCAGAGACAATTATAAGAAACCACCAGTCTAATAGCCATCCTGTGGGGGAAAAAAATTCCTATCAGTTCTGAATATTCCACATTTCAGAGGCATCAAGTGGCCTCCTGTTTAATGTTATAAGCCAGAGCAATACCAAGCATATTCAATTTACTTTTCCCAACATCAGTTTCTAAAGCACAGTAACTATTTAAAATGCAATAAAAATCACAACTGTGGCAAAAGACAAGACTGAAAAAACACTCACTCTAATTGCTGGTTGAGACCAAGTTTGTGTGGTTGTATCAAAAACATGAACATCATTATGCCATCCCCAGAATATTTGTCCTTCCTAAAAAAAGTTAAAAAATTAAAACCAAGTTTATTGTATTTCAAAATATTTGTGCTTATTAAAGGATATAAACCCAGAAGTGGTCTGTCAAAACAGAATATAAACTAAAATACAGCATTTTATTAAAAGAAACATGTTAACATTTTTAATAATGATGCAGTGGCTTGGGTCTAGTTGAAGGTCAACAGCATCCCGAAATGTTAAGGCTGATAACACTTTTGAAAATGGGCTTTGGGCTCCACATCAATCACTGCAGTAGACAAATTCTACCTTCTAATTTTTAGTGCAATATGCCGAGAAATAAATAGATTGCACAAAGTAGTAAGCTTCTGTAAGTCAATATATACCATTTGATGTAAGGATCTATACTCCCTTGAATGCATATCTATTTCTTACTAATTCCTGTCACTAAATACTCTAATCAGTCTCCTTTCTATTAACTGTAAGAAATCATTATAGGAAACTGATTAATCCAGGCATCTTAAAATAACGGCATTTACTCTGGATAACAAATTAAAGAAATTAACTGAAAGTATCTGTCGGTTAGACTTGTGAAGCTATCGATTCCCTACTGTTACTTGAAGGAAATAAATTCTAAAATTTTCCGGGAGTTTCATAATTATAATATGTCTTCAGATTTAAACTACTGCCTTTGTTCCTGCTTTGACAGCACTTTGTTTCATTGTACTCAAAGCCTAGTACTGGGTACTTGCAATACCCTGAACACTCACCACTCCCAACATGCAATATCTGAAATTTCAAATCTAAGTAGAAGATTCTAATTTGCATTTCTGCTGATGCTACAAATAAAAGAAAAATCAGAGAGAGTTTCATACTTGCTTAGTATAAAAAACCCATTTTGACAGTCAGGAAGGACAAATCACTCTGAATTGTGACAAATCTCTTACCCAAAATGCATCATGGACATCAAAACAATCACTCAGTTCATTATGCTTCCTACAGCCATAGCCACCAAAATATATTAGCCTAAAAGAACAACAACAAAAAATATGTTCAGTTAGCTGTTTTGTAAATAACATTCAAATGAAGAAACTGCAATAATTAATTTCAAATTTTGGTTTACCTACTGTACTATTAATAATATAAGCAACTTAAAATATTTCATATTCTGTCTAATTTCACAGCAAACCGTACCGAGACAAAGGTACACTCCTCAACAAGCCTGCCAGTAATCCACATAAGCAAGGACAGAGGTTCACGGTACCTCAAAGTCTCTATTCACTACTCCTCCATCCACAAGCTTATTTATCACAGTCACATTTTCAGACACAAGTCTCAAAATGGCACATGACACAGAAGACAGGAAAATGCCTGTACTTCTGCTAGAATTCCTACCCTTTTCTACTGAAATCCCTATGCTATATTTGTGAGCCTTCCGTATACATCTTGTCACAACAAATGTTCTCAAGCTTCAGCTCACAGGCTGCGTGCGACCCACAAAATCTTTCTCTAGCTTAAAAAGAGATTATTTCAACTAAGCACTACTGAACGTATCGCAAGTATTACACACCTCCCAGCCTAATATTCCACCCATGAAATGGCCATCCATAAGTAATGGTTCCTAAAGTTTTGTTTAACTTCAACATTTGAGGATATTTGGTATAGTTGTTAGTGATCTTGGGAGAAGGCAATTTAGGAAATGATGGGATGGCGAAGGTCATTCCAGACTGACATTCCTAGGGAAACAGAGTTACTGAAAGCATTGTGCAATACACCATACATCCTTACCTGCAAATTCATATCTTGTGAAATTTTAAGGTAAACTTCTGACAAGGTGCATAGCTTGTCCCCAAATACTTTTGGTAAATGAAACGGTTACACTCTGCCATCTAAGACAGGTAATTTTCCCAGTATACGGATTACATGATACTCTGAATAGATTAATTCAGTTTTGAATAATCTTGTATTAATAGCTATGGAGAAGTTGTTCAAATATATGTAATTTCACGTGTCTTGCAGTTATATTAGAATTACGAAACCAAGATATAGTACTGAGAGGCATTATACAGTTTATGCAAAACCTCTTTAGATATGGAATCCAGAAATAAACATTTACATTTGTTAGTGTTCACTGCATATGGTAGTCTTACTTGTTTACAGTAACTTTTATAACAAACCACTGACATGTCACCTTCTTCTGACCGCATATGTCACAATATCCAGAGGCTTTCCATAATAAACACAAAATCTGAAGTATTTATTTTTAGCTAAGTATTTTTTCTGTATACGCTCTATATACACTTTTCTATATACACTCATTTTTTCTATATACACACAGATATCTAGGCTGACTCGGATCTTAGAAAATGAAGATACTCACTGAAATGCCCTTGCATGTTATTAAAACCCATGAAAACATATTGAATGTATTTTTTTGCAGGTAATAATTCAATGCTTACATAATGTAATAAAAAAACAATGTAATTTTTATACTGATTTTTAAACTTGTGTTAAAATTAAACCCATAAGTAAAAGATGCATAATGATCTTTATCTAAAGTCTCAAAGCATTCCAGAAACTTTCACTAAATTTCCCAACCTTCTCCTAAAGCGGGTTTATACTTACCATTAATTCAGCTCACATGTGGGAAAACTCTGGTAGGTGTTAGAAGAGTTACACAAAATCTCATAGCAAGCCAAGCTAAGAATTAGAGTTTCATGAATCCCAAACCCGTGTTCTCTTCACTTTATAGTACTTCCTCTCTGCAATTAACACATATTAAATATTCTTAATGTGTTACCTGTCCTTATACACCCAGCAGGAAAGCTTGTCACGTGGTGTAGGAGGTTGACCTTTAAAATTTGTAATTTTTTTCCACCTATAGGTTCCGTTTTTTGTTCGCAAATTAACATAATACAGCTTAAAAGAAAAAAATTACAACATTTTCAGTATAAATGATGTCGAAGAATCCAGCACAAATCACCAGCAAAAAGAACATCCCACCACCCCCAGGATACACTATTTCCTTTTTTAAAAAAAAAGGAACTTACAGTGAAGTTTACAATATGTAGCAACATATAGGAAGAATGTGATACAAAAGGAGAACACAAGCGTGACAATTAGCAGCACATTTCCTTGCCTACCCTGCTCCTTCCAGAGTCAACTGAAGCCTTGCACAAAAATTCTTCAAGACAAACAGCTCTTGGTTCAATTCTCCTGGCAGAACTGTCACTAGTTTTACCTAACCTAACTAGGTAACTGCACAAAAATCAAAAAGGCTTGTGAAGCAAGGACTAAACTGATGTCTGATTACAGGCTCCATTTCAGCTATTTTCTAGTCAGGACTGAACTCTGACATCATCTAAATAATAAACCAGGTCATTTCCTCTACTTTGCTACTCCAGCCTTCAGTTACAAGGAAAACTGGCAGCTGTATTTTAACTTTAATTACTACCTGATTATATAAGAAAGGCAATCACTATCAAAAAGCAAAAATAAAAGTGATGTTCTGAGA
>VXBO01003056.1:89050-112038 GCA_013400135.1 Rhinoptilus africanus
ATCCCTGGAGGGGTTCAAGGCCAGGCTGGACGGGGCTTGGAGCGACCTGGGGTGGTGGGGGGTGTCCCTGCCCAGGGCAGGGGGGGCACTGTATGGGCTTTAAGGTCCCTTCCAGCCCAAACCACCCCATGACTCTATGTTGTGGCTGCCATCCCTTCCTCCAGCACGTCGGAAAACGGGATGCCCCGCCACCGCCGGCCCCGGGGATCCCCCGCCTCCCGCGGGCGCGCTCCCGAGCGGGGCCCCCAAACCCCACGGTTCCCCCCTCCGCAGGCGGAGCCCCGNCCTCCGCCCGCCCCGGGGCAGGGCCAGGCCCGGGGCGTCGTGGGCGGCGCGGCGGCGTTTGGCGCCAAACTCCCGCCATGGAGCCGGAGCGGCTGCGGCGCCGCCTGGGCTCCGCGTTCCGGCTGCGGGGGCTCCTGCTGCGGGCGTGAGTAGCGCCGGGTGGTTTCCTGGGTTTTTTTTGTCTGCCGGTGACCCTGACAGCTCCGGGATCTCCTTCCCGAGTTGTGCTCGACAGTTCTGTCTTCAGCATCTCTTCCTAGGGGAAGAAATGGCATTTCCAAAGGTGGATAATAACGTGTAGTAGTTATAGATTGCAAGGTCAAGGAAAAGTGATTTCTGCTTGCGGTGGAAAGTATCATGATTTATTCAAGTGCCTGGGTCTCCGGTGCTCGTATTTTTCCTTTCAAGATCGTGTGTTAATATTAGTTCCATTTTGTTTCTGGCGTGGGTGGAATGTGATTATTTTGGGCAGTTTCATTAGCGAGGAGGCCAAGTTCAGAGCTTCAGACTCCCATAGTTAAATGGACTGAGATGTTTTGAAGGCCAGGCTGTTAACCACAATGCCAGTTCTGACTGGCCGACAGATGACATTAATAAGGAAATTGTTATCTTTAACTGCCAAACTGTAGGCTAAGGATGAGGGGAGAAGTGGATTTCTAATTCTGTGTTATTTGGAATGAAAATAATTCCAATCTCAGGGATGCTGATAAACTGGAGCTGGTCCCGCAGAGGGCTGTTAATTTCGTCATGGGCTGGAGTTTATGGAGTGTAAGGGAAGCAGGGAGAGCTGGGTTTGCTCAGTCTACAGAAAAGAGGGTGAAGATTATCCAAACGGGGACTTAGCAAGAAGGAGCCAATGCACAGAGAGAGGTGAGAGGCAGCACGAACATACTGCAGCAGAAGAAATCCCACTTGTCTAGTACTAGTCCCCTCAGTTCAAGAGAGACATTAAAGAAATGCAGAGGGTCTAAGCAGAGGACCACCAAGATGGTTAGAGGGTTGGAGAACTTGACGTGGAAAAAATACAAAAAGATTTGGCTTTATTCAGCCTCAGGAAAGGAACGCTCAGGAGAATCTAATCCCAGCCTTTGTAAAAGATGGTTATAGAGAAGACAGAGGTACTTTCTTTTCAAGGATGCACAGTGACAGGGCAAGAGGCAATGGGCACAAGCTTAAAATAAAATCTTCACTTTATGGACAATTAAACTTTGGAGTATGTTGACTAGAAAAGTGGTGGAAACTCCCTCACTGGAAATCCTCAGGATTTGGCTCGATGGGGCCCTGGATGGCATAATCCAAGTCTCTGCTTTAGGGAGTAGATGGTTGGGTCAGGTGGTCTTCAGAGGTCCCTTCTAATGTGGACTTTTCTATAATCTTATGAAAAAGTTTTTCACAAGGACAGTACTTAAACACCAGGACAGGGCGGAGAGAGGCTGTGAGATCTCCAGCCTTGGAGGCGCTCAGAATTTGACTGAACAGCGCTGTGAGTGATGTGACTGAACTGTTAGAGCAGAAAGCTGGACTGGGAGACCTCAGAGGTCCCTTCTGACCTGCGTCTGTCTATGGCTGTATGAAGATGAGGTTCTCTGTTCCTCCTTCTTATCCTCAGTGTTTTCAATCCTGATGTCTTTGACTTAAACTTTTTTCTTTGACTTAATCTAGTGCAGTATTATGGAGTACTAATTACTTCTACTTTTTTAATCATAAGCCATTTAGCGATTACGTGCATACTTTGTATAAACTGTATTGAATTTTAATTGCTTTTTGAGCTGACTTTCTTCATTGGAATTAGGGATGCTCTAAAGTATCTTACCGAAGCTCTTCAGTCCATCAGTGAAGTAGAACTTGACAATGTAATTGAAAATGTCATCGATTCTGTTGAAAAACAGCCTTGTAAGTAAACAATTTATTTTTCTTAAGCTTGCTAAGTTTATCTTGCGCTTATAATGTTATTTAAACAAAGACAGAGTTACTGGCAGCATATGCACTAAGGTGTCATTCTAGTTTACCGGGCTGATCAAGATAAATGTATTTGTTGACATTTTGTTTTGCTAAATACTGACGTTTGTAAAGTCAGCAAAATTTTGCCATTTAAAAAGTTGTCAGCCTGATACCTCCTGACTTTTCAACGAGTAGTGAAATTTTTCAATGCCAGTTGCTAAAAGCACCTGTCTGAGTTTGTATGGACATCTTTGCATCTGAAACAATCATTTTAAATATTAAAATAAAGAAATAATGAGAAATGAGTTCACTTGTTATTCAGTAGTCCAGGTCCAGAAAAGTATTAGGGTTGTTGAGGGCTATAATCATAGGAGCCCAGCAGTGACTGCAGGAAGGGAACGGTTGCATTCCTTTGTTCAGAGATCAGTGCCCTCACATCCAAGTGGGGTGGGAGGTGCAAGCGCACCGGTGTAGTGGTCCAGCATATTGACTTAAACCGGCTGTGGACAGAGTTTAACCATCACCTGGACATTCTCTGAAGCAGCAAGGCAGATGCCAATGTTCTGTTACACCAGCCTGATTTTGTGATGGCAACATCAGGCAGGAGGTGCTGATAACAGTTGGGGCACTGTAGCGGTGGAGTGGCTGTACCTTCTTGGCCCGTAAAAGTACATCAAATTCCATAAAGTATGAAGTCCAAAAGTGCAATCCAGAAAACTCCTGGAAAATCCCATAAAAACATGAGGCAGTCAAAGAGATGAGCTTTTGCTGGTAAAGTTCTCACGACACATTTGGTTCTGAGCATGCCTGAAACTCCATCATCTTGGCAGTATTTTGCCTGGGTAATTATTATTGTTATTATTATGTATTGTTATTATTATGTATTGTTATTAATATTGTAACCTAAAATAAATATTAGGCCTTGGATGAGTTCAGGAAACCTTCCCATCATATCCTATTTAAACTGAATTAAATCAAGGGTGGGCACATGCTTATGTTGTAGTTTTACTACAGCACAGACTACAGAAGTTGCGGTTTTGTGTTCTTACTCTAGCCATGGTGTAACGGATCGTAGCTGACCAAACAGGGAGTAAAAGCAGTTTGAAGAACCAGTCCTGATCTAACATAAAGCCTACTGGTACAAATTAATGCATACATGTTTTGGAACAAATTTGAGTCAGTACAAGGAGCTCTAGGGCCAGTGTACATGCAGCCAGTGTACTCGCCACCACCAGTCTTTGTCCAGGGCAGAATTTTGTGCTATAAATTCCCATATTGTCCAGATAACGTCTGTGAGTTGGTTGAGGTTGGGGTAGAGATGCAATTCAGCCATGCTGGTCTCCTGTGATTCCTGCTAGCTCCGTTAGTGCCCCTTTTGCTCTGCTATTCATCACTGTCTTACAGGAATTGTGATTTTAAGTCCCATGACCCAAACAGGGATCTCAAGGGCAGGTTTTCATGTACTGATTTCTGTTCCAGGAGCCCAGCTTCTGTTCCAGGAGCGTGGCAATGCTGACCAAATCCTTTTGTGAATCTGCATTGATTGGTCTTCCCTTCAAATTCAGCAAAACATTAGTGTTTAGAAATATTTTTTCATTTCAATTATCAGTTTAAATCCATGAAGACAACAATGTGCCTATCTCCCAAACTGTGTTAAACTGTTTGAATACTTATTTATGACAGCAATCTGTGTGATAATGTTCTGGAACAGAATTAACTTCCAGAATGTGAAAGCTCAGCTCTAACACATTTGCAGTAT
The DNA here is from genome assembly GCA_013400135.1 of Rhinoptilus africanus. NCBI lineage: Eukaryota > Metazoa > Chordata > Aves > Charadriiformes > Glareolidae > Rhinoptilus > Rhinoptilus africanus. Next base: position 93,036 of record VXBO01003056.1, read on the forward strand.
ATTTGGCAGCTTTGCATAAACTATAATTGTCTTGTTCTCCATGTTTAGTGAATTAATGGTGGGCACAGTGTGTGTGTGGGTTATTTTTTTGCTAGAGATTTATCCTGGTAGGAATATTAAGTGATCCGTTTGTAAAGAGAAAACAGCATGTGTCGTTAGCGTACTGAAAATATGCTTATTTGTGTAATATATTCCTTTGAATGAATCATTTTTTGTGAAGTATTTGATACCTACTTACTTTCTTACTTACTACTTTCCGTAGGCTGCAGTTTAAATCCTTTGAAATTTTCTTTTCAGTGTCATCTAATATGGTTGAACAATCCACAGTGGAAGCAGCTGTTCAGGAGTGTAGCCAGGCATCAGATGAAACTATGTACGGTGACATTTTTTTTTTTATTTGAGGTATTTAGGAGTTAGTATGCGTTCCCTTATTTCTTCTTGGGAAATAAATGTCAGGCATTTTCTTCAGTGCTACACATGCAGTAATTGCTTTGTGCTTTTGTCTTCCTGGTATTGTCTTTGAAGGTTAGTAATGTTCCTTCTTAGAAAATTTGTTCTCCTGGATAGGCCTCCAGGGGATTCTAAATATGATGCTGACATTCTGGAATTAAAATGCTATGGTTGTGTGTTACATGTGATACAGGTTGAAGATTTACCAATAAAATAAAACATTAGTTACAAGGCAGAGAGAACTTGTTACTTCTGTTCATTTCTTTGTTTCCTTTTCTCTAGTTAAAATTATCTAAGGTTATTTTTGTGGCCTTTCATGAGATATTCTTTACTGAAAGCACTTGGAAAAGTTTTTCTCTACAGTGCTTGTTTCTCCTTTTTTTGTATAGCAGGACTATTTTTTGAAAACCGTGATTGATTTTCACTCTCTGAGAATAAAGCGGAGAGCAATTACTTGAGTTTCTGAGAACTTTATTTGTGATTGTGATGAATGTGTTTCCTTTAGTCTTTACGTTGTGTATTGACATCGTAATGCAACGCATGCAAATAAATGCTTTGCTGAGCATATCAGTTAGATACTGTGATCCCACAGTTTCTCAGTATAAAGCAAATTTGTTTTTTACTTTTCTCCTTGTCATTGGAACCTTTATGATGCAGATGGTTTGAATCTGACTTTGTTTTGTGTTGCTTCATGTATTTTTGACTCCGTAAGTGAAGAGAAATCTGTATGCACAGATTCTCTGAAGGTAAAAAGCTCTGCTGATTCCAGGGCCAGCCTGTATGACTCTCTTGAATTGTGTCGCAGAGAGCATGAAGGCAAAGTTTTGTAAGAAATGCACTTTGAAGCCTGAGACATCAGAGTCTGATAGGCAATGATGGTTGTCCTGTGCTTGTAAGTTTTAGTGAAGGTTCATGGGATAATTTTACTTGCTCTGATGAATTTGATCCATTTACAGCAAGAGGGAAATGAGAGACATCAGAGAGCTGACCCAGTAAATGTAATAGGATGTATCAATTTGATTGATAGTCTGAAGAGTTGTGCATGTCCGTTGTTTAAACCTGTTCACATTAACCATGCCAAGGCTGTTCTGTTGTCAAAAAAGTAGCAGAGGATGGCAAGGGAAGGAGATGAGGAGATGTATCCCTCTCTCATTTCTAAATGAACTTCTGAAGAGTTGCCTTTTTTGAATTAGAAGATGCAGTAGTATCCAATAGGTAAAGTGATGTGGGAGAAATGCTGATAATGCAGGGTGAGAGTGAACAAAATGAATGTAATTTTATTCAACGTGTCTTGTTACTGTTTGTTTCATCCTCTTCAGATAATGTTGTAAATGTATTCTTATTTCAGAGAAAATGTTTTCAACATTATTGGAGCCTTCGATATTCCACGTTATATTTATAATTCAGAAAGAAAGAAGTTTCTACCGTAAGTCTTGCATATTTTAAGTTTCAAACACTTCTTGTTTTAAGAAAAAATCCTCTATTTCTATATAGTTAAAATTCTGTTTTCTAGTCTTTGCCTCTTGGGTCTGCTCATTTCAAGCTTGAGTGAGAAAGTGAGACAATTTTGTTTCGTGGTCTTTAAAGAGCCAGTCAGACTCTATGATAAATGCTGGCTCATAAATACACAGGCCATTGGCTTTTTCCTGGTCCAGTAAAATGACGCTGAAGTTGGGACCCGTATCTCCTGTGACAGTGTGCTGTGTTGCCAATGATGTTACTGGCTCTGAAACTTTGGTGTTTATCAGATAGTAAAATGTCCAACCATGTTTATGCCATCTAATGAATAAAAGAGACAGCAAGGCTAAGGGCATACATCACTAAATGTAGTTTGTTGGTTTGATGTTTTTTTTTTCACATTTGGCTGTTTAATATATATTTGTTTAATAAATTTGGTCTGTCTGTTGCATGTATTTGTTTCTTAGACTGTAGCTTGCAACTCCCTGCAGCCCTGGAGGATTTCTAAGGAGAGCTACAAAGCTTAAAAAAAAATTAGGAGGTTGAAGAAAGGAAGAAGTAATTGGAGGAATTGGTTGTAAATGTTTTGCTAGCTAAAGGATTTACCTTTAACAGCAAGCAGCCAGAGTGCTGAGTCAAAAAGAAAATGAGCTTTTAAAAAGCTTGAAGTGATGTTATCTGAGGAATGGATAGTGGTGTTCATTGTGAGGGCTTGCAGCGACCTTCATGTAATGTGCAACTCATTTTCTAGCATTGGTCCATAATTCTGCTGGTCCAGCAAAAGCAATCTATGTGTTTGCAGTAGGAGTTTTTTTCCAGTGCCACTTTCTAGCTTTCCAGGCTATTGGAAGCAGAGAACTCCTTGAAGACAATCTGCTAACCAAGAGGAATAAAATACTCTTGTTCATGGCCACATAAAAGACATAACTGCTTTTTAAAAAATTGATTTCTTCATAATCCTGTCCAGGTGAAAAGATGAATCTCAAGGCCTGCAAGTTAGAGGGAAATTAAATGGATGTAGCCTTCAAAATGCAGAAACATAGGATCCCTAGCAGAAATTTTCCTCAATGAGTAAATAAATTATGCAGTAGTGTTATAGTTTTTGCAGCCTCCTACAACTTTTAGATCAATAAGTCATTTTTGAGTGTGGAATGTATGTTTTTTTAATCTTGATTGTTTTAAACTTCTTGCAGTCTGTCAATGACCAACTTTCCTGTACCAAATTTATTTGGAACTGCCAGAGATAAAGCAGAGTTGTTCCGTGAACGCTACTCCATCTTACAACAGGTCAGAAAAGAGTTTTGCTTTGTTTAACAAAATACACAAATAAAACGCTAGGTTTTATATTCTTACATGTACAACAGTGCTTTGTGTTGAGGTGCTTTTGTGAGGGACAGTTTAAATAAAGCTGACTAAGAACAGGATCTGTGCTGAGGTTTAGCAGTCTTCTCAACTGTCACCATACAGCATGATGGATTCATGGGTTTCTGCATTTCAGCATCATGTCCTAAGAGAGGATTGTGTATTTTTACATGTGTCTTGCTCTTTTCCGTCCTGTGGTCTGGCTCTGTGCTAGGTTTGATTAACATGTCATTGTAGGTAGTGCTTGTTGAGATAACACAAACCCTAAGCCCCAGGTAGCTCTCATTCAGGCTGTCCCTGAAGCCTTGAAATTCTCTCCTGGTTTAGTTCATTCATTCCTTTTCCAGTTTACAAAATGCCCGGTGAGAGCCAGTCACTTCTTGTCATCTCTTGGTGGCACAGGCATCTTTTCTTGCATTGGGAGCAATTCGGAACAGGATCTGCTGACGTGACTTGCTCTGCAGCACTGTGACGGTAGCTGCAGGTGCTGGCAGCAGCTGGAGGTCGCGGCTCTGGACCAGGCTGTGCACACAGCCAGAAAGAATCGTAGAATCGTAGCATAGTCGAGGTTGGGAGGGACCTTTAAATCATTGAGTCCAACCATCAACCCAGCACTGCCAAACCCACCCCTACCCCATGTCCCTCAGCACCGCGTCTGCCCGGCTTTTAAATCCCTCCAGGGATGGCGACTCCACCACTGCCCTGGGCAGTCTGGTCCAATGCTTGATAACCCTTTCTGTGGAGAAATTTTTCCTAATATCCATCCTAAACCTCCCCCGGCACAACTTCAGGCTGTTTCTTTATGTCCCATCGCCTGTTACCTGGGGGAGGGACTGACCTCCCCTGGCTACCCCCTTCTTTCAGGCAGTTGCAGAGAGCGAGAAGGTCTCCCCTTGGCCCCCTTTTCTCCAGGCTGAACCCCCCCAGCTCCCTCAGCCGCTCCTCACAAGGCTTGTTCTCCAGACTCCTCACCAGCTCCGTTGCCCTTCTCCGGACACGCTCCAGCACCTCAGTGTCTGTCCTGTAGTGAGGGGCCCAAAACTGGACACAGCCCTCGAGGTGGGGCCTCACCAGTGGCTAGTCCAGGGAGACAATCACTTGCCCAGTCCTGCTGGCCACACTATTGCTGATACAGGCCAGGATGCTGGGCACGCTGCTGGCTCATATTCAGCCAACTGTTGGCCAGCACCCCCAGGTCCTTTTCTGCCGGGCAGCTCTCCAGCCACTCTTCCCCAGGCCTGTAGCGTTCATGGGTTTGTTGTGACCCAAGTGCAGGACTTGGGACTTGGCCTCAGCCCCTCAGCACTTGCTGCCTGGACACGAGCCGATGGTGAGCTGGGAAGCGTCCCGCTGCCTGCCTGCGCTGCTTGTCCTCCGCACTCTGTGGTGGTTGCGCACGCAGGTTTGGATATACTGAAGCAGCAACGACTCTCTGTCTACCAGTGTGTTTTCTGATGCTAGGAATATGTGTACTGCAATTTGGGAACTTCTGCCCTGGAAAACTAGTTAACTATTAACTGAAGAAGCTTTAGTTCATACAAACAGCGATCGGGATTAGTGAAACCTGCTAGAATTGGCGCACACGCACAAAACAGCAGCAGGAGGTGTCCATCCTGAAGCCTCCTCATCCTAGACTGCATTGTTCTATCACACCCCTCTGCCTGAGGGGTTCACATAGACCCTCTGTTGTACAGGTTTTGTGTTTGGTTGGCGTATGGCTCCTTTCCCACCTCCAGAAAAGTGCAGGTTGGGGCACTATATGGGTGGGGGCTGCTGATAGGAATTACTGCTTGTGTTACGTGGGCTGGTAGTGGTGGGTTTGTTACAAGGGGAGGCTTTCAAACTGCAAAATAGTGAAAGAAGTGGAAATTACTACAATGTGTTTTTTTCATGCTCTCTGCACTTCATCTGTGGTTTTCCTCTGTTACTAAAAAACCCAAAAAGTGCTTACTTTGAATAGGCCCTCCCCTGAAGAGAAACCAGCTCTTTTCCATGTATTTAGCATTTAATACAGTTTACCTTCCCTTGTGATCTCACCCCTTCCTTCCAGGTAGTCAAAAATAACTTCTTTTAAAAAAGCATTATAGATTTGCTCTTACTTTTTGAGCTAACATTTACTGCCCAGTATTACAGACCATCTATTTCTATAGATCGTCCATTTCTTACAAGCAAATTCATTTCAAAAGAACTGATTATGCTCAACGAATTAAACGTCGCTGGATAAACTTTAAGAAGTATTTTGTATAGTGGTTGTAATGAACTGGCTTTTTGACAGTGCTCATTTGTTTTTAAACTGGATTACTTCAATTTTGGTCTCTGCAGAGGACTCACAGACATGAGTTGTTTTCTCCTTCACCAGTCGTTGCGCATCCTGATGACAGTGGGAGCAAATTCCAGGTAAAAAAAAAATCTAATTTTTTTGTGGCAAAGGGAACTGTACTTGTGTTACACTTTAATGCAGTAATAGTTGTCCAGTAACATCTTAATTTTACATCCCACATGGGTACTCAATGGAAATGAGTTATTTTTGATCATTTTTAGCCTGTGTATCAAACCTGCAGTTATTTGGCTCAGATCAGCGTGATGACCAAGCCACTCAAAAGCAGCTCTGAAGTACAAGAGAACGTGGCTTCCTGAGGTGGAAGGGCATTAGCAGTTCAGCTTACTGCACTTTGCCTCCTTCTGCTTGGGGATATTTTCCCTGCTTCTTTCTTTCTTAAGCACTAAATCCACAAACCTACAATTGAATAAAGTCATAACTTCAGCCTCCCATCTCAGCTTTCTCATATTAAATTCTCTGCCTATGTTACATAGTTATTACATATTTTTAAAAAAAGGTGAACGTGTGTGTGTGTGTGTGTCACTGGGTACCAAAGAACAGCTTTTGCCTGTTCTCCCTGAAAGCGTGCATCACGTAGAAAAAAGCAGGTGAGCTTAGCTGAGCCTGTACCTCCATCCAGGCTGTATCGGCATCTTTTTTCCCTGCCTGCTTCCTCTCCTCCCTGTCAGCTGTGGCAAAGGCGTTGCTGCTGCTGGTGTTGGAGGAGGATTGTCTCTCTTAACTGCATCTTGACAGACTGAAATAAGTTTGTCCTGGCACTGCCACCAGTGTGCTATGCAATGTCACCTGCATCACTCTGGAGTGTTCTCTGTCATCCGTCTAAGGTTCCTCGATAAAAGCAATTAGAGTTACTGTAGGGGTGCAGGCTGGCTCTGCGGTTCAGACTGGGTCCTGCTGAGGATCTAGATGCTACAATTGACATTCTTAGGCAAGAGCAGAAATTGCCACTTGTTCTTTTCAGTTTTAATCCAGTTGTAAGCAAAATCATCACAATAAATATTTACTCGCTGAGCAGTTCTTTATGCTAGCAGCCATTATTGGAAATCTTTCCCTAAACTGTGCTACATTTGACATTCAGAAACGTGTTCCTGATTTTTCTAATGAGCCTGTATTCTCTCATAGCCCATTTGTGTATTTATGTAAAAATATGTGTTGTGTGGTGCTTTGTCTTGCCTGCTTAAGAATACATATATGGAGAGTTTGATTTAATTCTTACTTGATTCTTTGCCTTTGCTTCCAGCTTAAAACAATAGAAACTCTATTGGGGAATACAACTAAAGTGGGAGAAGTGATTGTGCTTGGGATGATAACTCAGCTCAAGGAGGTAGGGTGCTTTTTATTGTGGAGTATCTAGGTCACCATTCATTCAGTGTTATAATATATTAGAAAATGGGAATGCTTAAATGTCTCACCACTTTATCCCATCCTGTAAGTCAGTGGCAGAACTCCCATCAATGCTGGTGGTGCAAGTTCCACTTCCTAAGAAGAGACTTTTCCACAAACAGTCGATGCTAGTGTGTGAGAGAAAATGTCTTTCTCTTCTCACTACAGAATTTTTTAATGCTTTATGTCAGCAATCAGAACCAGTTATGTTTTCTAGACATGCCCCGTCTTGAAATGCTGGGGCTTCCGATGACTGTGTTTGGACTTGCCATTGCATTGGACTGGGATGGTAGGGGAAGGATGTGCCCACAATCCAAGCTGCAGCTGCTCAGAGGGAAGGTTCTAAGATACACTTCCTGTAAACAACATTGTTTTCGGTTCTGCCGGTGTGTTCTGAGCTTATAAGATTAAAAACTGCTAAATTATTTCTGAATGCTGACTGATAGATGCATCTGATTGAAGTATTTATGTGTTTGGGTGTATTTTGGATATACTGGTATATATATATTATATATAAAATATTATATATTAATCCTGTTTTTTAGGGAAAATTTTTCCTAGAAGACCCTACAGGAGTCGTCCAGCTAGACCTTAGTAAAGCCATATCCTTTTTCTGTGATGTAGGAGTTGAGGAAGTTTCCTGTAGACCTGGAGAATTTTCAATTAAGCAATAAATCAGTGCTGACCATTAAAAATTACCTGTTGAGAACTGCAGCTCTATCTTTTTCCTTCTTTTCAAATTCCTTGGCTGGTGCAGCTCAGTGCCCTTTCTCAGAAGCTGTTAGGACAAGGTTAGCATTCCTCCTAGTGGAAGCAGAGTGCGTTCCTGTTTGCAGGCTGTTTATGAGCCTTCCGGGTGATTGCCTGGCTCTTAAGGCAGCCTGTGAACTTACAATAGTGTCCAAATGGATTACACCAGCTGGAAAGCGAACTTTGGCTAAAGAACTAGTTTAAGAGTCCTGATCTAAGAAAAATATATTTCTTAACCTTTCTGCACCAGTTCCACAGTGGTTTATACACTGAATCATCCTTTGTTTTGGCAGAAGGTAAAGCAGACTATTTTTCTTGGCTTGTAATAAGTTGTTCTGTTAATGGCTGTTGCTACAGTTACACGTCTGCCAGATGTGGCTGGACAGAGAAGTCTCGTGGTGACGAGGCTTGACCATAAGCTGAGTCCGTGGCTGAGATTTTTGGCCATAAGCCTTTCCTGTCACCTCATGGGGTCTGGAGGCAGAGAACAGAGTGCTGTGAAATTTGTCGGTTTTGGCCATGTTGGTGTATGAGCATCTGTAGCAGCTTTGAGGATTGGCCTTAGTTAGCCTGGCTCCAATGTTCTCGGAGGAGATATGGCTAGGATAGACTGGAATAATGAAATGGTGTGATCTAAAAATCTGAAAATGCTTCTTTCTGTTGGCAAAGCTTTGGTCCTTCAGAGGCTTTGGTGAACCTTTGCATTAAGATGATGGAAGGGCTTACAGTTTTGGAGCCTTGGAAGTGTTTTAGCAAAATGATAGACATTTCTGTTTGTAGAGTATTACTCTGAAATATAAATATTCCCAGTCTATTTTCTAATAATGTATTTTATGTTTACAATTTTTAAAATTAACTAAAGAGAAGTCAAGAGCAAGAATGACAGTGGGGACAAGTATCACTGTTACTCCTGTTCCTCTAACAGGTGGGACAGTTTTCCAGAAAAGGTACAGTTTGGTGGAGACTCTTCTGGGGCAGGGCCAGCAAAAATGATTCCTGTTCCCTCACATTCTTACTCAGTTGGGTAGAGAAGGTTGTTTATGTGGCTGTGCAGCAAAACCTAGTCCAAGAAGTGTCTGGGGTATAAAAGTAGTTGGTTTCTTGCTCAGCCTGTTTCTCAGCCAGAGTTGCCTGGTCTGGTTCACCACTAAACAGCACGGGGACTGGTGCTATCACAAGAGAGGGCTTGATGGAGGCTGGGACTAGCTATGCAGCACAGCTACCAGCTCTCTGACTAATGTCTAGGACGCGATGTTGCTAGAAAAACTAAAGGTTATTTTGTTGTTCAAAAATCTCTTAGGTTGGTATGAAGATGAAGTTTTTCATGTGAACGCTTTTGGATTTCCGCCTACTGAGCCTTCTGCTACCACTAGGTATAAAACTGACTTTCGGCAGCCTCAATACGTATTTTGTTACAGGTTTCTGAGTAAGAGCATTATTATTTTATTTTTTCTGTGACATTAAAGTATGCTATTCTTCCCCTCCCCAAATGCTTCAAAATAACTACAATTTTAAGGAAGCAATTCTGGGACTTGCTAGTCTACTAAAGCCTGTAGCGTTAGCAAAAATCCCCTTCCAAAGGCCGTTGGGTTCTGCATATTAGTAACAGTTGAGATCTAAGCCCTTCTCAAGTGCAAAACTAGATAACTATTACATGGGAATAAGGAATTCCTTGTTGCTCAAGGAATGGATGGGGGAGAGAACCAAGGATAAATATTACCCTGAGATGACCTGTTAAATTATGGCAGGGCAGCGCCCCTGCTTTATATCCGGATGACTGCCATTTTTCCCCTGTGGTTTCTCCATGATGTACTAGATTATTATTGATACTATCTGAGCTACATATCATAATAATTAAAATGGTTTAAGTGAGTCATAATCAAAACTACTGACGATTTGGGAAGAAAACAACTAACTGGAGTATTTTAATGATGTAGAGCCTTCTATGGGAACATAAACTTCTTTGGAGGGCCTTCTTCAGCTTCAGTAAAGGCTTCTGCTAAACTAAAGCAGCTGGAGGATGAAAATGAAGATGCCATGTTTGTGTTTCTTTCTGATGTATGGCTGGACCAAGCAGAAGTATTGGAAAAGCTTCACACAATGTTTTCAGGTAGGTGAGAGGTGCTTTGACTCTGAGCCTTGTTTAAGAGAATTTTTACCATTTTCCGTAGTCCTTAGCAGCGCTGACGAGTGCAGCAGGGCTCCTTGGTCCCCTGCTGTGTCCCCTCCTTGGCGTGGGTTGGGAAGTCTGACCCCATGGTGAGCTCATTCAGGGAATACCCCAGCAGAAAACTAATTGCCTTTGTTGGAGAATTAGTTTTATGCTGGTTTAGCTTTGTGAACTCTTCGTTGTGTGTCCGCCCACGTGAGCATCCCTGACAGGACGTTAGGCAGGGGAAACTCTGCAGCATCCAACTGACAGCAAGGCTGTTCTTTCTAGGATCTGCCAAGTGTTAGGCCAACTTTATTGTCAAACTGTGATCCAAGCGTGCTCTTTTGTGAAATAGTGGTTTGTGTGCCTTTTATTCAAATGTATACTTTTAAACAAGTCCTGTTACTGCTGCATTGTGCATTTTTGATGAACTTCCATTTTGAGAAAGCTGGAATAAACACAACTGTCGCATTTGTTGCATTTTTTTGGTATGATCCCACCGAACCCAAGCCCAAAGCTAGCTCACTAATTTTAGTGACAGCTATTTGCATTTCATAGTTGCTATTATCTTTCTTTTGGATCTTTCTCTAACAGTTTTAAATATTGGATTGTATTATATGTTTGCAAGTTGATACTTCCACTTCAGAAATCACTTAGTGCTAATACTGTTTTGGACAGTAGCCATTTCATGTGCTGCGACAAGAAAGTTTCCCTGGCTCGTCAAAGTTCTTCCTAGGCTTAATATAAAGAAAACTTCTTACTTCATCGGAGGCCAGCAGTCCCTCGAATGCTGTCTGGTTCTACCAATGAAAAAATGTCAGTTGCTCTTAAAATATGATCTGTTTCTTCCACTCATCATCACATTAGTAATGTTGACAACATTTGGATAGCAAGCATCTGCGAAATCTGTGAATTGCTTCTTTGTATTCCAGAGCAGCTTTGGAACAGCTTGTCCGTCTGTCTTAGGTAGAATGGAAGTGTGAGAGGGTGGCTGCTTTAAAAATAAGCAGCATAAAATTAAGGGTGAGAAATTGCTACTCACCTAAAGAAAATTGGACACAAATTACCACACTCATCCAGAAGTTACAAAACCAGTTCTCTATCTCGATCAAAGTTGGCAAGATCCTTGAGGCAAACTGAATGTGACCTAAGATTGCGCATGCTGAGGTAATAAAGGGACTTTGGTCAGTGAGGTTAATGTACTGAACTCAGCTGGCAAAGATGTATACAGTGCGTTTGCTATTTTGAGACTTTTTTTTTTAATAGGCAAGTAATAAGCTTCATAATTATAGACTAAAAATAATAGCTGAGTGGAATAGCAAGGAAAAAACACTGATGAGCCATTTCTGTGGTATAAACGATTCTGTCCTATTTACCAACTGGATTGAAAAATAGTGAAGTAAATCCAAGCCTGGTGCCGCATGTTAGGAAATGGAGAGTAACCTGGAACGTGAGATGAATGCCTGAGTAGATGTTTTTATTTTTCCTTTAGGGGTGGGAATCATGTTTCTTTTTTCACTCTTTGCTATAAAGCGTGTGTTTCTGGGTGATTAGTGATATTGTAAGAACTCATCAGATTCTTAAAATGCTCAGGCAGTCCCAGTTACTGTTGCTTTATAATGCCAAAGAGCGAATTAAATGTTGGTAGAGCCCTTGAATTGGAACGATGCATGGAGGTTAATAGTAATCTATTGCTACCTACTCGCTATTTTTCTTCTTAAGGAAAGAGTGCGTTTTTAAATTATATTATTTATTATAATTGTACTTTGTGTAATTATATGACTAGGTCAGTAGTTTGTTGGATGCACACAAACAATGTTGTTGGAACTGGGCCTCTAAATAACAGAGGGCTCCCTTCAAGTAATGTTTGTACGCTGCCATCATTCTTTTTAAGCTAACAAAAGCCTGTATCAAGACAATAATTCAGGTGTGTTAACAGCAGCAGAGCTTGAAGTGCTGTTTCAGTTTCTGCCTTTCATGGGATGGGCTGGAGGCTGAATGCTGAAGCGAATGGATCTTTTACTCACAGATGCTCTGTTTTCCCAGGTTATTCCCCTGCACCTCCAACCTGCTTTTTCTTTTGTGGAAATTTTTCATCTGCACCATATGGAAAAAATCAAATTCAGTCACTGAAAGGTGGGGAAGTCTTTGTATACAGTCAGACATGTACATTAAATTAAAAATTAAATTAATGATGACAATACAAATTAAGAGAGCAGAAAAGAAACCCTTGTTTTCTAAGTGACACATTTTTTAATGCACTGAAGTATAGAGGTGATTCATATAATGAGTGTTTATTTAGTCTAACCAGGTGTTATATCATAGATTTCTTTTTTCCTTGCTCTAGGTTCTTTGAAGGCCCTTGCGGATATTATATGTGAATATCCCAGCATTCATAAAAGGTACACAGCTAAGTGGTATGAAAAGGGAAATCTGTTTATTTTGTGAAACCTTTGCTTTAATTACTTTAAGAAACTAACAGACCGTGTTTTCTCATTATTGTGCACCAGCTGTGATCAGATAGCAAGCTGGTCTTGGAACAGGCCTGGAAGTTTTTTTTGTGAGCAGGGTAAAGCTTTGATTTTATCTAAAATAGCTTGGTCATGGAAGCTACTATTGAGTGAGTAAAGGTGAAACTGCCTCTGCCTGGAACATTGTCCACATGGATTAAACATGGCCCATGATTTTCCCCAAAAGTGTTGGTTTAGTGAGCCCTTTTTTTCCCTGGAATTCCCTTGAAGTCAGCATGGTTCTGACGGAGCAGTGCTGCGTTATAAACTGATGTTGAAGCCTTGGTGCTACTACGAGCACCTATAGGCCACAGAAATTGTCCTCTGAAACACCAACTGCTGCCAACAGGAGCAGGTAATTTCTGTCTTTTCCATTCTTGCATACGGTTCTCCACAACTTTTAGGCTGAGAACTGACCAAAGCAATGCAACCCTGCAAAGGAATATTTTATTTATCCCTTCTTGTGTCCCTGTGCTGTGGGACCCCAATTCCAGGCCTGGAGAACTAAATCCCTTCCACAGAGATTGGAATATACAACGGAAAGTAAACCAAGGAGACAGCCAAGCTTATTCTTTCTGGCTTCTGATATTTGAATTTGTAGCAGTAGCCACAAAGTAGAGCTTGTTCTTAGGGTGGGCCCCAAAAGCAGGAATGGCCGCAGGCTGCGGCTCTTGAGCTTGGTGTGAGCCGTAAGTGTTATCTCCTGGGCTGGTCCTCCCTCCTGTGTCCTGGTGGGGCTCTGGTGTGCGGCTGCTGGGTTAGCTGGGCTCCCTGCATGAGATCCTGGAGCCCATTACTCTGGGGAAACCTTGTAGCCCCTCCCAGTACCTAAAGGGGCTGCGGGAAAGATGGAGACTGACTTTTTATCAGGGCCTGTTGCAACAGGACAAGGGATAATGACCTTCAGCTAAAAGAGGGAAGATTTAGACTAGATCTAAGGAAGAATGTTTTATGCTGAGGGGGGTGAGCCCCTGGCCCAGGTTGCCCAGAGCGGTGGGAGATGCCCCATCCCTGGAAACGTTCCAGACCAAGCTGGACAGGGCTCTGAGCAACCTGATCTCGTTGAAGATGTCCCTGCTCATGGCAGGGAGTTGAACTAGATGGCCTTTAAAGGTCCCTCACCACCCAAACCATTCTGTGATTCTGTGATTACCACCAAGAGCCGAGCCAGGCTGCACACCTGGTTTGTCCCCCTGCCATGGGGAACAGGTCTGTGGGTTTCTTCCCCTTCAGTGAGCAGTGGGTAGGTATCTTGCATCTTAGCTGTGAGTTCTGTGGTTCGTAAGGCCAGGAAGAGCTGCCATCTCCACCCCAGAGCAGGTTATTTATTTGTGTGCATCTGTGGAGTAAGGGCAGTATATAACCAATGTTCAGATACTTCTAGGATCATTTCGTGTAAAAGTGATACGTTGAACTTTTTACAGTAGCCGATTTGTGTTTGTCCCTGGCCCTGAAGACCCGGGTCCTGGTTCTATTTTGCCAAGGTCAGTTTGCTACCCTTTTGCAAATTTTGGAAAATAGAGTTAAATAGTTAAAGAAGGTAAATGTCTTTGTTGATACATCTGTTACTACTTATTTTAGACCTCCTCTGGCTGAAAATATTACTGAGGAATTCAGACAGCTGGTGCCATTTTCCGTTTTCACCACAAATCCTTGCAGGTAACAGTGTAATTTATAGCTATTTTTCATGGGTTTTTTTACTGAATAACTAATTTATGTGAAGACCTAATTTTCAAAAATTACAAATTTTGGAAAAATTGGTCTTAAGTTTTTGAATTCATCACATTAATTGTAACTAGTTTTTAATACATTAAGACATGAATGAGTTATTGATGAAAGGAAGTAGTGCTAAAAGTTTGGTAGTGAGTATAAAAATCCTGCTCAAAAGCATGTTTTTTTCTGAATCTGGAGGGGGTGAAAGGAAGATGGGAAAGTATTGTTTTAATTCAAAGATGCTTTTTCATTTTCTGTATCAGAAGGCAATCAGCTCTGTAATGCAGCTCCCCATCTTTTGGTTTCATCTCAATTTATTTAATTTCATTAATGTTTTCCATTTAGGATTCAATATTGCACCCAAGAAATAATTATCTTTCGTGAAGATTTGGTAAACAAAATGTGCAGAAACTGTGTCCGCTTCCCAGGCAGCAACATGGACATTCCCAACCATGTGAGTGAGTCGAGGTCAGCACTTCTTGCTGAGCTCTCCTTGACTTCTGTTTTATTGGCAGGTCTGCATTTAGGGTGTTCTGATCTGCATTCTCACGACACGTTGCGAGAGTAACTAAGAGGGATTGTAGGAAGGATCTATATGTTTAGTATTATTACTTTAATTCCCATTTTGACAGTAAAATAACTGAAACCATGATAGTGATTGATGGCATCGAGTCATTCTCATTGTCCCACTGCAGGTGCCCTTGAACGCAGAACTTGGTAGCAGCTGTGACCCTTGGTGTCTGTGCACCAGCACTAGATGTTGTACCATGGAACATTGATTCCTAAAGGCAAAGTTTAATACAAATTACCCTTTTTTTAAGATTTGATCAATTAACCATGACATTTGCAATAAGGCAGCATATAGCTTTCACAAAAGGTCAGCTGTGTTTTCTGCCTTCTCGGTTGAAGCCTTAATCCTGTTTCTGATACGCCGACACAGCACTGAGTTATGATTCCAGTTAATGAATGCGCAGCAGGAGTTGATGGGACTTACTGATGGAATTGAATGAGATCCATCCAGGCAGTACTGGCTCTTTGCAGTGATGGATGGAGTCTATTTCTATTTATTTTGTAGGGGGTTTGACTCAGAATCTTCTTTCGCTCCACCACAACCGCGCTTGGTTTCTTTGTGAACACAGGGAACCCACTGCCAGCACTGATGCACCTTGGTTTTGGTGTGCATGTTTGCACGCGTGTGTGTGTATGCCGCAAAACATCGCTTCCCTGTACCCCTACAGGGCTTTCTCATGCCTGGAAAGGAAGGAGTCATGAAGAAAACGTAGAATTATGTATTGCAGCACTTTCTGCAGATGAGAGTATTGGGCTGCTTTTGCATACTTCAGTTTTTCTCTGCTTTTCCTGCCTGTCATTAGTTTTCTAATTCAGCCATCAGTGCAAAAAGATGAATGAGGGAAATTTTGTTACCAACATCAGGTTGAATTAATAGCGACTTTTAGCTTCATGCAGTATTGGTAGGCCAATATGTAACTGGGCCAATCTTTGGCATATTATTTTCTTCCAACAGCAGACCCTTCCACCAAGTCGCCATAGTGATTTTGGCCCTGTGGGGAAAATGGAGCCTAATGGCAGCTACGTGATTAATAAAAGCTTTCAAGGGGCTTGAGGAGAGAGTTTCAGGAATTAAAATACCCTGGCTGGAATTTGCCAGGTGAAAATGGGAATTTCAGGGGGCAACTTGTGTCTGGAGCAGGGAAATTCACAGAACAGCCAAAGGAATCAAAGTAATTTGTGAATCGAATTATTTCCTCAGTTCAGGGAAAAGACTGTGTTTAGGTGTGGGTCTTCTAATTAACTGGTACTGTGAGGAAAGGCAGGAGGAAAAAAAAAACCACAAAAGGAAAGTTATGGCAGTCTTGGCACTTCCTGGGTTGGAGGAAGAGGTGAGCAGATTCTCTCTGTTGGAGAGTCTGGTCAATGAAATAGTTCTGACACCCTCAAATATTGGCTGATATATTTTAGAAAGGACTTTGTGTATTAAAAAAACCCACAACACAACAAATGAAACAGCAGCTGACTATTGTACGGGAGTTGCTTTACTCTAGAAATTGTTAATAATCAGAGGGAGTGAGATACACAAAACAATATTTCCAAGTTCAAACCTTCTTTATTAATGGCTTTATCATCCACAGGAATGAGTTTGACTTGTCGAAAATGGTTCAAACTGACTATTTGTGTTTATCTTGCAGTTTGTAAAGACTATATTATCCCAAGGACATCTGACGCCACTTCCCCTGTACGTCAGCCCCGTGTACTGGGCCTATGACTACGCTCTGAGGGTGTATCCCCTGCCAGATGTGCTCGTCATTGCCGATAAATACGACCCATTCACCATCACCAACACCGACTGCCTTTGCATAAACCCCGTAAGGTTTCCTTACGTTTTACCAAAATAAGAAGGGGGTGCAGTCACATTCACATGTGTCTCGTACGATTTGTACAGTATTTTACTTATACAGTGAGCTATATACATTTTTCTTTACAGGGTTCATTTCCAAGAAGCGGATTTTCATTCAAGGTATTCTACCCCTCCAACAAGACAGTTGAAGACAGGTAAATATATTCAGTTTCGCATTTACAAGGAAGTATCTTGTTACTTGCTGATTTTCTAGTTCTCGGGAGGAACACAGAAAATCGATTATATCAGCAGAGTGAATGTCAGTGTCCTAGCAGTTAACGCTGACTTACGCCTGGTACTTAGCAGTGTGAGAAACCCAAATGCCTAGAACTAAACCAATAAATTTAGAAATTAGTCAAATAACAAGGATGAGAAGCATGATCCAAAAGTAAAAGGAAAGACAGACTGTACTATATGGTTTTCAATAATTGAGACCCAGTTGGGAAACAGATTCATTTCTGGAGATGATGCTTGTTACACAGGTTAATTACACTTAAGAACAATTCAGTCTGTGATAATCATTAAGCTCAGAAACCACTTCCATGCATTGATTTCCTGTATTTTAGATCTGTACTTAACTCTTTCCAACTGCGGCCTTCCAATAACTGGAAAAAAGGCCAGCTGCGACACCAGAAAGTATTAAAAAAATATTGAAGGCCTTACAACTGTGATGAAAATTTACCTGTTTGAAATAACGACGGTGTAACCCAGCGGGAAAGGGCAAACTTACCTTGTCTGATTCGGTTTCCTGCCTTGTCACAGGAGCTGTTTTTCCCAAACACCCCCCACCCTCCCAAGGGAACTGATAATAGCTCCACTCATGTTGCCTTTCCCGGAATATTGAAAATATCACACTGTGGTAAAAGTCTTTAAATAGTTTAAAACATTATCAAGTCTTTCATAGATCAAGAAATAGAATAGTATTGTGAAGTATCTTTAAAGAAACTACCTAAATATTGTTTTTGCTTGGTATTTTCAGCAAGCTTCAGGGTCTCTGAATTCCTGCAAGACTGCAAAAAGGGAGCAAGCCGTTGGAAAGCCAACTGTAGCACTCATTTTAGATGGATTAATTTTATGGTGTATTACAGGTTGTTTATAATAAACGTCAAAGCCAAAAATGGTGTGTTTTGTTCACAAATAAACTTTTACAGGAAAAGATACTGGTGTTAGTTTAGATAAAGTGTAGAGCCACAGTGAAGATTAATTGGCAAAGCATAATGAAAGAAGGGAACTGGAGGAACCAGAGGCACTTATATCAAACAGGAAATATCTATCTTTTAAAAAAAGGTTACAGATAGGGAGAACTTTGGCTTTCACCAAGTTGAGTTTAACTGATAGCTCGTTATCTACAGGACATATGGAAACACACCAGTTATTTTGTTTGACGGCACCCTGCCCGCTGCGCTGACGCCAGCGTGGCTCGGGGGCAGGAGCAGGAGGACAGCGGGGCCGTCGGGGTGCGGATGGAGGCCGGGTATGAGGTGGGAGCTGAGGTGCCGAGGGTCTAAACCCAATCTGCAGGAGAGACTGTGCCAGAAGACCCTCGGCCAGGAGAGGAAGGCAATGCCGGCTCAGAGATGCGGGACAAAGGGGGAGCACGAAGCCACTGAGGCGAAATGAAGGACGAGGAATCGACTCTGAGGGAGACCACGAGGGGAGGGCCCGCCATCTTGTTTGGCGCCTCCATAGCAACTGGCCGGAAGGGCCCGGCGCCGCCATCTTGTTTACGGTCACCATAGCAACGAGCACGTCCCGCCGCGGCCGCCATCTTGTTTGGGGTCTCCACAGCAAGGAGAGCGGCCGGGCCGCAGCCATGGCGGGCGCGGGGCGGCTGGAGGAGCTGGAGCTCAGCGCCGAGGAGGCGGAGCGGCTCCAACGCGCCTTCCGCGACGAGCGATTCCGGGCGCTGTTCGCCGAATACGCGGCGGAGCTGGCCGACCCGGAGCAGCGAAAGTTGTACGAGGAGGAGGTGGCGGCCCTGGAGCGGGAGCGCGGCGTGGAAGTGCGCTTCGTCCACCCCGAGGCGGGCTACGTCCTGCGCACCAGCCAGGCCGGCTCCCGCCGCTGCTACCTCAACGTCTGCAGCAACCCGCTGGTCGGGGCCCCGCAGGCCCGCCGGGAGCCCGGCGGCCACCGCTGGGCCCTGCCTTACAGCCTGGCGCCGGGCCGGGAAGAGCTGGGCCGTGGCGGCCGCCGCCGCCTGGTCTACGATGTGGTTTTCCACCCGGCGGCCCTCCGCCTGGCCGCCCGCAGCGCCCGCTTCCGCCGCCTGCTCAGCGACACGGCGCTGGAGGCGGTGGAGCGCCATTGCGCCGTGGAGCTCGACCGCGCCAACGCCACCGTCCTCCGCGGCACCAAGTACAAGGGCGTCCCGCAGGCCCCCGTTATCCGCACCCCGCTGCCCGGCGGCCCCCCGACGCCGCCCGACGCCGACTCCCCGCTGCCGCCCTTCCCCGTCCCGGCCGCCG
>VXBO01003056.1:112113-128794 GCA_013400135.1 Rhinoptilus africanus
CGGGGCCGCCCCTCCGTGCCCCCCCCCGCAGGCGGCGGAGAGCAGCCCCGCCGAGATGGCGGTTCCCCGGGGCTCCGGCAGCCCCGAGGCCGCCGTGTGCCCTCCCTTCCAGTGCCGGCAGGATGAGGCCTCCCTCACCCTGCTCCTCCATGTGCCCGGCATCCTGCCCCAGAGCCTCAGTGGGGCCGTGGGCACGAACCACTACAGCCTCCGCTTCTCCAGTGGCACTGGCGCCTATTCCCTCTTCTTACAGTTTCCTCCCGCCAACAGGCTGGCGTCCCCCGAGACCGGCGTTAGCGTCTCTGCCCACAATGCTGCCGTGGGGCTCGCCAAGGCCCCCGGCTGCGCTGGGCCCTGGGAGAAGTTCTGCTTCGGCCCCGATGCCTCGGCTCTGCAGGTAACACCGCTTTGAGATGGCAAGGGTGGGGCGCCACGTGCCCCAGAGTGATGCCCTTTCCCCGTGGCGTGACTTCTGCTGTTTGGGTTGGTTTATGAATGGTGTCTCAGGGAGGTGTTACCGGCCCGAGTTCAGAGGAAGTCAGCAGTGGCAGAAACTGCCTCCCTCAGAGGGCTGTTACCAGATGTAAGCGGAATGACCTAATTAGCACTAGGCTTGTAGGAGCAGTACGAAGGTCGCCGAGCTGACATCTTTGTCCTTGGAATTGGAGTAACTTTTGCCTCCTGTGCAGACTTTTATCTCAGGGAAGTTCTGATGATAAGTGAGAACAAAGGCTGCTCTATGCCCTTTGCGTTAGCATTTATGGCCCTGTATATTGCTCATGCAGCTTATTCGCATGAAGAAAGGAGATGTTTATAACACAGCAGACATACACACACGTACATACAGTGTCATGAAGCGCAGAAGGGTGAGCAGCATGTACCTGTGTCGGTATTTACGCCCTGAGCTCCTGCTTACAGCTGTGGGAGCGCCCATTTAGTTCAGCCAGAGCAGTACAGGAGACAGCAGCTGTGAACTGCTGTCAGTTGCCATTTTGCTGGGCTAGTTCTTAATCTTCTTACTGGCCTGAATATGATTCCAGTTGAGATGTTTTATTATGGGTTAGGCAGCAATGCTCGCTGTGGCGGGAGGAGGTTGGCTCGCCTGCTGAGAACTGGCAGTGTCCCTGCAAAGGGGTGCTCCCTCTGTGGCACTCTTGCTGTCAAGAAACACTCACACAAGATTTGTGGAGAACTACGTTATTCTGTAAACTCAGAGTTTCAAACAATTTACCATGAGCAGGGACTAAGGCTGCACAATTCTTGTGTAACCTTTCAGCCATGTGATACAGAGTTTGACTTTATTTTAGAACAATAAAATCCTTTGCAGGTTGGATCATGTACCATGGGACTGCAAGTCCAGAAAACCGGCAGGTTTAAAATATATCCACTGGGATGGTGGCTTGGAATATCTTAATTGCTCCATCCCTACAATTAGAAAATACTGCAGGATTCTGAAAGGTATTTATCCAATTAGTATTTGTGCAGCTGCACATGTTTTATTTTCCATTTAGCAGGCTGCATACTTTTCTATGACAGCAGCTCCTCTGAAGGAGGAGCTGGTAATTTTGGGTAAGTATCGAAGATGATGGACTTATTGAGAACCACCTAAAGTGGACTGTTTGCAGTGCATTTCCTTCACTTTTACTGCATCAGAAGACTGGAAGTCTGTGCAAGTGGGGCCAGGAAACATTTAACACTCCTGTTAATTGGGGTGATCAAGTACTGTGTGCCAATGCGACATCAAATAAGCCATCATGCAGACTACTGCTCATGTTCTGTATAGGCACGGGGTCGGCACTACAGGCATTTTATCTGCTTTTTCAGATGTTCCGAATGTCCGTCTCTCATTACGCACTGTGGGGGGTGTTTGTGTGCTTGCTTGTTTTATGGTGTGCAGGCTTAAACAGAGGTTTTAAGGGAAAATGGCAGCTTTCTGTGACTCTGCGTGGGGATATAGCTGAAAATTCAGTTTGGGAACAGGAAATTTTGCTGCAGTATCTTAAAGAGATACTACTACTACTGTGACTGCGTATTGCTTCTGCATGCCTTGATCTCAGTCTAATGATTGAAAGTGTTTGGTATGTGCATTCGTTATTATGATTGGGGGAACATTTTTTGATTGAAAGTTGTTAAAAAGGTGTGCAGTAATGGGATTTTGGTCAATATTACATTTTTGTGAGTTAAAAAAATCTTTGAATGTGCTGAATTTATTACATATTGCCAAATGTTTTGGGTGGAGTAGTAGGAGGAGGAGGTATGGCATTAGTCATAGGCCTCCCAGCCATTCATTCATGTAGCAGGCTAAAAAAGATTGATTTCTTCTGGGGTCCTTTTGGATACCGGGCCTGTAAATTGAAGCAGCTGAAATAGTCTGAAGTAATTTGTTCTGTTTGCTTTTTTTTAACTGTGCAATTTCCCCAAAGTGCCTGTGCCAGTACTGATAGCTGCGTTCACTCAGAGGGAAGTGAAAAAATTAATATTTAATTAGAGTTACTGTTATACGCTGTCTTCTCTCCATTAACTATTTGCTCGTGGTAGCTTCTCTTCTACTTATGTTGATTTCCTCAGCTTGTCTGCTGTCGTCTCTGGTGTTTTTCTGCTTTGAATCTCTTTCTGTAAATCAGAGCTACGGTTCTTGCGTTGAGATCTGCAAGGAGCTACATCAGTCATAAAAGAGTGTTTTAGGGACGCACACGGTAGCAGTGCCTTGTTTAATCACTTCAGGGAGCTTTTGGTGGCCAAGGTGAGCAGGAATTTTATCCTGCACCTCCCAGATGTCTTGACATCTGGTTGTTTGTAATCTCTTCTCCCGCAGCAGCATTGCTGGAGGATACTGCCCGGTGAAAGATGAGGCTGGTGGTTTTTTTACAGATATGAAATTCCTATTCCACTTCTGGGAAGTTGTTTCTTACTGGAGACCAAGGGTTTCTTTGCTGTTCAGGGAACAGACATAGAGTCATAGAATGGTTTGGGTTGGAAGGGACCTTAAAGCCCACCCAGTGCCCCCCTTGCCCTGGGCAGGGACACCTCCCACCAGCCCAGGCTGCTCCAAGCCCCCTCCAGCCTGGCCTTGAACCCCTCCAGGGATGGGGCAGCCACAGCTTCTCTGGGCAACCTGGGCCAGGGGCTCACCCCCCTCACAGCAAAGGATTTCTTACCCATATCTCATCTCAATCTCCCCTCTTTTAGTTTAAAACTATTCCCCTCCTCCTATTGCTCCCCTCCCTGATCCAGAGTCCCTCCCCAGCTTTCCTGGAGCCCCTTTTAGGGACTGTAAGATTGCTATTCCAGTTTCCTCACTGGGTTAGTTACTTGAGAAATCTGCCCAACTCGTCGATGGCTTGTGCACAGTTCCCCGTTAGGCTGCCTGTGTAATTGTCTCCCATTAACTTGCCAAACAGCCAGGAAAATGTGTTACGATAATTGTTCACCGCATGAGCAGAATGCATCTCCTCGGCAGCCTCCTCCCTGCGCTATGATGTAGTGCAGCGCGTATCATTTGATTTTGATTGCCTGTGCGCTTCTGCCCAGATCAACACATACGGTAACGATGCCGGTAATTGCACAGCCCTACCTCGTGTGCCTGTGATGTTCCTGTTATCGCACTGGCCTCTTTTCTTGTTGGAAATTGGTCTGATAGAGATATTGGTAGAAGAATGAATTGAGCTTGTCCGTGGGACGCTGTTCTTGAAACAGAATTTCAAGGACTGGTTTTTCCTTTTGTAAAGTCAGATACTTTGAATCCCTGTGCTGAAAGATGATATATTTAGAGCTCAGTTTCCATAGATGCTGAGCAGTTTGAATTCCCACCCCAGCAAGTGCTTATTTTCAGCAAATCTTTACAGTGCAACAGTCCTCCCTGGACTTTTAACTGTGTCATTGCGTATTGCTTTGTTTGGTAGCTCTAGGTGTTGCTTTGGTTTTACCACTTTCCTGTACAATAGATAGTCAGCGCTCTGCTGACTCTGAGCTCTGACTTCTCATCAGTGGTTGCAGCCATTGCTTCTCTTTCTCCCTGAGTAGTTTTCTCCTTGGCTAAGTGAGGAGAAATTTCTGGTGAGCAGAAATCCTATAAAAATAAAGATCTTGTAACTTTGGGCTTGGTGGACCATGGTCACATACTTTGGGGGTTTGAGAGCTATCTCTTGTCACTGCCCTTGTGCTCAGTCACTGTACCGGAGACCACACAGCGCCGATTTTCTTGCAGGGCTCGCTCCAGGCCCTGTTTTTCCAGGGGAACAGAGATGTGTGACCTGAGGAAGTTGTCTTCACCATCTGCTCTTTGCCTTGAAGGTCCAGCTGTGGGCTGTGCTCCCTCCGTTACTCTTTATCGTAGTTCATCAGCTAATGCCCTTGGCATTGCTCCCTTCCATTTGTTTAAATCCTGGGAGCTCAGGCCTAGGAAACGCCTGCATCAGAGAGTGCCCCTTCATTTTCAGACAACAGAGCCTGGGGAGTAAATGATGAAGAACGAATGGTTGAGAGTTAAATACCCATTAATAAAATTTGTAAGCCTGCCAGGCAAGGTTTCTGAGAACAGCATGTCTCCGAATGTCCTGGTTTACAGCAGAGCTGGAGTTGGGCAATTACTGAAGTCATGCCTTCGTAAAGCACCGTCTTTTAGTGTTTGGTCTCCTGGGGTTAAATGCTTAATTCTTAACAGAAATCAAACTCAGTTTTCTGGCGGGTGTATCTGAACTACTGAGACTTGGAGGCTCAGTTATACTAGCATGTGAAACATGTTTGGGAGATAATGAATTCTGCCTGCAGTTTTTTGGGTCATGTGTGCTCATTTTCACGTGGTCAGGAAAAGATTGGTGAAAGTAATAATTCCCTTCCGTGCTGCTCCACACCCTTCCCGCCCTTCTGCGTGGACTGCCGTGCCTTTGTGCAGAGGATGTGTGCTCACCCTCCTGGTCAGTGCTTCCCCCCCTGGGGTCCCCCTCGCCGGGGGGGGAATCACTGCGGTCAGCCCTTCCCTTTTGTAATAAAACCCCATGTTCTTTTATGGAGAATATCAAGATTTAAGTCACGTAAACCCCCACGGGGCTCCAGAGAACAGCAGGGAGCAGTTTCCTCTGCTTTACTATGCATTGAGATGATGGGGTTTTTTTAACATTTACAGTATGAAATACATTATACTAAACATTCCTGGTTAGTTCATGGTTTGAACCAAGCTTGAGTTGTGCTGTTTGTGAGGATTAGCTGATATAGGTATCTAAAAGGGAATTGCATAGTGATAGGAAAGCTTTGTTAACTTCTGCCTGAATGTTGATGCCTTTGTGGTGAGTGGTTTAGATGGATGTGTTACTGAGCGTAAAATAAAGAGGTGTGACTTTTCTGCTTGGCACAGCCACCAGTGCCTTGTGAAGGAGATCCTTTCGAGGCTCTGGTTGCTTTTTCCTTCGGAAAGCAGCCGGTAAATACCGCTGAAGCCCTGTGACCTCTGCTCGCTGCACGCACCGACTGGCACGTGCTGTTTTCTAACCCCTGGACTTCTGCTTTGGCAACAGGTACGCTGCGGGGCAGCTCCAGGACAAACACCTGCTGGGACCTGTTTACACAAAACCCCCCCGTGGGAACAGTGTTATTTTTAGTTGTCTTTACAACAGAGGGACCGTCAGTCTTTTTAATTAGTCCTCTCGTTCTCTCGTTGAACCCGGTTATTTGTCTTGTACGTGCTGTCAGGGCTGTTGCGCCCTGGCAAATCCCATGCTCTCCAGCCACCCTGGATGTGTCTGGCATGGGGCTGCCAAGGGGCCACAGATTCCCTGGAAAAGAAGTTATCTGTGGGTGGCAGAGCTCCCGGCACTGAGAGCGGGTGGAAAAGCCCATGGGCTAGATGTGGTCCCTTGGCCGCGCTGCCTGGGGCCGTGCTGGGGCTCTCCTGCTCAGTGATCTTGGAATTAGGGCTCTTGTGGATAAACGTATTTCTTGGTATGAGAGTCAACCAAGCATGAAACCTGGAGGGCTGTAAGATACATTGATGTTTTAAGCCTATGCCACTTTTCAGGGAGAAATCTGTACCAGGGAGCGGGATGGAGGCTGTGATAAGCTCACAGATCCAGAGGAGCTGGGTCTCAGACGGCTGGGGCAGCCCAGCCTGCTGTAATGCTGCGTGTAGGTTTTGCCCTTATTTCCAAGCTATTTTGAGGTGGGTTACATGCTTTCTTTGAAAGTCAGGGTTATAATTTTCAACTTCCAAGCTACTATAAAGAGTTAATATAATAGTTAGGGGTCACTTCTTGGAAGACGATGCTAGAAATTAGGACTGTTGTGCTTAATTGTACAACAGTTTATTTTTGGTGCGGTTAATTCTGTGCTCAGCATTTCAGGACTCTTGGCAAGTTTTTTGGGAGGTCAGAGTAGGACAGAAAAGGAGAACAGAACAAACCTATTGTTTGATTTTTTTCAAAGTAATCTCCTTCCCAAACTACATTAAGAAACGTAATTAGTTTGCTTCTGCTATAAACCAAACTAATTTCTGAATAGCGTTTAATTGGTAGGTGTGTTATGGGAATAACGTACATACACAAAACATTTATGTCAGGAAACATTATTAACCTACTGATTAAGCTTGTGAAAGCTTCTTTTGAGCTCTTTAATCTTTGCAGTCATGAATTGCTTATAGAAGTTCTTCACTCCCAGTCCAATTACTTTAATTCATCAAAACTTTAAGCTTAAAATTCTCGTGTTGAGCTGGTTTGCAACAGGACCCTACACACCGAGAGGCCAAGGAGATCCCTCGATCCAGGCCCCTTTGCATATCGGCATCAGCGTCTCATTACAGAAGACACGCAAAGAATTTAAGCCTGAAATCTGTCCCTCTTTTAAAACAGTTGCAGCCTGCGTGGGAGGTAACTAGGTGGTAACTGGCTCCGAGTTTTGGATAAAATAATGCAGAACAAACTATTTGAGTGCGAAGGGCAGCCGTGGGGGACTGGCTTTGCGCTGGCGCTGCTGGTGTCGCTGCCGCTGTGCGCTGTCAGTACTGTGCGATACGGGGACTGTTTCAAATGATGAAGTGTTCTAGAAACCAAAGTCATTCCTGCTAGCATTATGTTAATTTGGTCTCAGTTTAGTCACAGGGAAAACGAATGTGTACCAAACAGCAGATGACAGTATGTGCAGAGAAAAACAGATTTAATTCTAAGTTGCTGAGAGAGTATCACAAATATCACAAAATAAACTGTTCAAAGTGAGGAATTATTTTACAGGGTCATTGAAATCATCTGCAGATGGTTGTCCTCCACTGCTCTTCCAAGCCAGAGCAAACAGGCTTTAAAATAAATTCCTGAATCCTTTTTTCAAGGTCTGTGCTTTGATAACATCTGCAGTAATATAAATGCCTCGGCGTATACTCACCGTGAATGCAAAGTCTGAATTACAGTCGCTGGCTGTCTGAACAGGCTAATGATAATCATTATATTGATAACAGCCTTGCCTGTGCGTACAGCACAAGGTACTGTGATTTATGGCAGGCCACTGGGTAGTGCTGTGACAAAATTTTAAATACTGAAATGTAAGTGTAGTGCTCTGGGAATGTGGCATCACACTGGTATGAAACCTGGTAAAATTGGTTTATAGTAATTAATCATACCGATAGGGACATCATCATGAGCAGTTACTTTTTATCCTCATGTAAAGTACTGATCAATAGATCTTCCATTCAGTTTTTCTTTTTTAACAGTATTTTCTATGAAGAAAATAAAATAAATTATTTTGCTTTTAATTAGGGGAAAAAAACCCCCAACTTCAAAAAGACTTGTTGGGTTTGTTGCCAAAACGCAAGTGGTATTTGCGTTGGGGACGAACCGCTGTCTCTCTCTTCTGGGAGTCGTGGTTTTCGTCATTGTATCTCTGCTTTGGTGTGTGTAAACCGGCTCCTGCTCTTTCAGAAGTGCTGCCGTGGAGCCGTTCCTGCATTTCCCGGGCTGCAGAGTACTCCCGGGACGCTGCTGCTCCTTCTCCACGGCGCTGACTTTGGAGGCGACAGCTCTGCAGCCTCTGAAAGTGACCCTGGGGTTAAAGTCGCTTCTGACAAAGCGATCTAAGGATGCGATTTGCAGTGTTTAGATCTAACCGAGAGCTTTTCATTACCTGTTGGTTTTTCAAGCATCTCCTCTCCTGGTTCCAGTACCTGTGATGGGTTTGTATTGTTACGCTGTTTATGGACGTGAACAAGGTCAGGTACCACCTTTGTTAAGAGCACAAGCGTGCAGTAAGTGAGCCTTTCACAAAGGGTTTAGGCTCTAACTAGACAAAATAAATGCAGGTTGAGAGGGAAAAAAAGATTGTTTTTCCCATTTTATATAGGAAAAATGGTGGCAAAGAGTCACAGGTTCCGTGAGAAAGCCGAGAATCAAAGGAAGATTGCTGAGACCCAAACCACGTGGTGGTTCTTTTCCCAGAGGGGTGTTTAGAAGTGGAAATCTTACAGCAGTTATTTTGGAGGAAAAATAGTAATAAACGCTGGTCTTTCTCCAGCTTTTAGGAAAATTTTCTTGCTCTTAAGATGAAAACGTGGGGTGTGAAGGAGTGGAGGTGTCGGCTAAAGATGGATTACTGGCAGGAGACTTAGATTTCCCAGCTGGGTGCGGAGAGTCGCGGTGCTGGAGCAGAGGCTGCTTTGCTGCACTTGCCCTTGGACGCAAATGCCGTCTGAACCGGCAGCGTGCAGAAAACCCCGCGGAAGGGAAGCTGAGCTGGTCTCTCTGTGATGCGTGGGCAAAGCGATACCGGCGGAGGTGGAAATGTATCTCCTGTGCTGCCCAAGGCCAGGGATCTAGTTGATGAGCTCGTGGGAGTTTGTGCTGCACAGATTTTGCGTCTGTACTCTCTGCCTTTTTTCTTTACTCTGACACTTTCTCCTGAACTCCCCAGAATAATTCTACAAGCCCAAAGCACCATCAGGGTCCCTCTCTGGCAGGCAGGAAAGGATGCAACACGAGGGAATAAGTACTTTAGGCTTTGTATACAAAACTGCAAGAAGTACGTGTGCTCCTGCAGGGGTTTCTGTCAGAGCAGCCCTGCTGTAGTTTAATCTTTCCACAAACTGTCTCAGCATCCGATGTTGGATGTTTGCCTGGATTGTAATCTTTCTAGATAGAAAATTAATTCAATCCTCTGTTTTTGAAAACCAGCAATACGTATGTTATGACTTTCCGTATTGTGATTTCTCATTTAAATAGTGAAAAAATAGGATGCTGTTTTATTTTTCCCATACAGAATTACATTTTTAGGATGGCAGTTAAATTTCGTACCTTAGACACAGCGCGGCATCTGGCTGTGCATAAGGCTACATCCACAGGGGGCCAAAAATGTGCAGAATTGCCTTTTTGCTTCTCAGTCCACAAGATGTCAGTGATAATTGAATTTAACTTTCCTTGGGTTGACAAGAGGGTAGGACTGGATCGAGAAATGTAAAAGTATGACTTAAAGCAGAAGGTTTGCAACTTTCCCCTGCTATTTCCAATTAAACAGGAAAGCTAATTCACAGAACATA
The DNA here is from genome assembly GCA_013400135.1 of Rhinoptilus africanus. Lineage (NCBI taxonomy): Eukaryota > Metazoa > Chordata > Aves > Charadriiformes > Glareolidae > Rhinoptilus > Rhinoptilus africanus. The sequence goes on from VXBO01003056.1 coordinate 121,619, forward strand.
AGAATAGTCCTCTAGGTTAGTCCATTTTTATTTTGCTGTGTGTCCTTACCCGCAGCCTGATGATTTGGGAAGACTATGAGGACAGGAAGAGCTCTGTAGTTCTTATGCAACAGCCCCTCCAGGATATATTTTATGCCTTTTAATTACCTGTAACTGATTTAAATCTTGAAACACGTTGCTACAAGTTTGACGTTGTTTGTGAGCAGCATATTAACAGCCTCAAAACATGTCCCAGACTGTCATCTTTAACTGTGGATGCCTCTCCGTTTCTTCCAACCGGTGTTTACGCGTGTCTAAATGGAGATCTGAGAAGGCTCCGTGGATGGATGTGAAATGGATCTAGTCATGTATGTTTCATAGCTTTCGCTTTAGAAGGTCTGATCTTGAAGCCTGAGGGTTCAAAGATCCTGCAGTGACAGTCCAAGGAGGTGTTTGCATTTCCTTAAATAAGACGCTGAAACAAATCCATAAAAGCGTAACGCCTTCCTGATGTTAAGACAGGTGAGGATGCTGGATGATGCGAATCATTCCTCAGAGGGAATCATTCCCTCAGAGGGAATCTAAATCTGTTTAAATGGAAATAGCAGGGAAAAGTTGCAAACCTTCTACTTTAGGCCGTAATTTTAAATTGCTCAATCCAGTTCTATCTATTAGTCACCTATCGAAAGAGAAAACATGTTTGTTTTACCTTTGTCTGTGATGCAGATCCGTACGTTAAATCAAAACGAGCTAAGCACTGGTCTTCATTTCATTTCACCTCGTTACTGCTGAGTGTCTGATGCCGAACCTGTTGAGATGTGAGCGTGCTGTGAAACCCGTGTTGTGAATCCCTGTCCTGCCTTTGCTTGGAGTGGGTTTCTTGCTCCAATGTCGCTGGAGTATAGTACAAAAAGAACCTAACCTGCTCGCTCTTCTCTTTTCTTCTCTTTAGGAAAGATTGTTTGTCAGTGAAGAAAACGTTGATGGATTTCTAGGCACTGTTTTATGCCCTTCCGTTTGCTCCCAATCAGCACTGGAAAGTCAGCCATTAATTGAAGTGCTCGGTGTTACTGAGGACAGAATTCAAATCAGGTTGAAGGTAAGGATCCCTCTGGCAGTAGCACATATTGCTGACTGATTTATGTGCTTCAGCAAGATCATATCAAACCTGAGCGAAACAGCTTTGTTCCTGTTTTGTCTTGATATAGCAGGGAAGACTGTGGAGTAGGGTGTATTTGCCGAGTATAAATGTCAGTTTTTAGAAGGAGAGGTTCCCTTTTGTGGCATTTAATTGTGACCAAATTGAAACCTCCTATATTTCATTGGGAAGAAGGAGAATGGCGATGCAATCATCACAGGCAGCGCCTTCTCCTTGTGGGAATACAGCACGGCACACATGCTAAATCTCTCACTGGTATTAAAATAAAAAAAAAGACTAAGTAACTGCATAGTATCCCTCATCCAGAGGGACCCCAAGTGCTTCTGGGTTAGAGCTGATGACAACATGGTGCAAACAAGTCATGGCAAATGTCATTAGAATAAAAACCAGAATGTTCCTGAGATGGAAATAAAGTAGTGAATAATCCACGTCCTTCAAATACCCAAGAGTTTGGGTTCATGTATGGAGCCCGTGTTTAAAGCATGCTGCCTTTTGTGTGGACACTTTTCTGCGTGTCTGGTAACCAGAAGGGACCTTACCCGGAGGGACGTGGGGTCAGGAGGGAGTGGAGAGGCAAAGAACCTGGCAGTGGGGGGCCAAAAGGGCTCCTGAAGGTGGCCAGAGGGTGCTCGGTCACGGCCCCTGCTTCACTCTCTGCCTTGTCAGGCAAACAGAGAAAACCTTGAGGACTCATCAGGTCTCATTATATTTATTTGGTTCAAGTGTTTGAATACTTGGTGGTTTCCTGTTGTTTAGAGAATTAAACAGGGGACTATTCATCTTAACCGTTGGTCCCAGGTTCACTGCTGGTCATGTTTAAGGCCTCCTTCAGGCTGCCCTTCTTCCTCCGTGCCCCTGTCTCTCAGGGTGCAGGGTAGTCTCTTTCTGAGGTCTGCCACGGGGTGAAAATGCCCTCCCTTTGCAAAATAGGAGAGGGACAGACAAAGAAAACAAAGCTTTAGTTTTGTAAACGGGAAAACGTGAGGTAAAACCCCCAGATCAACTGGGATTTCTTGGTAAACACTGCATCAGAAATTCATTTAAAACTTTTCTTAAAGGAAGTATGGGAAGGTGCTATGCAGGCGCAATCAGGCTACTTCTCTCACTGGAGAGTGCAGATGTGGTTAATGTACAGACAGCCTCTTGGAAGGCAAGTTCAGAGGAAGCGTGGGACCTCTGGAACTGCGCTGGAGAGCCGAGGAGTTGCCCTAAAGACACTGGCTCCAGTGTTACTTGGCTTAACTGCTCTGGCTAGTGGGGATTGCTCATCAGCATTTAAAAATCAGGTTGTTGGGGAGCAAACGTGGAGGTTTTGGTACCTGAGACAGAAAAGCTAAGATCCTTAAATCACTCACGCATTCTTGTGGGAGAATCATCCAGTGCTGAGAAGGACTTAGAAGCGTTTCTCCCATATCTTTCTGGAGCGAGCAGTGGCTTTGGGGGCAGAGAGGGCTGGGGCGTGAGAGCGACTCAGTCTCCAAGTCCACGGATGCAGATGCCCACCTGATCCCGACTGCCCGCTGACAGGCACGTAGGAGTTTCCGGCTGTTTTTCGCTAAAGCAGTCAACAGATAATGGTGGCACTGGGTCACTGCTGTTTAGATTCACCGTGTCTCTCAGTTCGTACTCTCCTGGGGCCAACCACAGCAATTCCTGGATTAACTCATTTAGGCTGATTGAGAAGGATGGTTCACTCACCAGTTACACCTTCCACATCCGACAGGAGGGTAATTTCCCTGATTGCAAGGTTAAAACAAGCTCCTTGCAATGAGTTGAGATGCCTTGGCTGATTTCTGTGGCCCCTGAGTTTTAGAAAACAAGAGCCTGGGTGCGGTGAATCGCCTGGTCTTTCCCGCTGTTAGTTGTGACAGGGCCTGTGGCCGCTTGGCAGCGGCCCGGCCGCGTTTCCTATTGCAGAGGAAATCCCAGGGAGGCCAACAGCCTCCTGCCACTCATTCCCACGCGCGCTCCGGGGACAGGAAAACCTCAGCGCCGGACTGACTCGGCTTTACAAAGCAAAGGTTGGAGAAACAAGTGTCTTGGCCTGTCTTTACAGCGGTTTTGTATGCCCAGTGCATTCCAACTGTAAAACAATTCATTTATTTTCTCGACAGCCGCAGGAAGCGGCCCATTCGGAACGTGATGGAGGAGAAGAAACGCTTAGCAGCTCGGGAGGAGATCTCGCTGAAAAGACAAAGGGTGACTCCCCCCAAACGAAGGCTGAAACTAACGGTACTGCAGCCGACAGAGCTGAAGCTGCAGAAACCAACAAAACTTCCACATCTTTTGCAACAGCTGAAACAATAGGAGAAGTAGGTTGTAGTTCACACCATTGTGTGCAGCGTGAACCTTCTGACACCACTTCAGCGATTCCTGGCGAATGTAGGAGAAAGGAACTGGATTTAGAAAGCGCTGTCACAGTAGGTGAGAGGGTCGCGGCCGCAGGCTCTGAAAAGGGAGCAGCCCCTGTGCCGGAGGGGCAGGAGGGAGCGGGGGAAGCGGCTGCGCTCGCGGGGCCGACACCGGGGACCCCGGGCAGCTGGGACAGCAGACCGGCCTCCCCGCTTCTCCAAGAAGTCAACAGCCAGGACGGGAGCGTGCGGATCATCAGGGATCACGTAACGCACTGCCCGGTTGCGTTTCAGAATTCTTTGCTGTATGAATTGGACTAGTTTAATTATTTTAGGATTTCCTTCTGCTGTTTGATGCTTACTGTGACTTCCACGTGCTGGTTTGTGGCTTCAGGGCTAAGAGCAGGACACGGGTTCTTACTGAAACTGTTTTGTTTACACGCTAACTTAGAGTACTTACGTTGTTGTTAATTTTTCAAGTGAACAGCTCTGAGTGTTCTGATCCCATACATGGGCTCAGACAGTTTTACTGCAAGAAAGATGCAGCTGAAGGTGAGTCTGAGCTGGTGGAAGAAAATGATCTTTATTGTTTCCGTAACTTCGTTAGTCTCTTGCTCCATTACAGGGAGTATTTGTAGATATCCTTTCTCTAACGGCTCCTTCAGGAATTGCTGTGTTTAGTCCACCTAGAAATGAGCAGTATTCATCATTTTTCAAACCTTTCATTTTGTGATAACCGCAGGATTAGGCTTGCGCTGATTTTTAGCAATCAAATGAAATTTCTAATTACAGGGAGAAGTTCTAATTAGTCTCCTAGAAATAATCAACATGTATACCATGTATCCTAGCACATTACTTCAGAACACAGCGCCCAACCATACCCCAGGCTGTCAACCGAACAAATTCAATTGCACAATAAAAACCATCCTCTCTTGCTGTGCGTCTGCTACTACGTATTCACCGTTCGTAAGATGGATTCACTTTATCCAGATGAGATTTACTTTTCACCAACGGTTCCCCACGAGCCTCAGCCCCCTGTTTGCAAGTTCATCTTCCCTGAAGTGCAATAACCAAAAGAACGTATCTAACAATCGTAAACTTTCAGTTCCCTTTCTCACTGCTGCTGAAATAACTTGTTTTCTTTCGGGTTGTACAGGACCCAAATGTGCGTTGGAGGAATTTGACTTGTTTCACAGCGGCAGTGTCGCAGTTCTCTGCTGCAGGGAAGCGCTGGCAGGGGGGCAGATGGCAGAAGCCCCAGCTGGAGGGGGTGGGTGTTTGCTGGGTTACGTCCCCCCCGTGGGGCAGGCAGCGCCTCAGCCCTGACTCTGCAGCTGCGAACACGGGGCACAGGCCAAAGCTGGTACAAAATCGCGGCAGTTCAGTTACCCCTGGGGAAGGACCAGCATCGTGGTCAAAATGAACACCTGCAGGGTACCAAGACGTGGTGCGCTCGCAAGTGAAGGTTTAACGGCTGGATTCACAGCCCGTAAAGCAGGTGACAAAGGGTGGCACAAGGAAAACCCTGCTACACACCCTTCCCGGCAAAGTCACTGCTGTAGCCGGAGTCCCAAGAGCACCAGCCCCACTTTTGCTAATTAAATAAATTTTTTTCCCCTCCAAATCTCTCAGCATAAAATCTACCTCTAAATATTTCACGTCTGTCACCTTAGCGCAGCATTTCCCTTCTCTGTTCCACAAAAAGCTCCTTATGTCCTACCAGTGGTGCTTCAAAGGGCCGTGCCACGAAAGCAGCCGAACCGCTGGACTTACAGTGGACGAGGAAGCGGCGGATGTTAACAAATGGCTCGGCATGTTCCCGTTACACAGCAGTGTTTTACTGGTCGCTTTACACCCCCGACTAATTTGAAAGTGAACTTTTTTTTTGGATCCACACAAAAGCGGTGTCGTGCCATGTGTTTGTTACTCTATTCTGCCTCAATTAGCGAGTATCATTAAAAATTTAATGAAGCTAAATGCACAGTACTAGAAGGAGTGACGGCATGTGTTCAGCCCTCTGGATTAAAGACAAGACCCCCCCCTCCCACCCCATCCCTGACTAACTTTCTAGCAACACAAGATGACATCATCTTTTTTGTGAGAATCAAGAACCGCTCCAGTATTACAAAACAACTGAATTTTATTTCGTCAGAACTAAAAAAGTCGTATATTTATCTACATTATAGTAAAAACAATGCTTTTTTAAAATTTTTCTTTTTTCCTTCATATATTCATCAACACATCGCAACCAAACCGGGACGGAGGTGACCCCGGGCGGTGGGACGGTGCCAGCGGAGGTGACAGGCAAAGCCTGGCTCCCACCGGGCTTGGTCCCCTTGCGGGCTCCTGGCCACCCCCGGCCGTGGGCACCACCACTCTGCCCCCGGCGGGGAAAGCCCCGCACCAGAGCACCATGAGCACCGGAAAAGATGCACTTTGAACACAAATTTCCTCCTCCTCCTCCTCCCAGGAAACACGGCACTCTCTGTGCAGGGGCCGTGGAGCTGCTCTGAGCGGCCCGGCAGCAGCAAGTGACCCATTTCCAAAACGTGGCTGCCGAACATGAAAGATTACTATTTTGGGACACCTTTTACAAGAATGTTTATTCATATTAAAGCAGAAACCAACTCATAAATGCTTTTTATACACATGTGTGTGCCTGTAAAAGACAGTACGGAACAACTCAAAAAAAAGGCTGCGAGACCCATCCTCACTGAAGTCTGCGGTAACTTTTACAGAGTTCGTGGTCCCTAATATCTCCCCACCCTCCGTTTTTCACGTGAGGGGACAGGGGTGCCATGGAGTACCTTTTGCTGACACTCATCGTTTCGGGAAACAGGTACTGCTGGTTGCTGTTCAAGAGAGAGTCGATTTTGGCACTCTGGGTGGACGGTCTGCAGGATTTCTTGTGGTGCATGCCACAGTCCCCCGTGTGAAAAATCCTGGGGATTTCGGGAACCAGCACTTTCCAGAACTTTGGAAGACAAGATACAGTCAAGTGCTGCAGAGTCCAGTCCCAGTTGTAGTCATCGTAGGTGCAGAAGGCGTCCGTGCACTCGATGAGCCTCTGGTAGGTGTCTCTGCCGAAGGCCATGCCCATGTTGTGCTCGGTGGACTTCCACGTCTTCATCTCCACCTTGTCGGCGCGGCCGGCGAAGCCGCCGCGGACGGGGCTGTAGGTGCCCAGGGAGACGATCTGGCACTCGGGGCACTCCCGCTCGCGCAGTGCCCAGAGCTTTTTGAGGACGTGGTAGAAGTCGGGCGCCAGGTAGTGGTCCTCCTCCAGGAAGAGGACGGGCCCGGCGTGCTCCCGCAGCGCCCGCACCCGCTCCCAGACGAAATGCAGCTTCCACCACCAGTGGTGCTTGGTCTGGGAGAAACGAGCTTCCCGGTAGTGCCCGAAGGAGTCGGGGTACTCGGCGTTGATGCAGCCCATGCGCAGGGCGGCCGCCTTGCCCACGTCGCGGGGGCAGTCGCGGGGGTCGTGGCCGGGGAACTCGCGGGGGTAGAGCTGGATGCTGAAGGGGAAGAAGACCTGCAGGACGGGGCAGAAGTCCACGCCCGCCGCCAGCCGGTTGAGCTCCTCGGCCCACAGGTCGTGGCTCAGCACCAGCAGCACGTTCTCCACTCCCGCCGCCCGCCGCAGCGACTCCAGCAGCAGCCGCAGGTGCTCGGCTCGGTCGTGCA
>VXBO01003056.1:128894-141638 GCA_013400135.1 Rhinoptilus africanus
TGGGTGATTAGGCGGGGGAGGGGGGGGCTGTAATGGGGCAAATCGCTGCGGAACCGCAAGGACAGCGGAGGAAAACCCTGCTGGAGCTGGGAGAGTGAGACACGGAAATGAGATAACAGAACTGCAAAACTAAGATAAATCAGGCTCGGCTCGCAGGCGTGATGTGCAATAAAATAGTTCTGGGTTTACAAGCGAGATATACGGTAAAATAATTCCAGGTTTACAAGAATAATACATAAAATCACTCTAGAAGTGCAAGAATAAGGTAAGAAAATACGCCCAGGATGGCAAGAATGAGATAAAATCGTTCTAGATTTGAAAGGTAAGATGATAAAATCATTCTAGAATGGCAAGAACAAGATGAAATCATTCCAGATTTGCAAGAATAAGATACAGGATTGCTAGAACGATTTGTGATAAAATCATTCTAGATTTAGAGAATAAATTCATTCTAGAATTGCAAGAATAACACATGATAAGAGAATCACTCCAGAATTGCAAGAATAAGATAATTCTAGAACTGCAGGAATAATACACAAAAAATAACTGCAAAGTAACAAAAGAAATCTATAACAAACCATCTCTACAGCTCCAACCGATGGCAAGAATCGCTCTTGTGGTCGCACCCGTCGTGTCCAGCCCCTCTCCTCAGTGGCCGGAGCCGCGCGTGAAACGTGGTGACGCTCCGTGGTGATGTTCCATGCAATGTGGGGCGTCCCGGGGCCCCAGCAGCGTCACCGCCCTGGTGCTGGGACCTGCTCCACTTGTGCTCCAGGAGTTGCGCCTGTTTTCCTTTGAAAAGCTTTACAAACCTGACGGCCATCCCCAGAGGCCTGAACCCGGCCTGACTGCGGAATTGTTTTGGTTGGAAGGGACCTTTCAGATCATTGAGTCCAACCATCAACCCAGCACTGCCAAACCCACCCCTACCCCATGTCCCTCAGCACCACGTCTGCCCGGCTTTTAAATACCTCCAGGGATGGCGACTCCACCACTGCCCTGGGCAGCCTCTTCCAATGCTTCATAACCCTTTCTGTGGAGAAATTTTTCCTAATATCCATCCTAAACCTCCCCTGGCACAACTTCATGCTGTTTCCTCCTGTCCCATGGCCTGTTCCTTGGGAGAAGAGCCCGACCCCCCCAGGCTACCCCCTCCTTTCATGGGGTTGCAGAGAGCGAGAAGGTCTCCCCTCAGCCCCCTTTTCTCCAGGCTGAACCCCCCCAGCTCCCTCAGCCGCTCCTCATAGGATTTGTTCCCTAGAACAAGGGGCACGTCCCACCTGTATCCAGCAGGAATTTCTGACTGTCTCCATCCGTGGTCCGATGTTTCACGAGTGCCCTGCCCCGGGTTTTGCTACATTTAGGAGGGTCTCCACTGCGTCTCATCCCTTTCAGCACTAAAACGCTGTTTCCAGGATGCCGCTGCCACCTCCTCCTCCTGCGCAGGGTGGTACCCATACACGCAGGTTTGGGGCCGTTTATTTTTTAGTCTGGGTTAACATCAATGCTCATTTCCATAATTTTAAGTATTTCTTGCCCCGAGAAGGCAGCCTCCACAGAGCCAGATTTAATGTCTTGCACAGCCGTGGGTAAAACTCTGGCAACTGGGACACTGTCCAGTTGGGATAACACAGTTTCCCCATCACACGGGCAGCGTACAGATAAGCACATTAAAGATCGCAAAGTGCTTGGATAATGCAAAGTGGCATCAGCGCAGCAAAATCAGGCCAATTAACGAACGATCCAATCTGCCGCTGGCCCAGCTTGCAGCAGCACTCAGGGGTATCAAAGTGAATCTGCCGTCAGGACTCTTTCCCCCAGACGAGACGCGTAAATGCAGGTTTCAGTTGCATTTCAAAGCGTCTCACATTAGGCAGCGTCCTCAAACTGCGCGCGAGAGCCTCCGGCTGCTTTAACATGACGAGAGCGAGCCTCACAGTCCCCAGCTCTGCACCCTCCGAGGCAAACTCCAAACTCCTTGGGCACGGCCTTTAACAGAAGGGACCGGAGCGATGCTCCTCTGCTTAGGACACGTTTTTAATGAGTTTCACAGCCTGAGCTTTGCTGACCACAGCTGAGCTTTGCGTAACTCAGCAAGTTTCTCCTCATCGCCCGGGCACAACGGGTGGCTTTCAAGCAAGGCATTAAAAAAGAGAACTCATTAAAAGAGAGAGGGGCTGGGCTCTGCGACAGTCAGTTTGATTCAATCAGATCGTGTTGCTACAAATAGGAAACACCACATAAATGGCCCTATGGAGCTCCCTGCAAGTACAATAAATGAGGTACAATAGTTTCTTTTGAGATTAATTTTTGCCTGGTCCCATTTTCTCTACAAAAAGCCCCAGATACAGCAGTTGGGTCCCGCGCACTCCTGCCTTTGCAATATCAGACAACGGAACTGTGCCCGTCTTTTGTCATCTACACCAGAGTCCGCACCTGCTCCTCCGCCTTTCCCCCACACGAGCCCAGGGCCATGGCGAGAAGCGAGCTGGAGGGGATCTACCAGACACCACAGTTATCCTGCTGGTGGGCAAGGCAAACTGCTGGAGAAGATGCTCCTGAAAAGCTGCCTTGGTATATTTCCCTTTTCTCCATCTTTTGTTGGAAGGTGGGAAAGCAGGGAGTTTAGAAATCCCCTTCGCATGTTTGACTTCCATGGAGACAGCGAGATCACAGCACGCCGGAGACGTCGCTGCGTTGCCAGAAGGTGCTCTGGTACTAACGCAGGGACGGCTGCGGAGGAACCTCTCCAGCACTCTGCCGCCCTGCTCAATGCTGCATCAGCTGCTGTAGTTCCAGAGGATTAAGGGAAGCCGAGTCAGTTTGGGGGATGACATTCGCTTCAGAGTTAGCGGCATGCCAGTGTACACACAGAGGATTTAAAAACCAGCAGCACAGCAAGATATTCCCACAGAAAAAGCCTTTTCCCACAGTTCGCTGCCTGCCTCTCACGCCAAGAGAGGCCGCGCTCCTCTCCACATCAGCCTTAACCCCCAGCTGATCCCTTCTCCCAGCGCAGCAGGGCTTGGAGAGGAATTCCTGGCTGCTCGCCTCCGGGCTGTGCAGGTGGGGTTCCTCCTGCACATCTGGCTCCCCAGGAGGCTGCGGACACCCACACATCTGCAGCTGCATCAACAGTTCCTGAGGAGCCCCACAGGAGGCTCAATTTCTCCATCTACTCCACTCCCCTCCTCTTAATCACACACTCCACCTAAAAGGTACTTTTGCAAATGGGTAATATTCAGGCTGCTGCAATCAGGAGGAGCTCCCGCTCCCTTCACAGCAGCATTAGCATATGACTATTTAAAAGCTCCCAGAGTTACCTCTGCGGTGGTTTTCGGAGACGGTTGTTGAGGTAAACAGGCACACTTGGCCTCCTCCTTCACAAGTTCTCCCTAGCTGAAGAGCAACATAACAGATGATTCATCCAAATCTTCCTGTATTTGCTTAGAAGTTACTGTTTTACAAGTACTGTATAAAGAGATCACAGTCCAAGGCACTCTGACATTCGCAGAAACTTTTAATGACACTCAGTATTTCCAGAATAAAGGTTGCTCTTCCTCAGGGAAACGCGTCCCCTGGCCTTGTCAGAGCCCAGCCCTTCAGTAGGCGTGCTTCAATACTTGTTTCTGCTGTGAATGCCTTGGATTAGTGAAGAGTTTGAAACTGATGATTTTGAAAATGTGGATGGAGACAGCACCTTCTTCCGAAGCCTGGTGCCGCCTTGCAGGCCACTCCTCCAGCAACACATCGCACCAGGCTGTCACTTGAAGCCCCGTCTAGATCAGTTCTGCACTCGCTAACCACAAATGTCTTGTTTTCCTATTGAAACTAGACATAAATGCCACAGTGGTGTATTTATCGATGACAGAGAGATGCAGAATGTGCAATTCACTCCTGGGCAGCCAATACCGCTTCAAAAATAACAGCGTGACGTGCTCCCTCCAAGCCATCGCGTGTCCTGGGGCACGGGAGGCCTCCAGACTTCTCAAGGGACTTTTGTTCCATGGTGTTTCAATACCCCAGCCATGGACCAGCTGACAAGACATGAAATAAAGGGATGTGGATGTGGTATCTTCACCAGGAAAAAGGACAGGAGCTAATCCCTAGAATACACTGCATGAAAAACTCATGAGAGAAAACACGATTCCCATGTACGTAGAAGGGTTTCAAAATTTAATAAGCTGTGACACAGTGAACAATTTAAGAACCTTTAAAACATGAGATTCAAGAAACAAAGTTTAGGTCACATATTTAGAAAAAGACATTACTTGTATCACAAAGAGATAAAACCAAAAACATTTGCTCTTGTAAAAAAACCAGCGGCGCTGGTCCCTGCTTGAAGCGAGAATGCTAGAACAGAACTTTTTAAAAAGAAGCACCTGAAACTGCGTGACCAGTTTCGCACTGCTCACACCGTCACTTCTCGTGGCAGCCAAACAAGTTGCCCTACAGTAAACAAGTCGGGAAGAGCCCAGTCCAGTGATAAAGCCGACACAGTCATCTTCTGTCGGCAGAGTCCAGAGCCTTAAGCGTAAGCAAAGCAGTCTGATATACACCCACCTCCCTTCTAGCAAGAAGAAACCACTTAGGCCACAAAACAAAGAAAACTGCCATGATACTCCAAACAAAGTCACGGTAACAGGAAAAGGAAAGCAAAATACGTTCTAAGAAAGATCCATTCAAACTAAGCATCGCTTTTTATTCCAACCGAAGAGAGACTCTAGCGGCGGAGGAACACTCAGGCCACGGGATCAGGCTGACAGTGCCCCCTCACTGCAAGACTGACATTAACAAGCAGAAAACAATTTCAGGCGCCTCCGTCACCGGACAGAACTTGAGGCAGAGCTTTTGTACTCGAGAATGGTCACCCGTTACTCTGCAGGTACCTGTCCAGGAACTGGGAATAGCAGTCTAGAGAACAGAAGTAGCAGATGATGGGTGCTTCCGTACCTCCCATGTTATCCACGAGGACCACGGTGTGAGCTACGTGATGGAGATTCATGGTCACCGTGATCTGAATGAAGCTGCTCAGACAGGCCCTGCCACACTGGCATGTTTTAGCCACTTCCAGATCTTCACAGAGGTGAGAAGGAAGGAGATGACAACCGTAAGGGATTCTGTTGAACAAGAGGAGCAAGTGTGAATTCACTACAAAATTAACCAATGTCACTCAAACACAGTGACACCTCATATGCACCAGTTGGAAAAAACACCTTTCCAGGATCATAGATAAGGCGAATTTGAAGTTTTGCCACTTGCAATATTGGAGTTAAATGCCACTCTCCAAAACAGTCCCTGAAAACATACAACCATGTTACTGATCCCTAAGTACCAGGGACCCGAACTCTTGAAGGCGCTGCAAGGGGAAACAGGGAGTTCACATAAATCATAACCTGTACCACAGCGATAGAGAATTAAAGAATTAAAAAGAAGATTAAGAATAATGAGAGAACTGGGTGCAAACCTGCTCTTCCCTCACATTAGGCAGGAAGTTCACTGTATTTCACCCTGGCCTGACAAAGCACCCACAATTTACACCTCGCTCTCCAACATGAAGTAGTGGTAGGAGCATAAAAATGCTGCATCCAGAGGAAGCAAGAGATAAAATGAGACTTTTTCAAGTAGTACTACATTGCAGGCAATAAATTAAGGTTCTCTTGATATACCGCTCTTTTTGTCCATCTTGTCAATGATGACATCCAGAGACAGGAACAAGAATTGCTGCTTTTTAAATTCACAGCGGGGGGGCATTGTGTTTGGGGTACAAAATAGTTTCCCTGAAGTACGCTGTCGAGTTAACTTCAAAGCGTGGGTACCGCCAGTGCCAGCTGTCACTCGACACTCGCAGACTCGGTCTCACTGACTCACATCCCGACTACACCTACGTATTCCCAATTCTTTCTACATACCATCATTCACATAGCTAAGACTCCTGTGGCTTTTTTTTCACCACCTCATTTCACCACCTCAATTTCAGGACATTTTTTTTTTCCGGTCAGGAAAAGCATCCTCACAGCTCTGGTACTTGCCCAGAATGCCACTGTGAAGACTGATTTCCAAACATTTGCTTTCGCATCTTCCCTCCTTCTGTTTTCTTCCTTTCTTGAGGTTTTTACAGCCCATCATCGCTCCTGTTCCTCATTCTTTGTCGATTCTCACATCCAGTGAATGGCAGACAGGATGTCTGTTGCCCACTTGTTAGACTTTTTTTTTTTCTTTTCCATTTCACAGAATGGTTTGGGTTGGAAGGGACCTTAGAGGTCATCTAGTTCCAAGCCCCTGCCCTGGGCAGGGACACCTCCCACCAGAGCAGGCTGCTCAAAGGCCCAATAATAATAATTGGACAAATAAGAGCACTCCGACCAATACAGTCTCCTAATAATCACAGACCCCTGGGCACAGGGACTGTCTCCATCACCTCTTGTCTCACTGAGGCTCCTGGAGCAGAAAAGCCTTTTTTGTTCTGCGTGGTGCCATTTTTGTAGAGCCTGCTGCGCGGGGGCTAGGGGCTGCGCTGGCAACCAGGCATCCTCAGGCTGAGGGAGTATATTCTCTGGGAAAAAAAACATGCCCTAGTAATAGTTATATCGAAACCACTGCAATTTCTATAAAGTTGGGAAAGGAGACACGTGGAGTTTAATTACTGTAATAAGATCAGCAAGGTCAGAAGTGGGTTTTGAAGCAGAACATTTGGCTGCTCAGCTCGTTTCCAGGGTGTGCCCTGCGTGCCTGTGGACACCTTTAGCACAGACTTCTGAGCAATTAACCCAGGTTTACGGGGCGCTCCCCACCCCCAAGGCAGGAATGGGCACAGAACGGAGATTAGGAACATTTCCAGTCTGTCTCTCACCCCCTTTCTGTAACCGTGACTCTCTTCCATCTTCTTCCTCCCTTTCCACCCAGAACGGGGTGGGAATAGCAGCAGCTGGTGCTGAAAGGATCACAGGCAGCGGCACACAGGGAGAGCTATGTCAGCGGCATGAAGGAAGGGTAGAAAACTGATAACAAACAGCAGCCTGGCAATGACCATGTATACTTGGAATAATAATTTTTAAATTACCTTAGAACTAGGCTTCTCCGCCTAAGACAGAAAACCCTCACTCCAACACCAAAGGAAATTAACAGCTGAAGGAAAACCTAAGGCAGGGAGAAGCCCACAGTGGGCAGTGCCCTCTGAGAGGCCACCTCGCGGCGCCTTTCTAACAGCACTCGGCTTGTGTAAGGTCCCGCCTGGAGCAGAGGCAGACGGATCCATGCCTGTAACTGGGAGGGTAACCTCTCGCCAACACGCCGTTCTCACACAGGAAGGGACGGGGACAGGCTCACGGGAAACACACGGTTTCAGTGTACTTCAGTGTGAGCACAGGATGAAGGGCAACCAGGTCTGAAAGCACCTTCCAGGCTAGAGCCCAACACAAAATATGAGCCACAAAATCCACTGCAACGTGAGCTCCTCAACACAAAATGCCAGAACTGGTTCAGGGCTGTAGAACTGATTCTCGGTTGGGAAAGAATATTCTGTTATGGTGCCCTCATGTTGTGCATAAAAACATTTCAACCTATAGCTTTCTCTAAACGCTTCCAAGTCACTAATTACTGCGTTATCCTGTGTAACAAAGGGATAATGTTACAAGTGGAATTAGAAGCAACTTTAACCTCATGACTTTTAGTAGGTGAAGAGCAACTGCCGCTGACAGGAAAAAACAAAAATCAAGTCAGGAAAGTCTAGACCTGACAGATTTGAAAGGGATTAGGTGTAACGTCTACCCATTGTGCTACTCTTACCTGGAATTTATGGTTGCTCTTGCTGCGCACTCTAATAAAGTCAATGGTATTTTCAGTTGTATGTTGGGAACGAGCGGATTAGGCTGTTCAAAAGGATTTCCAAAGAGATCCAGGTTCTCAAGACAGAGTTTCCTAAAATCACTGGGCAAGAATGGAAGCTTGTTTCGAGCTGCCGACAGAAAGCGCAGATGACCTAACTGGCCAATCTTGAACGGCAACCTAATCAACTCATTGTCATCGAGCTTTAGGTTAATGAGTTCACGCAGCTGGCAAAACTGAATTGGAAGTGCTTTGATTTTGTTTTGGCTGAGGTCCAAGAACTGAAGAGACTTCTGCAGGGTGGAGTTGCACAGAGCCCCACTGAAGGACTCCAGGTGATTGTCGTGCAAACTAAGCTCCTGAAGACAGGTCAGGTCACCAATAGTAGCCGGCAGTTGCTTGATATGATTATGACTTAGGTCTAGTTTTCGGAGTTTCTTCAAACAAAGGACGCGCATGTCGATCCGTGCGAGTTTGCAGTACGAGGCTTGGAGGTGCTCGAGGGAGTAAGGAAAGTTTTTGGTGAGAGGATAGTCCCTTCTTGAAGTTATGATCATTTTGGTCTTAGGTTTTTCAACTTCTGACGTCTTTGCTGGTACCAAAGCAGAGAGCGGGAGAGCTCCTACGTCGGTCCCTTGGTGAGCCAGTCTCACAGCTGAAAGGAAATTCTTTAAATTGCTGGCATTTGCCTACAGGAAAACACAAATGTGGAATCAGAAGTTCATTATTCTTGCGCTCATTTGTACTAACACTTTATGAACTATTTTGTACATGTATCAGGAGCTACCAACTCAGCAGGGCAACTAAATGGGAAACAACTCGGGCCTGCTAGGTTGACGTGCTGTTTACAGTATTTAAGAACAAATGGCATGCAATTTGAATGAGAAGTTACGGCCTCTCTGAATAATCTAGATCAAACAAACTGCATGGCATTACTCAGAAAAAGAACAAAGCACCGAATTCACAGCTGAAAATAAAGTACAGAAAAAAGAGCCTGATGCATTGTGATCTTCCTAACCTCCAGCATGATAAAGGGACAGTTTATAAAACACAGGCGGAAATCGGAGATCTACAACTTGAGACAATCATTTCTGAATGTTGCTGGGAACAATAAGGATGGAAACTCGGGTTAAATTTAAACATGAAGGAAGGTGGAAAGCTTCAAGGCAGGTTAAGTAAGTGCTTCTGGTTACACACAGCTCTTTTTGGTTGCGGCAGCCTCAGAAAAGAGGGTAATTATTTGCAGTCCCGCAAACAACTGACTAATTTTGCTTTAGGTGGGATATAATACAATGGCACTAAGGACAGAGCATGAAATTAATGGAGTATCAGATTAGCTGTATTTTAAATAAGGGTCAAGAAAGCTGTGATACATTTCTTGTACTGATATAATCAACTTTTATGGGTAAGAGGGTGACTAAATATTTCTCTTCTAAACTTTCTAGCAAGTCTCTACTCCAGCTGAAATGCAGCAGACAGAAACTAAGCTATGAAGTGAACTCTAAAACAAAAAGCACGATGCATCCATACAAGGAAGTCACCTCTCATTGCAGGAAAGAAGAAACTTGGAGATTTGTCATGGCTTGGAGTCGAGAGGTTTGCACTCTGTTCCCAGCGGTAACTTTCCCAAGCCTAGTGACACCCATTTCTGCACCTGAAAGACAATTTTGCTCCTAACTGTATTTGTTTACACTGAATTCTAGAGTGTCCAGAACTAGCTTACATAACGTGCTACAAGCACCGAGCACAACAGAGCAATGATCCTGGAAACTCCTGGATGCTAATGCGATATAAAAGCAATAATGGTCAAACATATTTGACTGCATTGCTAACCTAATGACCGTCTCCTTAATCATCCCATGCACATCTGTTCTCTTAAATCCTGATGCGGTATCCTCCAGAGATGAGCAAGTTGCCCATCAAAAACCTTTGCTATCCAAGACCACCAGTGTTCATTATCCCAATGAATTAAACTAAAACATCTAGCTATGGGACTTCCCCTAACTACAGGCACATTTGTCATGTTTCCAAAGGCAATAATTAGCTAACTAAATTTGGAAGTAAGGAGGAAAAGTCCTTCAGATCTGTAAAGACCAAGTACAACAACTAACTATACATTAGACTTGAGTTACAGGCAATATTTCTTTGATCTCAAAGCACTAGAAACAACAGATACTCGTTTCTTGTAGCCAAAAGCTCTAGGATGTGAAGAGTAAGTTCACACTGTTCATGTGAATTGAAAGTAAGAGTACTCTGTATTCTGAATCCTTAAGACACACCATTTGCTCCACAATACCTTTGTAAAGGTAATGTACCTGTAAACCTTCTTGTTGAGAAACCTTGAATATCTTGAAAAAAATAGATATATCTAAGAAAAAAGGCAAAGAATTAGTTGGAAGTGCTCAGGACACAGTTTTCTGTCACAAGTCTGAAGTCTCAACCACTGAAAAGATGTCGGGAAAAAAGGTTAATATGCCTTAATGCCTTACGAGTCCCTTGTTTCAGAACTAAATGAATGATGACAAGGCAATCAGAGATTATACGGATTTCAGACTTTCCGTGCAATGCAGCAGGCACAGGCTTGTTGAAGGAAAAAAAAACAACAAACCACAGGGATTTTATTATTTTTGCTCCGGGGTTGAATGCTCCGGACGGATGTTTCTCAACTTAATTTCTGATGTGGCTGAATGCAGCAAATGGCACCGCCTGGCAGAGTACAAAGAGTGGAGCTTTGCATGGTAGCTGCACGCAATCAGCATAGACATAACTGGAAATCTCTTTCCCACAAAGCTTTTGTCCATCTTTGAGAGTAAAAAAGCCTTTCTGCAATGAAATTATGAAAGAATAGCTGAAACACTATGGAAAAATTATCAATAATCTTAAATGGGGTTTCCGGATCTGGAGCATTTAAGAGGAATGTATATTATCACATCAGGCCTCCTTTTGTACCTTTGTTCCAAGATAAAGCTTTTTGGCTTCTCACACTTCAGCAGAAATACTCAGAGTAAAGGATGTAAAACAGTAAGTTTTTCTGGATCTAACACAACATGCATGAGTTTTCTTTTTTGCATGATACAAAGCACATTTACTTCTGACCAGAAAAACTTAAATTTAATTGGATTCGGACATACACTGCTTCTCTCCTACTTAACGCCGTAAGGCGAACTGCTCTCTTCGTCAAATTAAGGCTGCTTTCCTTACCACCATAGTCTTCACTCCTGTACAGACAAGGTATTTCCTGATCACCGTAGCCCTGCGCCACACTCTGCAAAATCTCAGGCTACCACAGCTATACTCAGGCTTGTATTCGGTTATCGGTCTTGCTCCCAATAAAATAATAACTTTTTCTTTCTTGCTGGGTCGTTATTTGTTTTCTTTTCAGTACATGACTGTCCTGAGTACAGACTAATTCACCTCGTTTCTCAAGCAGACCTCGCAGCTGCCCCAAGCTCCACTGCACTCTGTCAAAACTGTTGTCGGTGCCTGTTGGAGCTGGAGTTTAATCACACCCCGAGCACTTCTGCTTAGCCAGGCACTTTGAGAAAACATTCTGCTTCTGAAGGACTAAACTTCAGCACTCATGACTACAGCTGCTCGGTCTGACACCACTGAAATTACTAAACGATCTCCTTCGGGCCAACAAATCACAGTTGCAATGGAAAGTCAAAGTGACCTTCCAAAGAAAAAATCACTATTATTTGCTTTTATTAGCACATCCTAACTCTAAGGTTTTAGAAAAGCTGTCCTGCTTTCCTTTTCTGCAAGGCTACAAAATATTACTAGAACAGGCACAGAAAAAAAGTTAGCAGTGCAAAACCTGACCGTTAATGTGTGATTTCTTTGGGAGTGAATTTAGCATTATTAAAAGTATTTTAATACCTTCCAAATATCTTTTGAACTGTAAAGTAACATATTGGTGAGTCCTACTATCAGCTAAGCATTAAGGCAAGATGGTGTCTGTACTGCTGATCCATACCGCGTGCCTCCAGCTTTGAAAACCACAGCGGGCACGCTGCTTATCCACTCAGACATGAATATTTCCCATTTTTTAGTTAGAGAGACTATAAGCAATCACCTGTTTGGTAGAACTCATGGACAAAGAGCAAGACGTTGCATCAGAGAGATGAAAAGATTTGTTGCTTTCTAAATAAAAGAAGCTACAGGAGAAAATAAAATTAAAGAACTATAGGAGAAATGGACTTTTCTGCTCCTGCTGTTTCTCCAGAGGGAGCGGAAGAAGGGAGAACCAGAGCAAAGGAGATGGGCTTGGCCTTTCCGGCACAAAATGAGGGGGTTTCTTTGTATCTCCCTTTTTGCTGTCGCCTGTTGAGGACATACGAAGCCAAGCTGCCTTCATGCCACCTCACTTACACCTCCTGTGCCAAACTATAGGAGGCCAAAAGAGACTGTTAAGGCAAGACTTAGTCGCTGTGTGGCTTTTGTTGGATGGGCCCCAAGCCCGGGGACCACCGGGGCCCGCCCAGCACCCCGGCGAGCCGCTGCCTTTCGAGCGGGGGCACCGGTTCCCCAGGGGCGGCGCGGCCCGGCCCGGCACCCACCTTGCTGAGGCAGACGTCCACGGCGGGCTCCCGGAGGCGCACGGTGGCCCTGCCCTCCTCCACGAAGCGGGTGAAGAACCGCTCGATGTTCTCCTGCACCTGCGGGGCACAGCGCGACATCAGCAGCCGCGGCGGGACGAGGGGACCCCCAGCCCGGCCCGCTCCCGCCCCGCTCCGCTCCCCACCTTGTAGCGAGCACCGACCCGGTCCCTCGCCGTGCACACCATGAGGTAAACCCCGCCGCCGCCGCCGCCCCGCGCCCGTCCGGGCGGGCGGCCGAGCGAGAGGAGGGCCCTGGTGCCGCGGCCGCGGCCCCGCAGCCCGCAGGAGGGCAGGAGCCGGCTGACCACCTCCACCT
>VXBO01003057.1:11351-137735 GCA_013400135.1 Rhinoptilus africanus
CCCCCCCAACCCCACGGTGTCACTTGTGATGTAATGCCATTCTGCTGAAGCAGAACCCTCCCTGCGCCCCGCCGGAATTAGATGTGACATCACTACACAGAGGCTGCTCAAAAAATTGCCACGGGATAGTTATCCGTAGGCATTAGAGCTATTTTAGCAAGATCGCTTTCTACTTTCCGGTAATACAAAATAGTCCGTTAACACAGAACTTTGCTCCTTCTCTATGACCCTTGAAGAAACAGAAGTTAAATACCAGAAGGTGTAATTCTGAAATGCTTTCTATATGGGTTCATATCGATGGGAATGGAATGGGAGATGGGAGTTCCGGGTGCAGGTGCGGAGCGTAACCAACCATCGGGATTGCACTAAACATCCTACCTGCAGGAGTGTTCGGGCTCTGCCCTGGTTCCACCACCTCACACTAACCTGGAAACTTCTGCTGTTCTTCTTATGTTTCGGGGTGACACAAAATACACGAATGAGAGCCTACACGTTACCAGTATCACTTTCTAAATAGTATCTGACTCGGGGTAGCGCAAGCAGGAATTCATGCATCCTTTTGCTTCCCTTTCAGTGGATTTCTGTCATAGTCTGCATTGATATATGTAAAAATAGTCTTTATTTCCAAAGGAAGGTGACTCCACTGTATTGATAGGAGCAATAGATTCTATTGGGCTATTTCTAGCTGGAACTTAGAACTATCTGGCCGTGGGGAGGAGGATAAAAGTAAAACGGCATTTTTTGCATCCAGCCAAATAAATAGTGAGGTGTGGATTGCTCACCTGTAGAGTTGCAGAGGAAAGCCTCATTAAATTCATCTTCCCTGCTTACTGTGTATTGACAGGGTACCAATTTCTACGTGTCGGTCTCCCAAGTTCCTGCTCTGTAACATGGGTGGATTCAGGTCCGGGTCTGATTGATATTTGCCGGATATAACAAAAGGTTCTGCTGCATAAACGTGTCTAAAAAATGGAATTTTTATCCCTTTCAATATGCTTTTGCAGCATTGAAGCCACATGTGAATTGACTTTAAGGTAACTTGCCAGTTAGGTACTGGAGAGGGGAATTATCTTCTGTGCTGTGTAGTGGGAGCAGTTATAGAAGTGGTTTCTGGTCTCTGCCTGCACTCGTACTCCTTGGTATAATGAAACCCACCCAAACTGGACATCTGGTTGTTTCAGTCCTTCTCTCCTGCAATTTTTTTCCCCTAAGCTTAACACAGTATTCCCAAGCCCGTGGGACCTGTTGACTTCAGTGGAGTTTGCTGTTAACTGGAGCCAGGGCAGGGTCTGGCCGTGTCACTATAATGCTGTAAGGGAGTATAATTAGCAATGACCTAAGGGCCTTCCAGAGCTCCTGACTTCATGCTTCCAGCTTCCCATTGGCTCCGGTGCTGCTTTTTCAAATGCCTGGGAAGCACCTCGTGTTCCTGTCCGGGCTCTGGGCGTGTAGAAGGCAGCTAGTAAATACCCGGCGTGGCAGGGGGACAGCGTGCTTCGCTTTGGCGCGGGTGACAAATGTCACACCCGCTGGGGTGACCCTTCCCTCCGTTTGGGAGATGGATGGCTGCCCTCAACTGCTCGTGCATCGGCCCCACTGGCGCGTGGGTGTCCTGCGGGCTTTCTTGTTTCAAGGGGCCGTTGCCTCAAGGACAAACGCTGCGGGATCTATTGGTTTTTTAGGGACACTCTGGTTACCTCACCAATTTATCCGTAACGTAGCACAGCGCTGCAGCAAACCTGATTTCACATGGACTCGCGTAGGCTCTTCGGAGTCTGCTAATGCAGCTGCCGTGTCACGGCTTTACAAGAAAACCTTGATAGAAATCAAGATGCAGCCTACATATCTGGACAAGATAAAGGGAAATGGGTTTGAGACACCATTTTTAGAAAAATCCGTGAATATCAGAGGCTTCTAATTGATTTGTTCTGGTCCCTTCCCAGAGATTAATCGGGCTGGCCTCTAATTCCCAGGTCTCTTTTCCTCTGGCCTTAAGGACAGCGCGCACCTTGTCCTGTGGGCTCTCCGTGAATGTATAGGGGAGTGAACGAGGATTGTGCGTGGAAGCTCAAAAAAATCTTTGTTTGTCCCTCAAATAGTGCAGGTGGGATTTCAGCAGACTTAGCTGATTTGAATATATTTGGTTTACCTGGATATACCTTTAATATTTCTCTACTTTTTGACTAAAACATTAGCACTACATTTTTCTCCTTCAGTGCCAATAACTTGCTGTTCTTATTACAATGACCTACCGGTTCCTTTTTTCATCCCCTTTGCAATTAGCAAAGAGGATGCTGTTTCACCCCACAACCACTTAGACCTTTAACCATCCAGGTATCTTTTATATTAGCAAGATTACACCAACCGGTCGATGTTATTAGGCTAGCGTTATACAAAAAAAAGGGCTACTAAAGCGCACTACTGCCTACTTCTTGCAGGCTGTGGCTGCCCCATCCCTGGAGGGGTTCAAGGCCAGGCTGCACGGGGCTTGGAGCAGCCTGGGCTGGTGGGAGGTGTCCCTGCCCAGGGCAGGGGGGTGGGACTGGGTGATTTTTTAGGGTCCCTTCCAACCCAACCCACTCTATGGCTGTAGGGCTGTAAGAAGAGCTGCATGCGGTGGGTTTAAGCTAACAGCACTGGATGGGCATGTCTACCTCAGTGGTAATCGCGCTGACTAAATTAGGTCTTGTCCAAATGGAAAGCTCTCCCAGCGCCGACCGTGTTCGCACTGACAAAGGAGTTTACTGATGGAGCTCGTAACAGCAGGCCCTGGTCTGAAAACGTTGACTTTGTCTGCAGGAAGGCTAAACCACATCCCCTGGTGTTTATTTAGACGTTCCGCTGGTTTTGCATTTTCCAGACGTTAAAGACATTTGTATGGGTTAATTCAGTTTTGCAGGCAAAGCATAAGATGCTCCCCTCAAAATCTCTCTTTTCCTTAAATCCTGCTTCTTTCCTGCCACTTTACAGTGAAGTCTTTGCTGATTAGGGTGTGGGAACTTTTGCCAGGAATAAAGGGGTCACCGTTGTGTGTTTTACCTTTGTTCTTCTGGAGTGAAGGGCGGCGCTGGCGACAGAACAATTATCTCGAGTGAGCACAGTCCATGCAGAAAGCCCATAATGTTGCTTTCGCATCCAAGTGTTTCAGGGACGACACCGAAAGGGACCAGCCCAGAGCTCTGTGGGCTATGTGAGCTGCCTGTATAGATAACTGTATGGGCTTGCTGTTGGGGAAAAATCTCTGTACAAGGCAAAACTACTTGCATAGAGACAATATGTATTTTTTAGAAATGATGGGGGAAGCGGTTGTGTACTCCAAGCAAAATTTATTAGAAGTCTATTCAAGAAAAAAAACCACAGAGACCTTTTGCTTGTAGGAATTCAAAGTCAGTTTCCTGAAAGCCAGGTACGAAAAAACCTGTATTTTTCTAAAATCAGATACAGAGTAGAAACAGTACTTTTTAAATATCACAGGCAACAGATATTTAAGTCTTCAATCATAAATGGCATCAAAGATAGGTATTAATCTCACAGCAAAGCTGCATGCAGATCTAGGTTAAAATTGAACGCCTTTGAATATAAAGCTTTTGCCATGAAATCTGCAATAATAAAGGTATGCTGCACAAAGATGTTTCTTTACCTTTGTCGTGATGACATTTCTCAGTAATAAAGACATATGTACATTTAGATTTGGCTGGTAAACCATATTTTAATTAATAAAATTTTGCATAAAACGCTATCTTACAGAATTGCACTATCCAGATGTGCTTATGGTAAATAGAGCAAGAAAAGAAAGATGCACTGAAATGTTCTGTATGCAAAGGAGGGCAAAGATCAAATAAGGAACTTAATTTCTTTTTAAAATCAACAACCAAATGGCTCTGTACAAAAAAAGCAAACATATGTACAAAATGCTACAGAGACTACATACATTTTGATAATTTCAATCCTTCACCCATGAGAAACGCAGTAGAAGCTTTTGCCATCTATAAGGTGCTGAAGAAACCAAATCTGAATTTTTATTTTTATAAAGCCATAGTCATTATCGTCCTGTGCCTTAATTCCATTTGCCATGTATGCTTACCTTTGCTTAGAGAAAACGTGTTCTCAAATACTCTTTTCATTCAGGAAAAAAAAAAGAAAAACCCACCTCTAAAATGTAACAGTTTTAATACCTGTGACTTTTTTCTGTACTAAATTCCTAAAAAGAACGTGTAACTCAGGTTTTGTTAACATACATATGTATATATATGGTGAAGTAAATCAGTACATGATACTTGTGAATACCTTTTTTCAGGTGGCTATGTTAGGAAAAAAACCCAAACAACCAACAACCCTTTGCACTAACGCTGTTTACTTCCCGCTGCTTAACGTTCCGGAGACGTACAAACACTAACCTCCCAAACTCCCTGTGGCTTACTATTACGACTTTTGGATTACGACCACTTAACATCAGACAGCAGTAGCAGGTTATTATTGTCTATGCTTATATCATCGTCTGCCTCTTCGTTAAATCCTCTTTCCCGAGGTTTTACGCCTCTTGCGTTTTTTACCTTTTAACAGAAAACGCTACAGCTTTATTAGGGAAAAAAGAAAAAGGGTTTAGCCGATACCATTGCACCCGTTCAGAACACTTGCAGTTCTTCCATTATTATTATTTTTTTTTCACTACGCTTGCTTGAGATTTTACAATCACTGTGCATATGTTACAACATACAAGTGCAGGCAAAAAAAATCTACATTATAATTTCGTCATACATTGTAAACCAGTACAATAGGCAAACCTGTGATACCGCAAAGTGAAAGCAACAAATGCTGCCAAAGCTAGTAAGGATGTGGAAACTCAATATATTTTTTTTTTAAATAGTAAACAGCAGCTTCCCCCTGTATTACATGCACGCTGAAAAACATCCCATCAGAATTCATGATAGTACCCCAAAATGTCCAAACCAATGTTCTCCCCTCCCCCCTGCCAATTCATCCGTGTACCTCTCATCAGGCTTCTCCTCTATCAGCCTTTTTCCTACATCCTTCATAGTTTCCTATGAAAACACTTTAAAGCAGGGAGTATTTAAATGTTGAAACGCTTCCTCTTGGTTTCAGAAAAGCTTAGTTATTCACACGCTGGTCGTTGCTGTAAAGCTGCTGGGGCGGCGGGGCGGGTGGGATGGGATGAGGATGAACTAGATGGCCTCTAGTCGAGACTGCAAGCGAGAAAACAGAAGGCCAGCGGAGCATGTTCTCTAGCAGCTTTATGCAGATGTGTTGCAGAGATGCAGCATAAATAAGTAGAAAAAACCAAAAAGTAAAAAAAAAAATAAAAAATTCACAGCCTCTTGACATAGTTTCCAGGGAAAGTACCAAAGAATTTGGTTCTTCTCGAGGTTCCTGAAATTAGAAGCAATAGATGAAAGATGGGCATAAGAACAGGAAATCACGATGTAAGCATGGCCTTTACATTTTCATGTTTAATATTGCATAAACAGAAGTATATATCACTTCGAGAAGGCATTCTGAATCTCGTTTGTGAGTCGCTTTAGCGAATTATAACCGCAGATCTGAACTGAAATTTTGCCTTGATACATAGACATAATTTAATGTCAACAGCATCAAGTCTATTCAAATAATCTGAATTTTGGGAATGCCGAAGACTGGTTAGATGGCTACGTTAGCCCCTGGGGACGTGGCCTTACGGGGCGATTAAGCAGCCTGCCCTGCGCCTGGCTGTGAAACCTCTGCGTGTTCAGTAGCGCCGGGTTCTCACAAAGGCGTCAGCTCCGTAGCTGTGTTCACGCCAGTAAGTTTTACGTTACCTGGCCTTTATGAAGAGAGCAGTAAAATGCGTTTTCCGTTTTGTGTCACAAGAGCATGACAACAGTGCTGTACAACAAACTGGGCACGTGTCAATTTGCGGCCATCGCTTCGAAAAGACACAAGTGAAAAATCACCCCCCTGATTTCAGTGGATTTCGGTTGGGATTTCTCCGGCTAAAGCCAGGTTTGGGTTTATTGCGCCGAATACCAAACGTTAATTTGTTTAAAAGACCCCAAGGAAAGAGGGGGCAGCAAAGGGCGGGAGGGGGAAAAAAAAAAAAAGAAACCGAAAGAAAACATACCCACAAACCATCCATCATCACACTTTTCCATCACATCAATGACATCTCCCTCTCTGAGCTCCAATTCATCTTCGTTCCTAGGAGTATAGTTATATAGAGCCTGAAACCTTAAATAGGACAAATGATGCATTTTAAAAAGAAGTAAGAGTTTTCTGCGCCTTTGCTGAAGTAAAGGAGCTGGTTCAAACACTAATAAGTAACGTTTCTCGCAAATAGAGCAGAAAAGGGCTTATTTTGCCTGGTGGACTTTGGGGCCAGGTACTTGTTATAGTACAGATATAAAACTTTTTTTTTAGGGGACTCATCAGAGACTACAGACTGGGGCCTCACAGCAGGCCTGATGCCTCCTTACTCTGTTGCTTTGAACACAGAATTCCAGTGTTTTGGGGTTTTTTTTAACCACCCTACGAGCCCTGCGTGTAAAACAGAAAGGAACCTCTGTGGGGAAGGTGGGGAGTTAATTGCTATTTGGAAACACACAGCCGTAACCCCTTCCCTGGTTAAAACTTCCCCCGAGATAAATAAATGAATATATATATATATATATATTAAAAAAAATACATCTGAAGTTGAGGGAGAGGCTTGAATCAAAGCAGGGGCCGAAAGGCTGGAAACTCAAGCAGCGTTCAGACGTGTACCTCCACCCCGGCCAGGGGCTGTGGGCCGAAGGATGCGAGGTGGATAAATGGAAAGAGATATGAGATTACTAAATACGTTATCTTCCGTTCCTTGTCAGCTTTTCAGTGAGTGTCTTGGAGTTGAAAGGCTGGCGCTAAACTCGGGGTAGGGGGAAGTGACGGTGCGGGGGTGGCAGCCCACGGGAGGATGCTCCAGGAGCCCCGCACTGTCAGAATCGGCCTCTTCTTCCTCACCGGCCCTGCCCCAGCTATTGCTGACTGGGTGAAGGAGCAGAAATTGCACAAGGGAAATAGTTTTCATTTCAAAATACTGAAACTAAACATAATCGTGTCCATTATTCCTCAACAACATTTCACTGACTTTAAAACCTTAATGTCATTACGCTTCCCCCCAGTCCTGAATAAACGACACCTTATTTTTTCACATCGCTGATTTGTGAGAAAAAAATACTGACGCTGTTCCAAGAAAAAAGATTTTAACTTAATTTCTCGTGACTGGCAGTTGTTTCCCCAGATATGAAAAGTCTAATTTTATCTTTTAATCATACTAATGAAATGGAGTGGGACTGGTTATTTAAGCAATTATCTCTGATAATTGATGTAGCAGGAGTTAAGACCAATCTGTGCAAAAAAATTAAATGGCAGTAATGCTTTCTGTCATGGTTATCGTTATTCCAGGAAAACAGAGCTACGATAGTATTCCAAAACTGATGAAATGCAGCTTGCAAAGGGACAGGAATTGCAGATGTGATGTGTCACGAATAGGATTCAAGCCAAATACTTAAATACAGTAACAAGAACTTCCCAATTAGCACTTTGTACTTTAGAAATCTAATTTTAGTCATTTCTACATAATCCATTTTACTAACTCCTTTGTAGCCGTTTCATTCTCTCTTTGCTAATTTTTACTTTCACTCTCTCTTTGCTAACCTAAGAATTTCTTAAATATATAAATATATGTAATATGTAAAAATACTGCCATTTACAACACCAAAAATACATACTCAAGACAAAGAATGGTGGGTTGGCAATTTAAATTTTTAATTTTAGGAATAAGCAACTTCAGTCATGACCTACTTAAACTATATGGAACAAAATTGATTAGATAATTATTGCTTACAAACAGAGTTTGATGCCTCAGTGTGCTCAACAATGCCCACAGGAGCTCGTGGTTCTAGTGAGATTAAACCCAAACTGTTGAGTTTTCATTATATAGTATCTGTGGTACAGTTATTTGGTAACTTTTGCCCCTCTCTTCTCTTTTGACATATCTTCATGTGACTAAAAGGTAAACTTTTAAATATTTTTAGATACTGGGCCTTAGTTACATTTAGGAGAATTCATTTACTAGGGCCTGCTCCCAAGTGCTGTGACGCTAGAGGAAGAACCGCTGCTGGTTTCAGTGGTCACGGAGGCAGGACCCGAGTGCAAGGCTGGGGGGAAAAAAAGCAACCCCAAAAAAGGAAAAAAAAAACCCCAAAACAATCCTGCACGGAACTTGCATTTTGACAGTCAGCACTGAAATAGCCTTACGTGTTTTATCCCAAGGGCTGACATTGTTTGTGAAAATAAGGCTTGAGATCTAGGTGCTTCTCCAGCTTTCAGAAAGGCTTTCTTGTATCCGATTTTCAAATTGCACGTGTAAATCACACCAAACAGTGTGAGCCTGTGTTCCTGTCATCCACACTACCAAGTCTCTTTTTTTTCTTTCTTTCTATTCACACCCAGAACTGTTTCTGAATAATTTGTGTCAAGTCAGTAAAGCGGATGAGTTGAATCAACGCTAAATCTTTAATTGCCATTATGCTGAGATGTGAAAATTGAGAAAGTAAAAGAAAGTCAAACTTTACTTTTTACAAAACTATTATCCCTTTTAAGGATATACGACAGAGGACTGTATGTTGGCGCAGCTGTCTGAGTTTGATGGAAATTAAACAACTAAGGCTCTACCCTCTGGGACCTCCTTGGATTCCTTCTGACATCACGCAGTTATCTACATCCCTGCCATCTCTTCATAACCCTGCCTGGCAGCCTAAGAAATTATTTGAGGACGTGCTGGCTATTGCTTAAGCATTAGCTGTTTGGTTTAGTAGACAAGAAGTATACTTACGGTTCCCCCCCACCGTGTATGTTGTCATGAGCAAGCACAGGGCGCTGTGGCTGAAATGAAATGATTTGAAATGTAATAAAGATTTATAGTCTGAGGTCCAAATAGTTGGATAGGGGCACGGATGCAGAGTTGCTTAGGAGTCCAGACTCTACCTTGCATAAAACAACACCTGCTCTCCCCTCCAACACAATAAATTCTTTAGAGACATGGCAAGCAACACATAATTTGGGCAGGTTTTAAATATCTGATTTTTGGAGGACATAATAAAAACTAAAACAAAGCTGTGAACTTTTTCAACAGTCCATTCTATTTATAGTGGCGTAGAAAGTTGGCACAGAACCCTGCTGCCTCTTCACTGGGAAACAGAAATAGCATTAGAAAAATCAGATGCAACCGATGAACATTATACATTCATTGGGTGAAGTATATTTTTAGATAAGCAGAAATAAAATCTCGGATACGTAACGGCAGAATTCAGAATATTCATGGACAAACAACATCCCAGTTTACATTACGCACACACAGAGTACTAACTTGGCACACATAACATGCTATGCTTTAATTAATGCTGTTTCATCTCAAGGGGGAGCACAAAGCCATGCGGGCCGTTGGGAGGCAAAGAGCAGAAAGAATATTTGAAGGAATGCATGTAATTGTGTGAAAAATAACACTTAACACTTCTGCTTCAGAGGAAATGGTAGTTTGTATTTCCAGTGCACAGCTTTATGAAAGGAACTGTTTTGTTTTCCTTCTTTATGAAGCGTTACCTACTAATATACAATAAATCTGGACGCGATGGAAATGACAAGTATTTATCTACTACAGAAGCCGCATCCTGCTTAGAAAGGTGTTGACTTCTGCCCGTTCGAACGCGGCTGGGGCCAGATTGGGCGAGCTCTGGCTGTGGGGGGTGAGGTGTTCCCTGCTGGCTGGGGATGCCCTCCGGCCCTGCTGCAGCCCTGGGAACCCTCTCCGCTTTGGGAGTGCGGGTATCGAACACAGCTCATGGCACTTCATGAACTGAGGAAACTGCAACCTCATCCTGAAGCCATGGGACTTGTCTTATTGCTCCACGGTTCTCTCTTTCCCAGGTTTGGCTATTTCGGTTCTGGCTTCAGTTTACTCTTGAAGACGACGCAGTCTTCCGTGAGAGAGGGCTGGGGTAAACAACCCACAGCCTGATGATAGCAATGGAACGTTAAAATCCACTATGTTTTTTTCCCTTTTCCTGTTTCTTTTTCCCCCTCCCAGCATCTCTACATGAAAATGAAGGAACTAAACTTCTTTTCATCACGTTTGTATGTGTACATGCAGAAAATACTGTGAACATTCTCCACTTCATTTTAAAGTCTGTAGACTATAACTTCACAAAGGCGCCTAAAGACGCGGGCAGGTAGATTACAGACCTGTCATTCATATTAATGACAGCTGTAAGTGGGAAAGAGGTTTTCAAAGTCCAAAAAACATTTGTTTATACTCTTTGACTCTCTCCTCTCCCTCATTTAACTCTTCTCTGCCAGTGTACAGGGAAGATGGATAATTTTTACTGAAGAATCCAACAATAATGATTGCAAATTAGGCATTTTGGTTCTCAGTAAACCCCCTTCAACAGTTGGCTTGTCAGGCAAGAGGAGAATATTCCACTGGGCGGTTTGCTTGGTATTTGGATTGGAATCTGACCTTATTCTCTGCTAACCTTTCATCAGGTCCGTAACTGAGCTGAAGGCCAAAGAGAGTCAGAGATGCAAGAGAACTCAACCGAGGTTAAGGATTTTTCTTGCAAACAATAGAAGTCAATGTCCTAAACAATACTACAACTGATTTAATGCTTTGAACGTATACCAAGCCAGGAAGAAATCAGGTAGGTCAGTATTATCTTCTTTTTCTGCATATGCTTTAACACTTGAAAACGTTTTATTGCTAGCTAACTACTGCACAAACAGATGATAGAAAATTGAGGTAAGAAAATTGTAGGGTCTAATCCCAAAAACATGAGAAAGTGCGCAGTCAAGTCAGTGGGCCCAGTTGTACTCCTGATTTCCATGCATGATTGATATGTGCTTGCATATAGTAGTTCTGTCTAATCCTGAAGATGCCAATTAGGTGTACACTTTGTGCTCTTGTCGTTTTGGAATTAAAGATGTAAATGCACTGAACATTGCCCAATAAAGTCCTCTCAATATGTTGATTACATACAATTCATTTGGAATAACAAATGAAATTAAAATAGGGCTTAATCCCCTTTTTTATGGATCTTATTCCCAGTTGCACTTTCTTTAGGATGGTGTTGATCCACTACTACAAGAATACTGGCCTTCCTATGATTGAATTATCATGGAATCATGGAATTTCAGAGTGGGAAGGGACCCCTAGGGATCATCCAGTCACACTCTCCTGATAAAGCAGGATTGCCCAGAGCACATCACTCAGGGCTGCATCCAGACGGGGCTTGAAAGTCTCCAGAGAAGGGGACTCCACACCCTCCCTGGGCAGCCTGTCCCAGGGCTCCGTCACCCTCACGGGAAAGAAGTTTTTCCTCATATTCAAGTGGAACTTCCCATGTTCCAGCTTGTGCCCGTTACCCCTTGTCCTGTCACTGGGAACCACTGGAAAGAGCCTGGCTCCATCCTCCTTCAACCCACCCTTGAGATACTTGTGACCATTAATCAGGTCTCCCCTCAGCCTTCTCTTCTCCAGGCTAAAGAGTCCCAGCTCCTTCAGCCTTTCCTCGGAAGGGAGATGCTCCAATCTCTCACAGCAATTCATTGTCCCAGAGAGGGCCCTTCATTGCCCTGTCTCTCTCTAGTAATGAAGAAAGCACTGGCCCTCACAGCTGGTAGCAAACAGGCCTACCAAAAAGCCAAGCCTTTGAAAAGTTACAGAAACCTGCATACATTAAATCAGAATTCAAATTTTAAAAAAGGGAGCCTTCCAGAAAGATGATAACCTAGAATTAGCAGCAACAGAATGGAAAACAATTCATTCTGTTATCAGTTTTAAGAGTGGAATGTTAAGAAACTAATGCAAAGAGTGATTTAGTCCTTAACTGAAAGTAAAACATAACCCATAAATCCTCATTCTCAGAGAGTTTAGGTTGGGTGGGTTTTTTTGATAGTTCAGATCACCTTTTTGAGTGAAATAGGTGCAAACTCTATACAGTCTGACTTTCTGGCTAGGTAAAGCTGTTACAGTTATGTTACTGTGATACCACAGATAGGAAGGGAAAGGCTAAAGAATTGATAGTCTGGAATAACAGTGCTTGGATAAAGAGCACACTATTGAGTGAACGTAATACAGCAACAACAAAGCAGTTTCCAAACCAAGAATTCAGCCTGTAGATGTGCAGTGAAGTATACGTTTTTGACTCTTAGAAGCTGTAATTTTAATAAACCAGAAACGCTTTGAAATGGAGGAGTAATTTAGGAAAAACCAGGCTAAATATAAAGAACTGTCATCTCCTGCGTCTTGTAGCACTGGAAATACGATGCAGCACTGCAGAGATACAATACGCTAACGGGTTCGTAACGCAAGTTTGGGCACACACAGACCTGTTGGCTTTACCCAGACATCGCACAAGAAGCACAACAGGAAGAAAACGCGGCGTACTGAGAGTGGCGAGACGCTTGGGGAAAAGCAAAATACTGAGAGACTGGACACTGGGATCCTTTATCCACATAAATACTGTTCTTGCACACTGGGCATCCAGTACCATACCCTGTGTGAACAGCTGGGGCCTCGGCCAGGGGAGCTGCAGGGTCTCCTAGTCATCACTGGGCTACGAGGAGGTTTACCCAGAACAAACAGCTCTCGCTTTAACTTAGCCTAGAAAAACCACAAAAACTCTGTCAAGCCAGGGTTTAATAATGCGGCATCGTGGGATTTTCGCTGCTTCATTCATACATGCAAACTGGACGTGCTGTTCTTGACGACAAAACGCAGTTGCGTCACAGGGGTAAATTAGGGCGCTGTTAGCGTGCGGCATTTTCACTGCTGCCACCGTACCTTTTTTCCAAGGGTTTGCTGCTCTGGCACTCGCCCGCAGGCATTGCAGTCAAAAGATTAATCACGCACAGTGTATGCAGTTGGAGTAAGAGTGGTTATTGCGACCGTACCCACGGAAGTAGCTCCGTCAGTAACACAGAAAAGCTCAACAGCACAGGGCGGAAATACTAGCTGAGAAACACCAATGACAAACATTGCGATTCCTTGCCGTTAAACAGAACACAGACCTTAAATTTACATTTAGAAAGCAAGTAAATACTTGATGGTAAGTAGTACTTCAAGGGAAAATCCTTCTTTTGTTAACATCGCTATAAATCAGCTACGTATTTGTCACAATTTGGCTCTTATGGTGTGCGTGCAGCAAATGTGAATTCCCAGGAGCGGGGTGAGTTGGAGGGAATGGGAGAGGAGTGGAGCGCTGCGAATGGAAACCTTTTCTTTGGTATTTGTGACTGCCAGTAGAATGGGGCAGGACAGAAGAAGAGGTCCCCACTTAGGAGTTGAGAGGGTGAACAGCAAAAAAAGGATACCAAAGGAGGCCAACGTGTTTTTTTGCTATAGATGTAATGATCTTTTTTTCTAGGATAGTTTCTCAAACCTTTTACCTTACTTTTCCTCCTTCTCGTGAGCAAATGGGCTCTCTGGAATTCAGCACTGGAAATGGGTCTAAACTGGGACTTTGTCTATCTAGAGCAACTTTCCTGATTTGATTTTTCTGCCGCAGAACTGCAATGCTGACACAAAGTGTAGTCCTGAAAAGGGAATAATCTTTGTCTAGTCCTTGATTAGCAGAACCGGGATTTAGAACACGACCCTCTGCAGTGGGGCTTTGCTGCGAAATTGATGACTCCCAGGCTTTGGACTGAAATTGAAAACACTCTTAAACTACAAATGTTACTTAATTTTCTGCGTACTTGAACCGTGAATCTGTTTCTTTCAATTAAATAGGAGTTACCGATGTCTTGGAATGGACTTGAAATTGAGTTGAAGGCTTTCTGCTTTCCTGTCACTGCTGTCTCCTTAAGATATTTCAATGGATCATCATGGTTATGGTTTCACCTTGTGTTTCATCTGACGAAGGCCTAATACTCCACATGCTACGTTATTTAATATTAGTAGGGGAAATAACGCCTCTGAAAAGATCAAGCTCGGTGTTAGCCTTGCAGTTATTTAATACACGTGAAGACTTGCAACAACTCATGCTGGAGAAGGGGCAGTTACCTTCAACGATGGTGAGTCTTCCTCCCGCTGACGGAGGGGTGCGGGAAGGAGAGGAGGGGAGAGGGAAGCGGCAGACGGGGATGTTGAAGGGACAGAGTGAGAAGCCGGTGCCGTGGCGGAGTGAAACGGAAGATTAGAAGAAAGGTGGGAAGGAGGATCAGAGTCTCCTGATGTTCCCGCAGAAAGTAGAGCTGGCTTAAATGTTTAAGAAAAATGAGAATTGTGCTATAAAACCAGCTGTGAAGGCCATAAAATGCTCAATAAGGAGTCATGTAACTAACTTGAACAGTTAGAAATGGGATGCTGACTTTATTAATTAGGCAGTCGACTTTCCTGGAAGAAAATTCTTCCCTCAGATATCAAAACAAGTTGCCATTTGTGTCCATGGATTTCACTTCTGTCCATAGTTTTTTTTCTCCTGTGTTTTTCAGGTTAAGCAAGGGCAGAGGCAGCCTGCAAAATCTCACTAATTAACTACATTTGGCCTAAAGCATATTGTCCTAAGTATCTGATTTACACGTTGGCACGTGCCAGCCAAAGCAACTGCCAGAACGGTCTGTTGAAATAAGTGCCGGACGGAAAAAATCTGTTCTAAACCTGTGCCTAGAAACCACACAAACCGTGTAGAGATATTGTGGCATTTAATGGCGAGCAGATATTTGGGATAGTCCAGTGTTGTTCTGTCCCAAAGGGGAACCGGGGAGGGCTTTAGGGGGAAGCACTTGTTTAACTGCCAAACATAATCTGAGCTGTCATTATTAGGCACATCGTGGTATCAGACTCTACTATAAATACATCAGCGGGTGCAGGGGCACACGTGAGGATCAGACCGCTGAGCCTCTGCCGGAGGCACGTCCCTCCCTCCCAGGGCTCCGGCAGCACGTGCTCCCTGGGGCCTCCGGCTCAAAAACGTAACGGGCCAGCGAGGAAAATGGCTCACTGGCCTTTCACATCAGAAGCTCGATGGGAGCCAACAAGGACAGAAGGGAAGGGACCAGCAGAGCGGACACACCACAGAACTTACAGTGGTGCCTACAGCTGCTGCTGAGAGAGACCATCCCCTACCACTGACGGTTTTTATCCAATGCAATAGCATAAATCTGTGCCTGTGCACGACACAAACATGTAAATACAAGAATAGGTGGAGAATAAGTATACTGAGTAAGCTATCTGAACACAGAAGCCAGCTTTTTTTTCAGAAATTAAAATACCTTATCAATATTCGGTGAAGCGTATCCTTCATAACATAACATGGAGTCTCCTCCACTCGCTATTGGGAATTCTAAATTGTCATCTCCCACATCCTCCTCTATATAGAGTCTTGTCAGCTCTTCTGTTGAGTCTGGTGCTCCTCTGTAGAAATCTGATTCTCGAGGCTGATCCTCTGTATTAGCTGACAGGTCTGCAGTGCACATTTCCTCTTCCTTGTCTGCAGACGCAGCTACCACCCTGGAGACGGGGCCACCTTCATGTGGCGAAGGGGTGTTACTGATAGCGCCGACATGTTCAACTTCTCCTGCAGCACCTGACAAGTCTTCAGGCTCTTCAATAACCAAAGAGTCGAGTATAACTCTCAAGCCGTTATCTTTTCCTGGTTTGGCATTGTTACTGGTATGCTCATAGACTGTGTTGCGGGATGAGGCAGAGGTAGGTACAAGAAAGGACAGAGGAAGAGCTGGAGGAGAGCTGAGAGAGACCTCTGTATCTGGCCTAAAGCAATCATCCTCAACTCGGTGAAGGCTATTGCCTGGGGAGATGGCTACAGACTGCGATGTTGTCAGTGCCAAAGAATGGAGCTCTTCTAAATCACAAAGAAAAGCGTCTGGAAACAGCGGAGGAGGTGAGAGGCGCACGCTTGAAGGTGAAAAGCCAGCAGTCCTTGAAAAGCCGTCACTAGTGGCAGCCTGCAGAATCTTTTGATCAGTGTGAGACCAAGAGGAGGAAAGGTGTCTGGGAAGTGGGGACAATGCTTGGGCAGGCAACTTCAAAAATAAGAAAAACATGGGAATTTAAATGAATAAATAAGCATGACAGAGAACTAGGATAGGAGCAGAGTGGAAGAGAAAAATGTCTGTGCCATCATCTGGATTACAGGGTGTCATTTCGGCGAGCACGGGTGTCTGAAATCATTAGTACATGAATCACAACAGCAGGGAAGACATTTGAAAAATGAAACTGTATCAGGGTCTGGCTTGAGGCTTAAATGTCAAACGTTAAGACAGATCTGAATCATTACGTCCATGACGGTGACCTGCATTTGATCCACTGAAGTTATGTTACTTATGGCGCTCTGTTACTGAGCCTGTCACAGGTTATTCATCATACAATTAATATTAACGTAATTTTCCCCGAACCATTACCGTTATTTTGAAAATAATGTTTTCAGAAGCACACTTCAGGTGTCATTAACTATTTCTTTTAAACTGTAACAACTGAGGTGATGTCTAATTATCCTAATGTTAATGCTTCCACTTTTTCTTAGTACTTCTGAGTAAATGTTTAAGAAACATCTTTAATACATTGCATACTTTTATTAAGGCGCGAGCAGCCACAGAATGCGTTTTTCTTCAAAAGCAACCCTATTAGTTCAAAATGACATCGACATTTGTGAAAGGTCGGCAGTCAACAATGCTATTAAAACACTGACAGCACAGAACACAGCGGGATATTTTGAGTACCGTTACCCAATATTGATTGAAGGATCCTTCTGGTAAAAGAAACGTCCTTTTGTAAGAACGAGAGACTGGTGAGTCATACGTACACAGCATCAGTAGATATCCATTGCTTCAGTAAATACTGAAAATGCATTTTTGTTACTATGAATCCTCAAAATTAAAATGGAATGCAAAATATTTCGCTCTCATTGCTAGAATTATCCAGAATAATTAGGTGCACGTCTCTTTAAGTTATCTGGACTACTTTAGACTTTAAGTATTGCTCTAGAACAGGAAAATAATTTCAAAAGGCTAAATTAATGTCGCAGAAAAGGAAGGTTCATTTACTTACCTTCTGTTTGAGTCTTTTTAAGGCAAACAGCTATATTTTATAGTTAGACAAACCTTTGTTACGGAGCCTTCTGTGCCAAAGCAAACAGCATAGACTGATACAATGCAGTCTACCGAAACAGAGCCAGGCTGTTACGGGCAACACTCAGCCTCTTTCCCTCATCTTTCCTCTCCAACAAGGGCCTGTAACCTGTGGTTTTACGGTTAATAATACTGCCGAGGAGATGCTGCCATTTTGAGTTTCCTATGGCTACAGGCTGCACTGGAGCTCAAGATGGTCTAAGGCCAAGCTCAGGAGCCTAAAGCTTGCTCCTGACTTGTATTGCTTGTTTATTTTTATTGCCATCAGACCAGAAAAGTTTAAAAGCAACAGGGAGCGAGATGTGCCACAAAAACTCCAAAGGAACAGGAAAAGTGGTACCAGTAATCGTGGTAAACTCCTGAACACCTTCAGGACTGCTGAAGGCCGCCGAGGTAGTCAGGAACAAGACGTCTTCTTACCTGCTGTTGCCATTTCTGAATACAGCTGAATTCAGACGCCCGATGTCTGTTTAAGAGCGTCAGTACAGGCTTGCTGCTTTTTTATTTTTTTTTCTCTTTTGCTTTATGCCAGGACCTGATGATTGCAAAATTTTCCTACTTTACAAAGAAGGCTTCTTCCACTTCTGTCCCACCAATAACTAACTTACTAGTAGTGCCAGGGCAGTTTTATCATCTGCATGGAAGCGCTCCGAAGCGTCACCTATGCTCAACAAGGGCTATAGGGGTTACACAAACACCAGCTTTACCTGCAGGAGGCCTTAGAGACAAGCCTGCCCCATAGAACGTGGGGAGAGAGGCATCTCCAAATACAGGGGGACAGCTCTGTAAAGTGGAGCAGGTGAGTTGCCTCATACTCTCGCCTTGCCTTCAGGAACCTGAGGATTCCTGTAACAACAAGGGGTCCGACCTTACGCATACCTCAGTCTGTGACTATAGGATTTGATGCTACTTCAAGTCAACAGTTCTGTTGGAAGGGAACAGAGAGGAGCTGGTTACCTCTCATAGACACCTTCTGGAAAACCAGACAAGACCTGTTCTAGCAACTCTCCAAAACCAGCTAATACTGTTTAGCATTTTCAGAGGCCACTGCTGTCTATAAGTGACATCGTTGGGTAGCTGTCCCCAAAGCTGCCAGTAAATCACAGAATCACAGAATCATAGGGTTGGAAGGGNCATCTAAATGAGCAGGAGTATGCAAGTATATGAAAGTAGAAAAGGGGGCAAAACCACCAGAAACAAACAGAGATTAATAGTGGGATAAGAAGTTTATAATTACGCACCAAACCCACCCCCATGCCGAAGAGATATAAACAAAGACGGTAGAGAGGAAGATTTAGAAAAGCTTCCATCTTGAGCCTTCAGAATCATCGATAATACAGCAATGCTAATCACGGTTTGCAGGCAGAACCTTTCTTAGTTTCTCTCACTGCCAAAGGGGTTGTGTCCCCGCACAGGTGACTGGGAAATCTCACCAAAAAATCATGAGATAAATCGGAACACAAGAATATTTTTGCTGCAGCATCCTGTAGTCTGATTTGTGGTGGTTACACAGACTAGGAAGGAAAATAATTCAGAACCTACAACAGACATTTGGGGTGAAAAATAACAACTCTAAAGGTCCGGATCTAAGCTCATTGACAATGTGGTGACATTTGCCTTGTTACTAAATGAAACAGTGCTGTCACTGTTGTCATACTCCTCCAAAGAAGCTCGGTTGTACCAACAGCCTCCTCCCGGCGTGTAATGGCAGGAGGAGGAGGTTACAGCCCCGAAGCATTCCTGAGCCCTTCTCCTTTCCCTTCAGAGGCACAGAACTGGGCTTGGCAAGCCCTGTCCCCACGCAAACTGCTCTCTGCCCTTCGCGTGCCCATGGGACTGCAGGCTTTTGGGACAGCCGTGGTATGGGAATGTCTCCTCACTGCATCATGTAAAGTCTCCTAGACGCGTCCCTCATGCTCAAATTCTAAGATTCTCGAATTAATTTTGTTCTGTCAGCTTTTCTGCCCAGCCCTGCTCTCAATAATGTAATAGCTAATGAAGAAAAGAGCACAAATCCTGGCAGAATGTAAGAAAAACACACCCTCAGCTATTAAAATACTTAAAAACAAGCTAGCAATGCAATTCTACCATTGCAGGTAAGAAAATGAAGTGTACTTAATGCATAAATTATTATCTTATTAGTATTATCTTATATTAACAAAAAAAGTCCAAGTCCTTCTAAACCCACTGTAGGGGTGACAGCAAACTAAAAAAATTCCTTACCTTAGATGAACTTAACTGGTGTATTCTGTCACTGGAATAGCTTTGGGGTATCGGAGGATCAGGGTAGTCATCAAGACTTTTTGATGCATTCTTTTTGATGACTTCTACATAGGAAACAGGGAAGATGCCTTGTCTGTTGGTTCCTGGTATTTTACCTTCATACCAGTTCTGATCAACTCGCTTAAGAAGAATTACTCTGTCTCCCTGAAACACACCATGAAAATGAGTTATCAGCAGGTACATTGCAAGTTACTTTTTTGAATAGCAGGTATTACTTTAACACATAGTATTATTTTCCCTGCAGTGCTGCTTCCCATCAGACTTGAGAATAGTCTCCATTTTGACATTTTTCCTCCCATTTCCAACAACCATGTGTACAACCACCGTTCCAGCGAAACAGGGGGCTACTCACGGACTGCAAACGCTCTTCTTCTAACAGAGGGGAATCTCATGTACTCTCCTACTCTTTGTTGGGGGACTGACATTTAAACTTTTATTTGGAACATAACCTGGTTTAATTGTTGGCCAAAGTACTAGCTAACACCCCAACTGTCTAATGTGCAATAGTGACTACTATGCCCATTTTTCCTTAAAAGTGATAAAAGTTAAACAATGAAAGCCACACAAGTGCTTTGTTATCTATAAAATGGGAATAAGTGGAGGTAGAAAGTTGTAAAATGAGCTAATGGGAAGGACGAGAGAAAGAAGTGCTTCTCCCGCGTAGAAACGATGGGCAGTGCCTCACTTACTGTTTTTAGAGAATGTAGCAACTGAAATGAAAAATACCAACTTTCTTTTCAAACGTTTCTCTGTAATGCAACTTCATGAGCTACCCCCTCCTTTGTTTCACGTGATGTGCTCTTTACCGTGTGTCTATTTGTAACAAATCCTTCCCTATTTTAGGTTCTCTTGGGTTTCTGTAGTTTCGTTTCTGTAGTTGGTTTGTGACGTACCCTCAAACTAACTTTAGTGGGAGGAACAAAAGCAAACCAGTTCAAGTTAACTTTTGAAAACAAACCCAAACTGGACTGTCAAGGTTATGACCACTACAATAAGCACAAAAGAGAATTTAAAAAATAAATAAATTGTCAAACTACCCCCAACCCCTGATTTTTTTTTAGACCTCTCTGATGTTTACCAATCTCAAATGAGTGGAAAAACACCCATTATCTTCAGTGATGCTGGATTAGGCTTTAGGTCAGCATCAAAAAAATATCCTTACTCTCATTTCAAAAGAAAAATAAACCACTGAATAACTTCTATGAACTCTTAATTCTTAAAAAAAAGAAGTAAGAGGCAGAACTTTGCAGGGCATAAAAAGTATATACTCCTTACAACTAAGTCTATAATACTGGCAATAATGACGTTTCCCTACAGCTGTAATATTCCAGTGTCTCACAAATCTCAGAAATTAAACATTTATTTTGCTCACGTGCTATAAAGTATAACCACCAGGATGTGCACAGAAAAGAAAATATTATAAAAAGTGGATTGTTCTTAAGTGAAATATTTACAAGAAGTGGCACATTCCCAAAAACATCTCTGAGCTTTTTTTCCCTCCCCTATATTTTCTATTCTCTGTGTTCTACTCCTTCTACATTAAAACCCGTAGCATGATAATTGTCCCAACAAGAAATAATTATTTAAAAAAGGAACGGACAATCGAAGTGAAAAACTAGAAATTTAGGCGGGTTTGTGGATGCTAACCTACTCCGATCCAGGTTATGTGCACACCATATTTGAGCTATTTGCAGGGAGCCGTGAAAGACTGCAAGCCAATACGCTGTTGTTAGTAGTCCCCTACCAGGACACGGCTTTGTGCATGGCTAATATTGAATGCAGCGTGCACCAAGGCACAGTGTTTACCTATATATTAATTCTGCGTGGCAGCAGATGCTCTAACGGTATTTCGATAAACTGTACCTTTCTAAGCGACAACTCCACGTTTGTGTCTGCGCTGAAATTATATTTGGCAACGGCTTCTCCAATCTCTCCGATCTGCGCGGGGGGAGGCGGCCTGGCGGGCTGTGCTTTTTCTGGGGGAGAAAGTTTCTAAGGAAAAAGGGAAAAAAAACACCAAAACAAACCCTCAGTTTTTCATCATTCCCATGCAGTTTGTGGACCTATTACCCAAACTAATTCAAGGAATTAAAACAGAGAACAAACCTCGACATAAGAAATTGGGAATATTCCAACTCTTCCGTGGTGCTCACCCTCATACCAGTTTTGATCAATTTTCCTGAGGATATAGACGGTATCTCCTTTCTTAAAGGACAGCTCTCTGTAACAGATTTATTTAGATCAGATATTTACAGCTTTACATTTATCTCTTGTACCTGCAGTTTCCGAGAGCTTTACAGTTCAGAACTGAAACGGAATGTAGCAACCAAACATTAGAAGGAAAAGCGTCGCAGCTGTGGTACATTTACCAGTTGATTTTACCATATAAAATGAAATTACTCACATTTATGAATCCCAGGTACT
Organism: Rhinoptilus africanus; assembly: GCA_013400135.1. Taxonomy (NCBI): domain Eukaryota; kingdom Metazoa; phylum Chordata; class Aves; order Charadriiformes; family Glareolidae; genus Rhinoptilus; species Rhinoptilus africanus. Next base: position 33,231 of record VXBO01003057.1, read on the forward strand.
ATCTGTAAATTATATCGGCCTGTTTTACGCTGTGATTCCAAGGAAGTATTGCTAGTTATTACCAGAACACCTAGTATAGAGTATGCACGCAAGTGTGACGTCTTTTGGATCACCTGTTTAGATGACACTTTTAGGACAGGCATCTGAGGGGTATTTGGTGTTCTTTATGACATCAGTAGGGAAAACTATGGAATATATCCCACTCCCACATCTCTATGGCCTGTTGCTAACTGTTTGCAGCAGCACAGGAAGGGACTCTTCTGCTCTATGCAATTTTTTATCAAGACAGCTGTTCAGAAGCATGACAAACACAGGATTATATTCGCACCGTTTTGGATATGCAGGGCCAGTGATGTCATTAATGTTGGATATGAAAAAAAGGGAATTATACAAATCATAGAATAGTTTGGGTTGGAAGGGACTTTTACAGATGAGCAGGGACATCTTCAACCAGACCAGGTTGCTCAGAGCCCCGTCCAACCTGACCTGGAATGTTTCCAGGGATGGGTCCTCCATCTGGGCAACCTGGGCCAGTGTCTCACCACCCTCACAGCAAAGAGTTTCTTCCTCATATCTAGTCTAAATCTTCTTTCTTTTAGTGTAAAGCCATTACCCTTTGTCCTGTCGCAACAGGCCTTGCTAAAAAATTTGTCTCCAATTTTCCTGTAGCCCCCTTTAGTACTGAAAGGCTGCAATAAGGTCTCCCCGGAGCCTTCTCTTCTCCAGGCTGACCCCCCCCAGCTCTCTCAGCCTGTCCCCACAGCAGAGGGGCTCCAGCCCTCCCAGCGTCTCCGGGGCCTCCTCTGGCCCCGCTCCAACAGCTCCGTCTCCTTCTTGTGCCGAGGGCTCCAGAGCTGCACCGGAGCATTGTAGAGAAGTGATAAGCACACGATCAGCCCTGAACCTTGTCTCACCTAAATACAGTTCACTACAAACAAAGAGCATTCAGTGGGGGACCCTCAGGATCTCTGCTCTAGAAGGCTGAAGATACACAGCCATTCATCTGTTCAAACAAACGCAATGGAAAATATAATAATTTAAGACATTTTTATTAAAAAAAAAAACTTCTCACACAGTTTGCAAATGCAGAGACTACCGTGACAGCAAGCAGGGTCCTCTGCTTCCACGGCGTTTGCTTTGGAAACTGTCTAGAAGAGCAGTTAGCTGCCAACAGTGCTAGAAAGAGTTTTCTTGAATTATGAAGCCTTAAATGAACAAAAGTCGGGTACTTACTTAGAAGTCTGAGCTTTAAAGTCATACACAGCTCTAGCTGGCAGTTTCTGAAAAACAGGCAAAGTGATGAATACATTCAGGTAGTGTTACTATATGGTAAACGTGTTTCAGCTTTTAAAAAGGACCAGGATCCAAAAAGAAAAGGGCACGTGCCTTACGGTGATTCTTGCAGTAATAAGCAACTAAATACACAGCTTCCTTTTTTAAGTTATGTGTTTGGGACTTAGTGTGTTTAAAACAGAAATAGCAGCTAAATTTTACCACAGGCTGCTTTGCAATTTAATGTTTAAGAGAACTACAAAAGTAAAAAAAAAAAGTTAACTAAATGCCAATTTGACTTGTAGGAAACTAGATCTCTAGGTACAATGGAAATTCACATGCTTAATATTCTCTAGTACTTTAGATGCCTCTGTTAAACTTGTTATCTTTAGGCTAATTTCACCTGCAAATACTGCATCACCTTTTATGTATGTATATATAAAGGAAAAACTACTCCGAGAGCTGGAAAAGGTTGGGAATGTTTTAAATTTCTGTAATCACATCCAGAGTTTTAAGAAAGTCTGAGAAACAGAGGGTGGGAAGCCATCTCTTAAGTCATCTGTGTAGCTCTCTTGCTATCACAGGCAATCGCATCTTATCATTCCTTTTGAGTATTTACCAAGTTCTACCACCAAGTATCTGTAAGCTCTGGATGGTTTCGGAAATACAAGTGCAAGCCATCCCTAGCTCTCCTCACCTGCGTGGCTGACACCTGTACGTTCACTGTTTTCAAAGCTGTGCTGAAAACACGGATTTTGAGGCCACCCACGAGCCTCCCTCATCTAGCGTCTGCCTTGGACGGATGAACCAGTGCCAGGTACTTCAGAGGAAGGTGCAAGAAGGGATGAGCCCTCTGACGTGAGGATATTTGAGAAAGTGATTCAGCCTTTCTCTGCGAGTACTTGCACAGATGAGATTGCTACATTTAAAAAAAATCTCTCTAGGATGGTGATGAGAATGGGCCAATTAGGCTATTTCTGAGAGATCCTGTTTGTAGTGACAGAAAGGTGCACATCTTTGTATAAGAGGAATAAGAAGGGACCCTTGTAACTTCTGCATCTTATCTTTCTTCCAGGCCAGATGTTCTCGACTGGGTTCTGTCTCTTCTTCTCATCTAAAGGCTAACAAATTTAGCATACCTACGGCGCTGTCTTCGCGATAATAAAAAAGTCCCCCAAATTATTACAGGGACCCTGTCAATTTGCACTGTGCAATACTAATACAATTTTCCATTACAGGTCTTGAAATACAATGGCTTAAATATAAAAGGATTTGTCTGTTCTCTGCTGCTGTTAAAAACAGTGTTTTAGCCAAGAGGGGATATTCACACCATCAACTGTAGCTAAGCCCTTCTCACTCCTTCCTGATTTCGGTACAGCTGGTGCTGTAACTACTAAAGCAAATAATGGAAGAAGGGGGATAATACTAAAAGAACAGTGGAGCTGCGAAAATACAAAATACTTTGAAATGTAAAAAACATACTGGAAATAGAGAAGCCTTTCTTCTTTCACCTTTTAAAATTACAGTGGTCTTAAGAATGGCTTGTAGTGTTAAAGATTTTATGTATTTTCAAATCGAAAGATGACTTTCCATGTCACAGAATTCTTTAAAAGGAACACACGACATGGCTCCTGGAAGTTTTTTAACCTTCATTTTGTAATGAGCAGTCTGATTTTGCAATCAGACTCTTGACGGAATGGCAGCACTACAACCATGCCAGCGGGGCGCAGGTAGATCTGAATTCAGATCTTCTGACCAGGTCTAACCCGTCCCACCACATAACAAGGCAGATGGGCAGAGCAAAAACTTAAATACTAGCAATTAAAATATGGAACTCTCTTATGCTGCCATTATTTTGTGCAATATTTTAATAAAAAACAATGGAAAATGTTAACAATCTATGGTCTACAGATGTTGGTTAATATAAATGTACTTTGTGATTGAGTAAACTCCCTGAAGCCTGTTTGGAGAGCAATTATAGTTCTAGATCTAGAAATATTCTTAAGGTACCGAATGTTATACTCCATTTTTTTGTGTATTCTTTTCAGCAATACTTTGTGTTACTTTAAAGGCGGTCTGCCTGCTTCCAGTTCCTCTTCCAAAGCATTAACATAAGCAATCAGCATACACTTAGAAATGAGAGACCGCTCTTAGCACAGTGTTTTTGCCTAACACACTGACAGCAGTGGTTTTGCTTTTCCTAAACAAAAACAGTGGTGAAATACAGATGTTCTTTGTATCAGTTTTGAAGTGACTGAGGCAGTTTCTTTTCGTAACGCTCAGGTTCTCAAAAGAACCTTTCCCTCGTCACATCTTCTCTCCTCCTCTGTCCCAAACGCCCACCCCGGTGTGTGTTTTGAGCCTATCAATGACTCGCAAACTTATGTCCACATCTACTTAAACATAAATAGAAGATGTAGCTTATCTTACAAAGCTTGAAATTCTTTTAATTTCTTGTTATACCGATCTCCTTGATGAAAAAGAAGGATGCTGTCCCATCTGATATGATGATAAATAACAGTTCCTTTGCTCTGTATCATTACAGTGTCTTAAAACCAACACAAATCTTGTCTCAGATTTGTTACTAATTTTCCATATGGACATTGCTGCATTATCTATTGTTTCACTACCTCTTTGTCTGTAGTTCCTCTTCTCTCCCTTGGAGTACATCGTCCCATATCAGTGAAAGCAGAAGAATAGCTTCCAGGAGACTCCTGGTCTACTGAAAACAGAAATTATGTGAAAATACGGTAAATTAAACCAAACCATTCCAGTCTGCGATGGTGCTTGGTCTCGTTTAGGGGGATGAAGAGGTATTGAAATCTAGAATTTTGCTTTTACCAGAAAGAAAAGCACACGATATGATGACTAAAGTGCACCTCTAAAGACAAAGAAGATACTGACTCTCAAGCAAAGGCAACGGCTGTCCGCTGAGCCGCAGCAGAAGAACGTTGGACAAAGGATCGAGAGGGCAAAACTACGCCTTGCTGTACGAAGGGGCGCCACCCTACTGGACCAAATGGAAGACATGACAGCAGTACCGGGACTTCATCAGGGTGCAAGAAACTGTTTTGGGATGCCAACAATGTAAACACATAATTACATGCACAAAACGTGATTAAAGCATGCTTCCATGAGAACATAATGAACAAAAATTGTCTCCTCCTAAGTGATCTAAGATGCATTTCTACTTTACCACGGGCACTTGTTAGGCAGCACAAGGGAATTTAAAAGGATGTTATTTTTAGTGGTAAACTCTGTTTTAAGAGATGGAGTACAAATCATTACTCACCAATCTATGTGGCAGATTTTTCTCTAAAGCAGAGTGTACCACTGTTTATACAGATTCGTATATTACAGGCTGCTGAATACTTCTTTTCGTGTTGTAATAAAAATAAAATCCAAATCTTACACTCTTTATAGCTCTGCAAGTTGCCAATGTGAAATGAAAACGTAACAGAACCCTTTCAGACCAGAGGATGAAATGAACTGCCTCTTGACTTCTGAGATTTCCTGTTTTCCTATTATTTGCCATGTTATGACTGCCACAGTGATACCTGCGAGTGAAGCCATATGACCGATGTGTGTCTTTCCTTTGACTTCATTCACACAACGTGTTCTTACCAAGCCCATACACTTCTAAGGAAGTACAAGTGGAAAAAAAGATGTAAGCGATCTCCAGCGGGCTGTTGGCTAAGCCACAAAAACTTGTGGTTATTGATCAATACAGTGGAGGCAAAAACCGATATAAATGTATTATTTATGTCGTTAGTTGCAGGCATGTCATCACCAACAAGTATATCACAGCCCCAGTTCTGGACAGCTTTCTTCATATGGCATGTGTCTGTGAATGAGGATCTATGCTCACTGCATAAACCTAAAGATCTAATTCTCCAAACACATCTGTTAATTTTTTCTTTAAACTCTAGCAGAAAGAGAAGGACATGGGAGGGAAGGAGTGAAAAAGCGGCAGCTCTAGGAGGACCATTTCTGTTATTTCTATACAGCTCTTTATGCAGTCAATATTGGTATTCTCGGTGGTTTTTGGCGATGACCTTGTGGTCTCTGTGGGGATGGTGGCTGTGAGAGACACAGACAGAGCCAACAAAACATGAAACTTCATTAGAAGTGGAGCTCAGCCATGACTGTTGCTGATGGAAGTCAATGGAAGATTCTGCTGTACTAATTCTCCACGCTACTCCAGGGATATTGATGTTGACAGAACGTCCCAGTTCCGCATGCCAGACTCCTTCATAGCTGCAGAAGCTATTAGGGATCTGCGTTTACTCTGCACTATGGATTTACTTATTTTCAAGGAGTGGAAAATTCTCATTTAGCGACTGTGATATGTGACCAGCGCAATTTCCAACAACTTCAGCCTCATCGCGTGGTGCCGCCTGCCAGAATTAATCATGATCAGGCCTCGAGTATGACTAACTCAGTTCTGAACTGCGTTTAATAGCTGTTTTTTCTCTGTGCTCAATGTCTATTTTAACTAGTTAAAAATAGATGGTTACAGCTTCAATTCTGATGTAGTGCTGAGGGACATGGTTTAGTGGTAACCTGGCAGAGCTGGGGTAACCGTTGGACTTGATAATCTTAAAGGTCTTTTCCAACCAAAATGATTCTATGATTGTTGAATTTACTAGTGTGGTACTTGCAAAAGTTACAGAAAAAGTTACGGGATTAAAGATGAGTCTGATCAAATATTTTCTCTTAGATCCATTTGTGATTTCAGTAGCAGCTTTTTAACGTCATTAAATTCTCAAAGATGCTCTGTCAGAGGACCCTATGTCTAGAAGCAGAATTCTTTAACGCAGAAATGTTGCTATTTAAAAAGATAAATAAATGACAGGCTTGCCAAAGACATTAATTTAAATCACCTGGGATACACCTTTGTGCACTCCTGCTATGAATCTACTTTGCTTCTTTTAGTATTGCAAGGTTAAACTTTAAAAACATTTTAAGCTCAAGTAATTTCTTTTAGAAAAAGAGAAGCAGAGCAACGAACAAAGTAGTAACTTTAAAAGAGCAAAGCAGTAACTTTAAAACCAGATCACTGTCAAGACAGGCTTTTAAAAAACTCATATTCACCTCAACGGTTTAATTCCATTTTTGATTATTGAGAATTTCCCTTCTAAAAGGATAGGATCTTTCTCAAAGCCTCATAGATATATGAACGCTCTATGAAAAGAACTAGTTCTGCTGCCACAGAAATTGGAAATTGTATTGTTTGAACAGTGGAAATGGAGACTTCCTAAAATGACCTTAGGGTCTATTCACAAAAAGTAATACAGAGCGGTGGAATTAGTGTATTTTCATAAGAAAACAGAATCAGCTTTCTACGATATTGGCAGAATTAACGGCATTTTTATCATTTATATGTAACAAAACTATACAGTACGACATGTTTTAGATGCAGATTTTTTTTTTTCAAAATGATAAAGGAAATGATGCATGTATTCACTTCCTGCATTTTCTTGGAGAAAAAACCCACATTGCTTAATTTAGTAACACCATTGTAATTTATAGCACTAACAATCTATTAGTTGAAATCCACCGTTACTCCAGTTGTCCGGATTACTGGGTTTTTTTTGTGAATAGACAGCAAATTCATCTATCCTCATCACCTACGTAAAAATGAGATCCTTCATTAAGACTTTTGTGGGATGAAAGCTTCTTCTAGACGACACAAATAAAAATGGAATGAGAAAGGGTGGGAAATACAGGGAGCAAAGGTTGGATCAGTAAATCACAAGGACAGAGGAAGAAAGTTAATCCACCTTGGAAACACAGTGCACTATCATTGTTGTTAGTTGCGTCCATGTCTGGAAAAGAGGCACTAAGAGGTAATCTTCCACAATCGTTCTGGTACAGTGGGCAATGGATAGCACCATCTTGAGGCAGTGGATGAAAAGGCTGGTGCGTGGGACTCTTTTTCAGAGCTTTGAGAGATGAATTCCGTTCTGGAATGTCTGGAAGCAGCTCAGTAATAAGTCTGTGTAATATACTGTTGTCAGGCAAGCTTCCCCTTCTTTTTTCAGCTTTAATTTGGTCACAGATGTCTTTAAGTGCAGAATCGAGTGCTTCAAATACAGACGACTTGCATTTTTTCTTTTCAGTTTGTTTTTTAGGAGCTGCACTTTTTTTCCTCCGGAAAGGCACTGGGCTGACTAGGAATGCTATCTTAGAGAGGCCGGACTCCGCTTCCTGTCTCCTTGGATCTTCAGTGGTTTCTTGTTTAGCCCTTTCATGTTTGAGCATGGTGGTGAAGCGGGTGTAGGACGCCGGGCATCGCCCTTTGCAGGAGCTGATGAGATGCCGGTGGTGGTGGTGGTGGTGGTGATGGTGATGGCCTGATCCATAAAAGCTTTCAGATGATGTGAAGGAAAAGTGGTCAAAGTCACTTTCACTACAAAAGGATGAACCCTCTATCTGGATAAAGTCACTGAGGTCAGAAACCACTCCGTCTTGATCACTGTCTGAAAAATCCATGTGCGATCGTTGTGGCTCATCACTGGTCACTTCAATATGAATTGGCACCAGGGTTTTAGACTTGTAGCTCCGTTGTACCTGAGAGGGATGTCTGCCTTGAGTTTCTTCTTCCAGCAAGGATTCGATAGAAAATCGCCTCTTTGGACACAAGCCATTCTTCGGAGGCTCTAGTGTAACGGTTGACAACATTTCATCACCCAGGTTCGGCATTGATTTCGACTTCTGAATTAATTTTTCAAATTCAGATATTCTGGTTGGTACCATGTCTCTGGGCACCTCTTCAGTAGAAGACTCTCTCCAGCCTTGAAAAATACCTTTGTGCTGTTCTTTTTCATACTGCAGGATTCTGGACTTCACAGAACAAATCACCTCGGAATTCATCAAGTCCTTGCGATTGATGCGGTGCATCTTCTTGTACATTTTTAGGAAACCTGGGGCATCATGTGCAGATCTGTGACGGACTCTCGACCTACTAATACCACCACGGCCCTCAGGAACATATGGGGAGGCCCAGTTCATTGAGCAAACGTCTTTGGAGTCCTCTTCACATAACAGAGAGCCCATGCTTTCAGACTTGGCCTGCGCGTCGGGAAAGCCATCGCGATCATCTGTTAACAGATCGTCACAGCTACGAGATTTCCTCTTTGGGGAAGCAGTTTCTTCTGTGCTGCTCCAGACTTCTGCGTTTTGACGAGTCATTTGCCAGCCATTCTTGTAGTTGATGGCCCTTCTTGAATCGTTTGGAACAGCTAAATGTTGTCTGTAAGTGCTACAGTAATCTAATTCATTTGAGGTGTTGTGGTTGTGCACTGAATAACTTAAAAGGGATGGATACACTTTGCTAATATCCCCACCTTTATAATCCATAGAGCAGCATGGTAAAAAAGAGACATTGCCAGAAATTAAAAGATTCAGAAAGTTGGAATTAACATCAGTAATAGAAAGACTAGAAAAGAGACAGCAATTAATGCATTGAGCAACTTGGGTCAATACATAGGTTGCTACAGCCTGGGGCAGCAGAGCTAATGATTAAGTTTTTTCCATCTGTAAAAACGTCCTCATGATAATTTGAACATCAAAAAGAATTCCTTATGAATTATGGAGATGTTACCCCCTCTGCACCCCCCCCGGCCAAAGCAACGTAAGAAAACAAGCATTAATACTGATTTTGAAGCAGGTCAACAGACAAGAAAAGCTGCAAAGGATTTAAAGATGAAGCCAAACAACAAATCCAGACCTCAGCCAAATGTTGGCTTTTCCACCTGTGCATTCTGAAAGAAGCTCTTCAGAATTTTTGAGCTGAATAATGCTCAGAGAGATCACAGCAACTGCATATTCTAAGATAATTAAGATAAAGACAAATCTTTATATAAGATCGAACAGGAAATTGCTCCCAGTTGTTGATAGGTGGCATAGGTAGCCCGCTCTTTCCCTGTGTGATAGCTCTGAAGGGAGCAGCTTATGGAGGGCAGAACAAGAAAAGAAATTTTTTTATGAGCGTGCCAGATCTGGACGTCACTATGAGCCAAATTCGTAACTTTGGTCTCTCGTACTTGCACTGAACTTTCAAAAATGGTCTCAAAGTGGCAACATTCAGTTCCGGACACACGCTTCAAACAGCTCAATCCACTTTCTAGAAGAACAACTTGAATCTAGATCAGAAACCAAAACACTTGAGTTCAAAATCCATACTGATCAAAGAGCTCATAATGCGTTGCTTCCTTAACAAAATGGTTAATTCCAAGAACAATTAACATTCTAGTAGGTTTCATAATGCTGGGAGAGGACAGAGTGACACAGCTAGGTCACCTTCCAAAAGTTAAATGGTTGTCTTTGGTGTTCTAAAGGGAAGGACTTTCAAACACAGGAAGTGTTTAAGTCATGATAAGCGCTCATTATCGGTGGTGTAGTCGAAGGTAAATGGAGTTCATCAACTTTTCAGTGCCTGACCTGGTTACACCACACGGATGAGTTTACCCACTTTTTAAATTAACCCTATAACACTGGGTTTAAAATACATTTGCTTTTCCATCACCTCACTCTCAATATTCCTCACTGTTTTTCTTTTTATGACACATTCTGTTGCAGCCTGGATATTATGGGTTTTTTTCAGTGGGAATTATCTTTTACAAACGTTTGTAAAGTCCCTAACAGAGCTATAGGCCGATTAGAAAGTATAGCTCAAAATGCAGCAATTAAATGACTAATCATAACTTAAGCAGAAGGAGACATATCATATATGACACTGCTCTGTATATTACTTCCATCACATGTTATAGTCTTGCTAAAAAGACCCACTGAAAACTCCAAACCCAAACAAAGAATTGATTCAATTATCTCTTTTCTGGAGAGACATGGAAAACAGTAATGGAACGGCAAGTTACTTGGAAAAAGAAGGTAATTATATTGTACATGCTGTACTAGATACTTTAAAGATTTACAAAATCAAAAATCAGACTGTGGATGCGGTTTGATTAAATCTGGTCCTGGTAACCGACAATGTCTAAGATACCAGCTATAGATTTGAAAGGTCTACTAGTCTGGAAACCCACCTTTAATCTTAATGCTATTTGTCTTGATTTACTTTTTGTACATGCTGTAAGCAGTTTTAAAATCACAGTAATCTAATAAGGGAGCAGTAGAGTTAAAACTACGTGTTTGTATATTCTGGTACAAATCATAGTCTTAATTTAGTCAATTTTCTGTTGTTAGAATAAGCAGTTGAAACTGGAAAATCCTTGTTACAAATCCAGCTTTTCAGCTTCAAATTACACTTGGAAGAATAAACGAGTTAGTTGTTCAACAACAAGCTGTTCCTTCATAGAGTAAACCTCCCAGTGACGCGCACCGAGCAAGAGCGGGCGGTTGTGTTTGCAAAACCAGTACAAAACCAGTAGTCTTCCTGCTAAGGGATACGCTCCCCTCTTACCTTTTGCTCTGGATGGAGAAGAAGGAGAGGAGCTAGTTAAAGGCTTTCTAAGGGTGGAATACGGGCCTTGCCCATCGGTACGGCCCAGGGTGGGTCTGCCGGCGTTCTGATCGCTGTGCGCCCTCTGATGACTTACAGCGGGTTCCGACTTCCTTCTCTTTCGGTAGTCGCTCGCCGTACTCGCAGAGCTACAGAAACAAACAGTATTAGCGGCAGTCGAATTCTGAGACCAGAATTCAGGAATTTAAACAGTAAGCTCATAATTCTATCAGCGGTTTATAGATTAAGCAAGGCCAGAACAAATACACCAAAACACGTGAAGGGGCGATGCGCTGGTCTGAGATATCTTACAGCATATTTCACAGGAAAAAAAAGATTACGATTTGTTTTACAGTTTCACACAAAATTGCTGCGTCATTTTCCTCATGCATTATTTGAAATAAATTTTTTGTAGACTACTTTTTGGTACTGGAAGTTGAGCACAAAGATAGGAAGAAGACAGAGAGTGGGAACGGATGAGGCATCACGCTTAGGGAAACAGCAGGGAGAAGCTGCAGGCAGCGAGGCTGAACGACAGATGGCTGCCGTTGAGGCAGCAGCTCAGAGATGTTAGCGGGAAGATCCAGAACACAGCGTGGAGGTAAACAGTAAGTCCTTGTCAAACGTAAGTAAAGTTTACACTCCGGTATCAAAACACAAACGCCCTCTCCGTGCATCTCCATTTTCTCAGTAGCTGACAAGGTGAATGTTAAAATCTGACTCTTGGCGGCATCTGCTGGCTTCAGGTCACAGAGAAACCCTCAGGCTGCACAACCCGCATCTGCTGAAACCATCTCTCTTATTTCTTACCTAGAGGGCCTGTCCAGGCCTCTGTCTGTTGAATAGTGATGATACAAGGAAGTCTGTGAAAACAAATACATGAACCTGTTACATGTCTGTATCTGAAACAGGGGTGACAATTTCGGCTCATCGCGTTTGATTACGCTTTGTTACTCTCTGACAATTCCTACAAAACCAGAGGATGATGATGAACGTCCTGGGCGCTGCAGCGCAGACGCTGCAATAGTCACGCAGTTTTTATAACGCAGCACTAGCTTTCATTTCATATTCTACTTCGATAATGTTTTTTTTTTTTTCTTTTAAAGCGCTACTAGATAATGATCCAAAGTCACAGTTCTCTATCCCCTTTTCAAAACCAGATACAGAACAGCCGAAACAAACTTTTACTATAAAAACCTGGAAAAAATCCCTTCATGTGCAAGTGGGGTCTGCCTCCCTCCCAATCACTCACCAAAATCCCACAGTCAGTTATAGCCAGAAACTTTTGTAAATGCCATGATGTTTGTGGCCAGTCGTTGACCACCTCCTGTTCCTGGTAAGATCGGTTCCTTACCACAGAACATGAGTCGTTGCTTATGGAGTTACGGAATTAGCTACTACACAAACCCTGGAAGACGGAATGGAGTAGTGCTCCGTAATTTTAGTATTGATACAAAGTCAACCTTAAACGACCACTAATTATAAACCAATCATTTAATACATTTCAAGCCTGCAGTGAGAATTAGGTAATACTGCAATTGCAGTAACTAGGTATGAATCCAGGAGGAACTACATGGTCCCTGCGGTATTTCTCCACGGGTGCAAAGCAGCGTGGTTCAAAGGTTAAACTTGTTCTAAGTTCCTGGCACATTGTTTCAGAGCTAACCCCGAGGACTGGAAATAGAACCATCGTACAGCTTTGTAAGCTGCAGGAACTGTTTTTCTCTCTATAGAAGCGCTCTGGACTTCCTCTGTGTATGGAAAAGCGGCAGAAGGACTGAAGACGTCATCGCGCGCTCGTGGCCTGTGTTAGTGCTGGTTTTGGTTAGGTATCCTTTTTTTCCCCGCGACTTGAATTGCAAGTTCATGAGCAGGACTTCACCCCGATTTGTAGGCTGACACTTACATATACTTCTAGATGGCCACCTGTAGTCTAAGGGTATTTGGGAACACATTTCATGAGATTGTCTCTTTGGAATGACATCCTACAGTACCTGTTGAAACGACTTTTACAGGTGGGGCACTATAAAGACAATACGATTGTCCAGTTAGAGCTCATTTGCCAGTAGCCTTTGTTATTTAAGACCCGCATCACACAGTGTCCTGATGGCATCACTTGCTAACTGAAGCTTTCATTTCTGGCTTACAAAATTTAATATACTGTGGGGAGGGCAGAACCACACAAACATGATACAATAGGGATCAACTGTTATCTGAAACTTGAGCTAAGGTCATTCTCATTTCCTCTGTACTTTTTAACTGTAGTTTAATTTAAGTGACATTAAAAATCAAGTAAAGAAAACTTTCAGGCTTTTGGTAATTACAGTAGCTGAGACATAAACAGTTAAAACATGTTAATAGTTCAAAGACTTTACTTTCCAGAGGAAATTAGTCCTCTATAACTTATTTAAGGTGATCTCTGCATAGGGTTTCAAAATGTTTATTTTTTTCTAAACAGAAATTTCTTTGCTTTGAGGACAAGTATTCAAGTATTCTGAGTTGCTACTTACTACTATTATTATTCTCACTGTTAAATACTGTCATGATGATAAGCTCCAGTTTGGATCAGAGTAACTTGCTGTATAAACCCCGAGGTAGAATCCCTCCTCCAGCGCGATTATAAACGTGAGGAAAGTTATCTATCATCAATATGCTCACTGCAAACCCAGTAACGTAAACCTGACCACTAGAAACGGCAGAATTAGGTTCCTGATGCTTCTCTCAAGCTGTAATTGGTTTAACTTGTAAAACACCGCGGCAGAACAAGCTCTACCATGGACTTCCACTAGATGAAGCATCATGAAGACGAGCTGTATCCTGTTAGAGGTGTTTGTGCACAGCTCTTGCTCCTGATTTCAACAGACCTTCTGAAGGCAACGACAGTTTGGAAACAGCATTGGGTTGTAACACAGGCAAACAGGGTTACGGCAACTCCAGTGTTTCACCAGGAGACAGCACAGGAACTGGCCTGTAATTGAAAGCATTTAGTTCCCGGCCTATTTCAAGGCATCCTGGCGAACTCGGATGGTTCAACAGGGCATGATTTCGTCCCACAGACACTCACGTGCATTTCACTGTGGGGGAAATCTGAAAGTTAGCACGTGTCTAGGGAAAAGGGAAAGCCAAGGTTTTGGTTATAACAACTTCTCTGTTTTCTTCCAATTTATTTTGAAATGAAACAGACTACTGGACTAAATCATGAAACCACCAGTGCACCCCTTCATTGTTTTAGTCATTTGTGTGCTTAAACTTGCTCGTCTTTGCATCTCTGCAGAACAGAAGCAGTGCCAGACGCAGGCAATACCTCCAACTAAGAGTCACATGCTCTAGAAGCGACGTGTCCTCTTACAATATTCCGTCACTACAGTAGAGGCAAAGCTGAGGCCACTTCTCTGCTGCTGCTGAAATTCTCACCTGATGGATACTGGTAAATTGTTCCTGTCAGAGCTCAATAAGCCCCAAACCTCTGGAACTGCTTCCAAAACCCAAATGTGATTCTATTGGGATGCACTACATTGTTCTAATTTGACAAATATTGTGTTTTGTAATGAATTGGGAAACCAGAAGAATAGATTTCATCTTTTTCTCATCCTTATCCTTCCACTGCTGCACTGCATCACGGATTTTCAGGTTGTGGAAACTGATGCTCAGGTTCTGGTAATGTACAACTCTGCCCCAGTGACGTGCTATGGACGAAACGAGGAGAGCTAGAGATAAAAGCTCTGAAAATTATGCTAAAAAAAAAAGGGCTATGTGTCATGCAGTTATTTTCAGCTCATCCAATACAACCTCCAGGCGCATTAGAGGAGACATGATCACCTCTATTCATCTGCATCTCATTTACATTAAAAAAGTTGTCAATGGCAATATGTCCACCGGCTAGGAATTATTATTGGGTTTATTCTTTCGAAATGAACGTGTTCCCAAGTAACGCTCATCTGCAATTTGCAACCTGTGGATGAGAGATCTCCACAGAATCTGGGCATTAAGCTGTCACCAGGAGAGCGAGGCGAGGGAGCGGGAGGTAGCCCATTCTCTGGAGGAAGAGGGAAGAGGGCAGCGGTGAGGTCAGGAGGGTGGCTCGCTCCGTGGGGCAGCTCCGCTGCAGCAATGGCCTGTTGGGAGAGGACTACCAAGGTTACTGACCATGTGCCCAGCTCTCCCAGTGTTTCCGTCAGAGAAGGAAGGCCTGCCTCACTCACACAGTGATGGACCCCTTTCCCAGGTGGATTTCTGTGCAGTGGTGCTCCACATCATACGCTTTGGTTACCACGATGGGAGAGTACACAAGACTGTGGCGTACAATCAAGTTTTATCACAGTATCTGATTTTTATTTGTTAAATTCGCTAAAAGCAACCTATTCTTCTGACAACGAATGTGAAGTTATTTCTCACACGTTTCACTTTCCTAGCAAACACAGATTTCAAGGTTTGGTTTTTTAAAAAAATCATTGCATTGATCTCAGGTGATAAACCAACTATTTATGACACGTTAAATAAAAACCAATTTGTGTATTTGAATGTGAAGAACCCAAACTGATAATTATTGACAGAAGTATTTGAAGTACTGTGACCTAGCTCATACAGACCATGGAGTTAAACATTAGAGAGGAGGGCTACTGTGAAACAAAACCTTACCAACTGCTCTAGGACAGGAGGGAGGAACCAAACCTCCTTTCCACAGGCAGATTAAAGAGAAGCCTGTGGTTTGGAGCTGTGCTGATGACCATCAGACATTCTCAGACAGACCATAAAGCTGCTGTTAGCACTTAGGAAATCATTCCTATTTTATTTCTCAATATTTGGAATATTGGGCTCATGAGGAATGCATTACTGTTAACCTATTCTATCTAAACAAAATATCAGGGCATTTCTTTTTTAAAATCCATTCTGAAGTAGGTATTTATTCTTGCGTCTTAACTGTTCACACAGTTCATATTTTCAAGTTTTTCCCTCACATCCTCTGAAAGCTGCAAACTACTTTATGACAATTCTCCCATCGCTATCCAAATTCAATGATTTTAAATTACTAACATTATGAGGTGTGTCTGCAATAAATCCATAGGAGCCAGCAGCAGAGTTGCTCACACCGACAGCTGGTGTATTCACCGTTCTCCTCACATTTTGACACAACGGAGCGCGGCAAAGGCCTCAGATCCGTGCGCTTCCCTACGCTACCCACAAAACACAAATCCAGCCTGTTCTGGAAAATGTCAGCGTTTTATTTCGAAACTGGCCACAACTATCAACCTCATCTTTGCCGACCAGCCGCTGACATGCCCTGGTACCAGCAGAGGAATGAAACTTGGGCTGAGAGGTGACCTCTGTTAGAACTGTTGCATGAGGTGGCACAAACACTGCGGATCCATTGTCACTGCGGGGCTTCTTGGGCAGGTCCCAACCCCTTCCATTAGAAAGCGGACCGAGACCATCTGTCACATGATGGCCAAACAGCCACCTGTAATGGCCCTAGGGCTATACAGGCCATGATGTTAATCCCAAGGGGCGTGTAGATCCCCACGGCCTCCTATGGAAGGGAACGGGTAAATCACACGACTGAACCCAAACCATAGAGAACTTCTTTATCCACAGCATTCCCCAGGCCGCAAATAGTGTGTTAGTGATCTGCCCAAGACAGCAAGAAGTGTGTGTCGTGCCAAAAGTGGCTGCTGGGTTACTATATGGCTTTTGCTCTTAAGATACTCTTATTACCTTGAATGTAACTTGCCCTTTTGCTCTTTCTTTGATACTTATTTCTATACGAAAGATGCTGTATGCCGCACATTCTACAATATTAATTTTTCCACAGGCATACGTTATTACATATCGGCTGCGTAGAGGTCATACCTTCTACCCACAGGTAGAGCCGGCACTGACACGGCATACAGGGAAAGATGAAAGCAAACCAAACAGTGGATGTGGTTTTTCACTGCCAAGGGCGGGTACCACTCTTTGCAGCTCTTCTATCAGCTCTTGGGCATTTATCGACCCATGATCTCTCCAAGCCTTTTCCTGGTGGCCCGATAGAAGACACCACCCCCTACTCCCCCCTCTCTGAAGCTACTTAGGCAACTTCCAGAATATTCAACGCTGCTCTATATGGATAAAGGCTGCCTGACAAAAAGAATTAAATATTGGAGACAACCACCCCGAACTACCAAATACACACCTTGTTGAATACTTTGGTTCTGTTCTACTCAAAAAGCCAGATACATATTTACAATTAAGCCGATGTTTTAGCTGTTTTCATGCATCAAGGCTATAATGACTGAAGTGAAGGTGGCTGAAAATGAAGGTAGGAAAAGCAGGCAAAAGCCGTAAAAAACCAACAGACTTGTTTGCATGATGGTTCTAATACTTTAACAGATTATTTTGAAATATTTTTCCCCCCTTGGAAAAATATTTAATTTGCTACAGTTTGTGAACATGATTTATCATATTCAAAGATTTAAAAACTTTCAAAATAAAAGATGTTTTTTTAAATTAAACAAAGAGAAAACCAGTATTACTTAATAGCCATTTTACCCAGACCTACTGAATGCAAATAATCATGCTTGGGCTTTTAAATTGTCTCCTCCACTACATGGAGCGCTCTTGAGTATTAGTGAAGGCCTAGAAGCTTACTGTCTCGGAGAACTGGGACCAAATTTCACAATCATCAGGTTTGTCCAAATTTATAGAGCTTAAAACCAAATCAGAGTAACCTGCAAACAATTAACAATTTAAGGCCACAATTTTCCTTTAATTTTTGGAGACGCTACGGAAGATGAGAGTGAATCACAAATATGAATGAGTAAAAGCCACTGTACGAAGTAAAGTTGTCATTACAGGGTTCACTGACTTTTGCCCTAACACTCTAAAAATGAGGAGGGAAGGGAGAAGGAATGAAAGCCTGAACCTCTCCCACTCAGAGCCGGGCAATGACAGCCCACTACCTGATCCTGATGCATTTTATTTGGAGTAATGGCAGTGCTCGTCAATCCTGCCATTATAAATTTACAACGGGATTATTAATTGCTGTATTGCCTGATTAGCAACCTTAGTCGTAAATACTTAATTGGAGAAACGATAGCTTAGTCACAAAGGCTTTCACTTGACATATAGAACTTGCAGTCAGGTATTTTAATTAAAAAAACACTAGTGTGTTGATGTATTCAGTGTGTCTGAAAGCAGTGCGCTTGCCCAACTCTGAAGAAGTGGGGATTTGTCAGAGAGTTAGAGACGTATGGGCTGCTGTGGAATTCCGAGTGTTAATCTCTGAGAAGTGCTGGGGATAAGGACTCACAGTTCCTAGGAAAATAAGATCAACATCCAAATGCACTAGTGATCTGGAAAGATATGAAGACAAAGATACAATGACTGTGAATTAGAAATGCCCCATAGATACCAGAAGGAAACCACTAAATTTTAACAAGCGTAAGACACAAATGGCAAGCACTCCAACCCTTCTTCCCAAGAGAATCATCTGAACAAGAATCATTCATTTACCTCATTGGAAACACCAGCAGAACTGTCTCGAACATAGTCCAAAAGCTTTTTAGGTGGCTGCATCATAAAAGCAGAAGTGCAGAGATGAAATGGAGTAGAATCAATGGCAGCAAGGAATGAAACATGTGGAGAAGGTGACACAGTTAGAAACCAAGTGGTGACAACATCAGATACAGAGTGACACACATGGGTAGAATGGAGGGAAGAATGTGTTACAGTATTTTTTAAATTATAAGCATCTTAATAAAATGTTAGTAACTTGAGGTGGTAAAATTTACAACTAGAATGGTTGAATCAATACTAGCAGTTTTTAATACAGATGAGAGTGTAAAGCATCACAGTTACGTCCTGCTGGGGAAATCTCAATACACTTTATCTTACAGGAGACACTATGCTCAGGTTATCATTATCGGTTAGATATTGATATATAGTTCATCAGAAGAATGTATTGGGACTGTTTCTGCCCACCGAGAGGGAGGAACGACAAAACAGCTTGAATGACGAGATACGAGGAGATAAAAGGCAATCAGTGAAAATGGGATACGTTATAGACAACTGGAGAAGAAATTAAACCCAGATATATTTTAATTGTTTTTAATATTTGTTTTCAGGACCTATTCAATAGGTAATTTTTTGAAATGTTAGGCTTAAAAAAATTAAAGTTTTAAAAGAATGTATGTGGTTTGATTTCTCTTCTGCTCTCACCGAAGTAGCTGGGAGTTCTGATTTTGGCTTATGGCCAGCTACAAAAAGGGACTGAGGTGCCTGGTTCCCCGAGTGGCCGCCAGGGCCCTGTGGCAAGCGCTCAGGCTCCCCATGGAGCCCGGCATGTCAGTAATTAGCGGGGGGTGTGTCTAGAGAACTGTTAGCTAATAGGGAAAGATAAGAATGGGAATGTTAAAATCCTGATTCTCAAGCTCAAATGCCATTTGGGATTTCTCTCAAGCTGCCCAGGATCCTGGGGATACTTAACCAGAGCAAAGGAATGCTTGGGTTACATATATAAGCTATCTCTATCTAGGGGTTATATATATAAAATATCTATATCTCTATATAAAATATCTGTATCTACATAGTACATCTCTTGTTTTTTCTGAGGGGATGTGAAGTCACATCTTCCACCTGTCCAGAAAGTACTCTAACCACCGCATTAGACATTTTCCTGGGATGAAGACACTTGTTATCCTTTTTCCTAAAGATGTTAAGAGTGTGCAGGAAAGACTTTGAGCTCCGTGGAGCCAGAGAGGGGGTGTGGAAAAGCAAGAGCAGGTGCATCTCCAACCGAGTCGTTAAGGCAGGGAGGAAGTGGAACTTAGCTCTCGGTCTTGCTTCAAGGACAACGACACTGTTTTATCCTTGTATAAAACCTATAAACAGCCTTTGGTGCTTACATCCAATACGGCCGCTGGGATTTGCAGAAGAATTGCAAGTGCGTAGGCAACCGAAAGTGAAAAACCCGAGGTATCGCTGACGTTTAGGTGGTTCAACCAAATGGAGCTTTTCAGGTTTATAATTTTAAACACAAATGCTTGCAGTGGGACTAAGGTGGCATCTGTTGGCCTGAGTTCTTTATTTTTTTTTTGGACCTGGCTATTTGTGAAAACGGGAGCAGGACTGAAGTCTGTTTGTTCAAGCTTGAAAACGGAGCAAACCTGTATCCCTGTGTGCAGGTGGAAAATACATATTCTGCATGCATGCATATAAAGGAGGAAAAAAAAAGGAAAACCCCTCAGTATTTACTGCCATATGCAATTTGTATATGGCTGCCTGCATTTAAATTTAGACACGTTCCTTCAAGTGAAATATGTGATTCGTAACTTCGCACCCCTACCACAAACTGACGTGCTTTTCTGTTCTGAAAGAATGTTCGAAAATAATGCGGCCAAATGCAAAAAATGTAGGTAGACAACTAAACACCCCTGTTTAACGTGAAATTTGTCATTTTCTTAAATATTCACACACTATTATTCTTCTAATATGCAGTCTGTATTAAAGCTTTTAAAGCCACTACTCTGGCAAGTTAAGGGTCCACTTGAAAAATAGTAGTGATATGCATGAGATGACTTTATTAGCCTTTCTCAAAAACAAATCATAGTAACTTTACTGGCATATGTTAGCTGAATTTGGTAATTTGTAAATTCCTCATTACAATAATATTTTTCCTAATGTTTAGATATTAATATTCTGTCCTCACTTACCGGACATCCAAACTCCAGTTCTGAAAAGAATTTATACCAGGGTTCGTTTTCTAAATCTATGTCATCTGGGTTTATGCGATCAGTCTGGAGCAGTTGTGAAGGAAAAGGGAAGGAAAAGGCACACACTGAGCAAGGTGCTAGAAATGCCATGTCACTTTATCAACGCACACACACACACAGAACAAATACGGGGAAAGGAATGGAGTAAAATCAAAGAATGAAGACGGTATTTAAGACAGAGAATATTGTTGAAGAGCTGTCAGTGACTGGGAGCTTTAATACTTTTCTTTTTGGTGCTGTTCTTCCAATGACTGGAAGATGTTAAATGTTTTTAAATTACTCTTTTAAAGCTCAGAGGCCTCTTTGACCGCTTCCGTAAACATCACTGCGTTACTTAAGCGCATCCAATGCTACTAAAGATTCCTTGTTAAGAAAATGGTTTAAATGATTGCCATCTTCAGCACTGCCCATCTGATCAGCAATAAAGACTTAATTTTATTAGTATTGCTTTTGGTCATTCCTTGTCTTCTCACAAAGCATGTTAATTCTGGATCCTGCGGTCTTGAAGCTGAGCGGAGATAAGGAATATGCATCATGCAGGCACGACTGTATTAAAAAGACACTTCAGCATATGAAATGGAACTGGTATATTTAAATCCTATGGTCAAAAAATAGGCAATAAAAACCTATGCATTCCATAATATTTGTTTCAGCGGTATTTTGTAATGCTTTCTCTCCTGCAGCCTTGTTGACATAATGAAGCAGTTTTTTCCCCAGTGAAATATTCTCACAGCAAAGAGATAAAGTAGCAATTGAAGATAGCATTGAGAAAATCTTTCAATGAACAGAAGAATAACTGACAGATTTATTCAAGCAGCATGAAAACATGACAGTGCAAAACAGCAGAGCTCCCAACGGGATATTTAATCAACTGTAAACTTGGCTGCATTAATTATTTTCTAAATAGCTCCAGTTCCTTTTGTAGGATCTGATGTAAGCTGTCACGCAGCACAGACTTACAGTGAACTGTTGGCTTAAAGATCTCTGAAACAGAGAAACCCTCTTCTTAGAGATATTTCTGAATTTAATATTTGGTCCTCCGCAACTGTAATTATCAGAACTTAGACACTAATTATGGTGTGACCTAGAAAGCAATCCTCAAGGAAGAAGAGGGGGCCCTGCATGAAGAACGACAGTGGTGATTAAGTATGTCCCGCCTTTTCCTCCTGAGTCAAGCTGTCACCAGCACACAGCAGCAATCACGTACGGCTATTTCTGTTCTCTGCCAGAGATAACACCCTACTCTTGACCATTTCAGGTAATTAAACGTCTTAGAGCACTTTTTGCGCTGCCTTTGATGTTACTGGCACAGAACGACATCTTTGCTCTGTTGAAAGGTCAACAACCCTTTCGAACGACCTCGCTCCTCACATATCTCTGCGCTGTTCATGCAATATCTGGACACCGACTGCTGCTTTATAGATTTATCTTCACAACGCCCCTTTCAAGTAAGGGAAGCATTACCCCTGTGAATGGGGTGGGAAGTGAAAGCCAGTGAGGAAGAACGTGCCCGTGCTCCGCAGCAGGGTTAGGAGCGAAGCTGCTCTGGAGTTTTGCCCTTAGGTTTCCACCACCCACAGACACAACACAGCACCGCTGATGACAACTGTGTCAACTCCACTGCATATACCCGGGTCTTCAGTAGAAAACCACCACCGAAATGAGTTTCATGAATTTACTAGTAAAGATTTGTGACCTTAATAGGTACTATAAGTGATTTAAGAAAAACCACAAGATTCTCTTTTACAGAGAGATGAGGGCAAAAATTGCCAGAGTCACAATGCAGAAGGTAACTTCATTATACAGCAGCTTGATTCCCATTGCAGTTTTTTTGCTTACCTTAAAGAAAATAATCCACCTTAAAGAAAATAATCCCTCTACAACTCCCTGAAAGGAGGGTGTAGAGAGATGGGGGCTGAGCTCTTCTCCCTGGGGACAAGGGATAGGACAAGAGGAAACGGGTTCAAGTTATGTCAGGGCAGGTTTAGATTGGATATCAGGAAATATTTTTTCACTGAAAGGGTTATTAACCATTGGAACAGGCTGCCCAGGGAGGTGGTGGATTCCCCATCCCTGGAGGTGTTTAAGAAAAGGGTAGATGTGGTACTGAGGGACAGGGTTTAGAAGGGGTTTTTGTCAGGGCAGGTTAATGGTTGGACTTGATGATCTTAAAGGTCCCTCCCAACCTCACCCATTCTATGGTTCTATGATTCTATTTAGATCTGGATAATCTGAGAAGACTGCACTAAAAAAAGGGCTCTTTCTTTATTTCTCCAAACTAAGTTACAGCGTGTTGAAATATTTATAGCATGCTTTCATCTTATATTATACCAGTGAATTAATTTTCATGTACAGAAATGTTAATACCAACAATTGGGTGCATCTACATAAAATAAATCCCGTGAAACACATATGGGTAGGAAATTGCGGAGCTGTCGGCTCTACGAAGCCACTGATGGACCAGTGCCCCTTCTTGCAGGGAGCCAGAACACACCGCCAGACCAGCTGGGCTTCCACCCAGCTAGCCAAGGAGATCAAAATGAGAATGGGAGCTGGCTCCTCTTTTCTTCTCAGTTGCTCTTGCAGTTAGTTAAAAGCTTGAACTCCCTCGCATTTCTGCTTCGAAAGACAAAGCTACAAATTTTATGTATTTTATGTCGATTCTAAGTTTTTGAGTTCCCCTCGTGTAGTAGGGCGGAAATAAAATGAGAGCAGAAGAAAGCGTGTGAACTCCATGCACCCAGGTCCTGCTTTTATTTACAGCTTGAACCGCAGAGGGCAGCAAACAAAAAGAAACCGGGCACTGAAGTTTGGGAACTGGCTGCTGGCTGGCAGGTCCAGGGAGGACATTCCCCTGGTCTCCCGAGATCAATACACAGCTATTGATTTCGCTTGGCTTTCAGATTACATTTTGCTGATGGACCTTTTTCTATTATTTCCCCTTCTAAGTGATTTGAAACGAACAAATCTGACTTAAAAAAAGGGATTTTGGCTTGCTCTCACCAAGTCTCTCCCAAACGGCTTGAACAGAGGATAAAAGCAGTAAGATGCTAAATTCCCTTTTTATGACTTGTCAGTCAAATCAAGTCATGTTCTTACGCTCTTATCCTTAATCTAGTCATTTAGCAACATTTTCATTATTTGTTGAAAATAGACTACTAAAGACCAGTAAGTATCTTTACTCTTTTTGCCATTCGCATCAGATGGTCAACAACAGCTCTTCGTCGACATACTCAAGTCTAAAAGAACACTGATGCTGTTTTAAAAAACCTCATCTATAGTGTTGCATGTGCCTTTGCCTGTGCTTGACTGGATATACCGTAGACATTCACAGGTAATAATCAAAATTATGCATTTAATCTGATAGTTTAAAGGTTCTTATACGATCTGCATGGTCTAATTAATATTTTGCATTTGCAATTTCAGACACCATCCTGAAGCCTCCTTGGAACAATGCGCTGTTTGCTGTCTGGCTTTGGCCAAACTAAAGAAGTTTGCTTTCTCTTTTCCTCCTCCCCCCGCCACCCCCCCATTTAAATAGCTGTTGTAGCTCCAAGTCCACCACCAGATTGACTTAGTCTCTCCGTATCTTTATAAGAAATGTTTTCTAATGTCATATCAAAACATACCTATATGTGGAATTCCCGATTTCATTTTAAAACATGCTGAGAATTTTTTTTCAGTTGACAAGTGTTCCTCTAGTAACTCAACTAATACCAAGTAGAATATTCTGATAACCAGCTTGAGATGTCAAAGGTGATCAAATTTGCATATTCTAAAGAACACTTCAAATTTTCCACTACTGTAAAAAACCCCCAAACACCAACAATCAACAGATGTACATCACTGTGCAAGCTCAGTCTACTTCTGCTATCTGACAAAACACTAAGGGTTTTTAATTTATTCTGATCACGAAATTCTCTGACATATAAACTCTGTAGAAAATTTGTACACTGAACTTACACAACAAAATCTAGAAGTAAAATTTAACCTGATAGTTTTATATGACTAGCACATGTGTACCTTCATGCTTAGATTAAAACACCTAATGAAAATCAAAGCATCTATTGCTTGTTCCGGTTTTACAAAGCTTTTCTTTGCAGTAACAGCAGGATTTTTCCCTACTTGCTTTACTGCAGAAATAGAGAACTGCACCCGTATGAAGGCAGTACTTCACATATACAAGGCTGAAGCGAGCAAAGAATAAAAATTCAACGTCATACCCACAGGAGTAGGTGAAATTATTACACTGCCATTTACTTATTTACTGAAAGTAAACACCCATTTTAGGAAACAAATCCACGGTTCAGATGACATTAGAGAAAAAGAAGAGTGTTTTATTGAGTAGCAGGCGCTGGAGATGGAAACATTCCTCAGAACAACTTACGCGCCACCTTACAAAATGGGAACGTTTTATGGGCTTATTGAAATGGGACAAAAGCAGCTGCCACATCATTGCTCGGCAAACTCTTCAGCAGCTTAATGTCACTTCCTCGTAGCTGTAATCTCAAGGCATCAACCCTAAGCCCCTCCTTTTTCTTGATGTTTTGTACCCTTACAAGTTCAAATTACAAAAGAAAAAACATTAATTTCCTGTTTCATGACAAGGGCTGCTACATGATACTGCAGCCCGAAATTACACTCATCTTTTTATATCCATAACAAAGATAATAATCTATCCCTAGCCAATCTGTCCATGTAATGTTTATTACTACTCTTATTTCTTACATTCTTTTGATCTACTCAATAAGGATCTGCCAAATAATATTTCCCATTAAATGTTAGTTTTACACTGACTCTCATTTTGTTATATTCTTCTCATGTTTCTAATTTCCACATTAATGACCACTGATTCCAATGTAGTACCTACGTCAATAATGGGAACACTGATCTTCCAAACCTCATCTGTCCTGTTTTACTAAACAGGCAGAAAAGGCAGTTGTAAATATTTTTCTTTCTTTTTTCTTCATATCATTTTGCCATTAAAACTACAATCCTGTAGACATAAAAATAATTTAATTTCAGAAAAAAAAAATTAAGATTTGGAGTGTTGGAGAGCTCCCTTTGACTTTTTTTTTTTGTTGCAGCAAAACTGATAAAGTAAGATTTTCTATTTCAGATGTTGTAAATGTCCATCTTTTACAAAATTAATAAAATATTTATTTTTATATTCTGTATTTTGATTTGATTAGTATTTTCTTTCAGTATCACCAGAACAGTTTTTTAGATATTAAAAATCAAATCTTTTGAAATTTTGAAATGATCAAGATGAGAGTCTTAACTCATGCGATACTGACAAAAATTGAGAATTTGGAGTTTTCATCTGCCTTCAGAACTAATACATTATTTTCATATTTCAGATTTTCCTAGACACACAGAAAAATCTTTTAACCTACTCTGCTGACCATCATTTAAGAATTCTGAGTTGTACTTCCCATACTCCATTCAATGAACACAAGGATAGCAAATGCTTTAGTGAAACCAAGTCTTTTCTTTTTCTAATTTGCTCCAAATAAAGCTAAACATCATCTTTATCAACAGCAGAAATTCCACACTGATGCGACTGTGATAGCTTACTCCATCTATTTTTATATCAGTCAATAACGTTACGCTAGTGTCAGCACAACTTTCATCTCTTGCATTCTCCAATCTTTTACAGCTCTGACATAAATAAATAAAAATCTCTCCATTCTATCCATGAATATTATTTCCTCAGCTTTTAAAATTTATTCTCCAAAGAGATGTTTCCTTGTATTTACATCAGCTAAATATAAACTTCTAGTCTAAGCTTTAGATGATAAAAGTGTGACCTTGCCCTTGACTGATAGTGCTCAGTAAGTACAATGTGACTAAGGCTTTTCTGGGTGGAAATATTTTAAGGATCAAACACAAAGCTCAAAACCCAACTCCTTGATCGAGAACAACAAAAATAAAATGCGTAAGCAAGTTAAAAAAAAAAGGCTCAGGAACAGTCAGCAAAGATCCCTTTTTTTTTTCATTTCATTAGTTTGCTAAAATTGGAAAATTGTATCTATGATCATATTCATCAGCACTGCAATTCCTATATGAATTCTTTTTTCACATTACAGTAGTAGAAAATGTAATTTATTAAAAAAGTGAGGCCATTCTTGAAACGTCACTGTAATTTCATTACTTTTAACTTGAATCTGCTGTTATTCTTTGGCATTGGGAAGGCTGCTAAACGACATCAGTGTGTATAACGCAGCCATGGCAATCAAAAAAGCTCAGAATAAACGCCATCACCTTTTAAATAAAGTTATTTGTTAAGTTCAGCTTCACAATAAATCCCATTTAATTATATTGATTTACAAGCAGTTCATCTAGAAATGCCAATTTCCTCTTTGAAAAATGCATCAGTTCTGCGAGAACTTAATTTCACAGGAACACAGCTTAGTATTTGCTAGCCAAGAAAAATTACATTCCTGCAAAGAGCACTAAACCACAAGGGAAAGGTGCTTAGTGGAGGTGTTTCACGCTGTTGACATAATGCATATTCTGGAATTCAATTATTTGCTTAATTTATTTTAAATTAGTAAAATAAATTATGTGGATAAACATGGAATACAGTAATACAGAAGCAAATAATAATCCAGTGTTGATTACATAAACTCCTTCTTTAAAACTGGACTCCCTCAACCATTTCAGCCTCAAAGTTAAAGCCCAAGAAAAGAAAATACTGCCATTGGTACGTAACAATTTTCCTAAAATAAGAAAGTATTGAGGTAGCACAAAGGTAAATTAGAAAGGCTGGGTGAATGTGTCTGCCAGCGAATGAAAACTTCTGTCAGTGGTCATTTTGCATGCACTGAGCGTAGCTTTATCAGACATGCTTGTGAAAATTTCCACAACTGCCATCATTATTCAGAAAGCAGAAATAAAGACTTCTAATTACACGTTAACGTATGCTCAGAAATCGCAGTGTAATTGAGGCTGGAAAGGACCTCCAAGAGGTCACCCAGTCCAACCTCCTGCTACAAGCAGGTCTAATCAGGTCAGGTTGCTCAGGGCCGTGTACAGCCGAGTCTTGAACACCTCCAGAAATGGAGGTTCCACAGCATCTCTGGGCAACCTTGACCAGGATTTGACCAAAAAATCTCCTTAAGTGTACAATCAGGCACATCCTGAAAATGCAAATAGTTTATTTTTTATGCATTAATTAATCAGATATCATATGTGCTGTTAATGCTACTGAAAACGAGTGCCGGAGATGCATGCCAATTAGAAAAAGCAGTCCCGTTAATTCACAGTTCTGCTTATTAGGTTTGCAGAGTGGTGGTTTGACTTCGTGGAAATATCAGCAAGAACTAAGTTTAGCAAATAAATGAAACTCACATTTTCAACAAAATCATCAGAAAAAAAACAAAGAGAAATTGCTGCAACACCCTATTTGAAAAAGGACCTTCAATATTCATCCAAGTAGTTGTAATCAGTAGTAAATAATAAAAAAAATGACCTCTCACCAAGTCTCTTTACTGTATTACCCATGTCACACAGGTGTCTTACCGGTCTTTCATGTTCAAGGATCGATGACTTTCCTGGCTCATATTCAAAAATACTTCTTGGTTCAGAACGGAACTTGCGGGTATCTACCTTTCTGTCAGGGGGATCCCAGTCATTTCTAAATAACAAACATGAGCAATTGAGTTAATTTTCTGCTGTACAGCTCCATGCAAGAGAAACACACACTTACAAATGAATTTCAGCGTGCTTCCTCTTTCCAGATTTCAGTTGTGAAGTATCTGGCCTAGTATCCTAGTGTTTTACCTACTGTATCATCGTAACCATCGAGCGCACCCTCAGCAAGTTTGCCCATGGCACCCAGCGGAGTGGTGGGGTGACATGCCTGAGGGACAGGATGCCATCCAGAGGGACCTGGGCAGGCTGGAGAAGTGGGAGCGTGTGAACCTCATGAGGTTCAACCAGGCCAAGGGCAGGGTCCTGCCCCTGGGTCGGGGCGACCCCCGGTGTCAGCACNGCAACCTGATCTAGTGGAAGATGTCCCTGCTCATGGCAGGGGTGCT
This sequence comes from Rhinoptilus africanus, assembly GCA_013400135.1. Lineage (NCBI taxonomy): Eukaryota > Metazoa > Chordata > Aves > Charadriiformes > Glareolidae > Rhinoptilus > Rhinoptilus africanus. The sequence goes on from VXBO01003057.1 coordinate 61,754, forward strand.
GGACTAGATGGGCTTTACCATTATTCTATGATTCTATCATTCTACCCTTCTATTCTACTATTCTATCATTCTACTATTATTCTGTGATGCTATCATTAGCCTGTTGACAGCAGGTATATTCAGTACTAGAGAGCATATGCGATCACTCTCTCCTTGGATATAACTGCCAGACCAGTTTAAAAACTTCCCTGACATACTGTGTCAAAATACCATGACAAGCCTTCTCAAATTGCAAATTTCCTCTACTTGTTTTATGCACTATACTAATAGAGGCATGTGGTAGGTATTTTTGTCGTCACAGAGTATGACAGTAAGTCCATATTGAAAAAGCTGCAAAATTTTCTGAGACAAAAAATGAGGAATTTTTTAAAAGACAGTGTGAAAATCTAACAAATTATCCTGATCTGTAGTAGAACTGCTCCTGAATATCCTTGTAAGCACTATCTGAATAGAAATCTGAATAGGTAAACAAGGACAAGAATTTGGCAGTTGACTTTGGGAGAGAAATGTAGCCATTTTCTCTATAAATTTGCTTTCAAATTATTAATGCCATGCAAAGAATAAAAATTAACCCCTACTACTCTATTTTTTCAGTAATTTACTGCAATAATTTACTACGCATTTTTGGGGATAGTTAGCTAGTTACCATCACAGTCAGAGTTACCTTGTCATGGTAGTTTTTTTAGTCACTCCTCACATTGCCTTTGGAAAACTGTAGCTCACACATATTTTTATTCAGCTCTGTGTGAAACCCACCAGGAACTCAAAGAGTGGGGGAAAGGAACGGGGAAATCCTATCAGCTATTGTCTGTGTTTACAATAGGAAAGAACATACAGGGATTAAATCCTAGCAGTTTTATCTGCCTTTTTCATGTGACTTTGTTTGATGTGACCTGACATTACAAGGCACATGTCACATACCTTAAAAAAAAAATCTATGGAGTAGCTTTTGTTTACAGTATGTTTGTGAGTGCAATTTCTGACACACAGACCTCTCTATTTATAAAATGCCCTACATTTCCAGGGAAGCGGTTCTACATGGCCCTATTGTTTATTTTCACCGAGGAAAAAGATTGGTTTCAGAGCAGAAATGGCTGTATTTTTTGAGAATGAACAGGAAAATGGAAGAGTACTGATCAAGCTGCATTACGCTGCAAGTCACTGAAGAAAGAACGATGCTGCTGAAATTCTGATTCACGCTCAGTTCACTTAATTTACAACGCTTAGCCTGTAATCCCCTATGGACTATGTTAATGCAAACCGTATCTTGCCTCCCAGCTATAAAACTGTGATACATGCGGACCTAAGCCTCTTATGTGAGATTTTAAATACTCAGGCTTTATAGGCAATTAAAAAAAGAATCTCCCAATGGCAGGAAAAGATTGACAAGCTGTAGCTGTCAGCAGCAGGCAAAGCATAACTAACGTGTTTGGCATCCCCTGGCCCGGAGAACATGGATTTCCACTGCCTGGCTTATCACGTAGGAGATTAAAAAGAGAGGCTAAACAGACAAATTCAGTGCTGGAGCAGTTATTTCCAAGCTTGAGAAAAGGAACTGTAATGGGCCTCAGTTTCTGTGCCCAAGGCATTTGGCCTAGCACAGGATAGTGACACAGAACTTCAGAGATCAAAGCGAAGCAGATCCACATTTTGGTGCCCTGCTAACGAAATCTACGCTTCCGTATGACTTGCTAACAAATTCAAACCTTTGGGAGGTAGCCCAACTCCAAGCCCTGGCAACCTGCCCTCAGCAACAGGAGCAGCCCAACCCAGTATCCATCAAACAATCGCTCAGGCTGCCCAGGGAAGTGGTTGAGGCACCATCCCTGGAGGTATTTAACAGATGGGTAGACGTGGTGCTTAGAGATATGGTGTGGTGATGGGTTTTGTCAGGGTTAGGTTGATCTGAAAGGTCCCTTCCAACCTTGTCAATTCTATGATTCTATGATCTCATTTTCCTCTGCAATACCTGTATCTCCTCAATTACCTTCTGGATTGCCACTACCTACAATTTTTTTCAAAAAGCCATAGTCATAGTCTTAATTTTAAACACTTAGCATGCTCTTTTCTCACAATACTTTATGCAAACTGCAAATTACTTAGAACTGCTTAATACAATACAATTTCTACATTTAAAAATGTTTACAACGTCCAAGCTGACAAAATGGGCAAATTCTGTTTTGTTGCTGGAGTGTAGCCAAGAGAGGTGGGCTTTTAGCCACAAACGCAACAAAAAATGACCCTTTTTATTTATAAAATATCTACATAGATACACATATAAATGTGTAATAACACAGTATTATATTAATATGTAGTATTCATGAATGTAAACTGAGGAAAAAGCTTTGTGCTTGAGCTGGTAGCTCCAGATAGGCTGAAGAGTCTATAGAGTTTGCGTGCAGGGCACTCTGCTTGTTTTTTATTGGAAGGATAGCATATCTTTCCTGAGTTATTAAGTATTAAGTATTAACGTTTTCCAGACTGTACCCTAACCACTAGGACCCGGTTTTGGGCATCAAGTTTGAAGCTGGAAGAAAACTGAAAGTCCCCTTTAAACTATTTCTTGGTCTATGAAAAAAGAGGTGGCGATTGAAAAAACGTGGATATACAGCACTTCTGAGCTCTGGGGAAACACGAGTTGACTCTCTCTAACAGTTTTGCTCTTCCTTGAATTTCAATTCACAACATCATTTAGATCCTTTCTCTACAGGACCACACGTGATGCCCACACTGCTGATGAAGACTGTCCCTCATCACCTGACTGTCCCTTGAACAAAGCCCTTGAAGTCATATTATTCTACAGCTACTATTTTATCCTTGATATTCTGTAATTGGATTACTGCACATACCAAGAACACTTTTTGAAACCACTCTAACTTACTTTTCTGGTGTCGACCTTTCCCTCAGACGATGCGGTGGGACTGGAGGTGGCACGTGTGGAGGTGGTAAAGGGGATGAGACCTTGAAGGCATCGTAGCTACTGTCAGAAGCGCTTTTAGACAACGGTCTGTACGTCTGCGTCTTTGCAGCTGGGTGTGCCTGAGCAGAGAAGGACGGGCTGTAGCTACCTAACAGAAAACAGAAATAGTCACAGCGTGAGGGTGAGTTTTAGTAAAACACAACACGGAACACTACAAGCACCCAAAGTTAGTCACTAAAGCTGCAAGGTTACAAAAATGTGCAAATGCATTTTTAAATGCACATTGCTGTATACTGTGTAGCTCATTAGAATAATTTTTATGTCTTTCTATATAAAACCACAAACACACAGATGAAGTGCAGTGTAGTTAAAATAAATTAATGATTAATTTGAGGCGGGGAGAAATTAATGGCCATATGTATCCACCAGAGCTATTAATGATAGCTTGTTATTACTCCCCAGGCTCGTCCTGCCTCTCACTGGTTCTATGTTCAGAAGGAAGAGAAAAGGCAGGAAATGCACTTTTTTTTCATTGTTTTAATAATTATTGGTAGTCTAGGACAACTAGGCAATAGCGTGTCTTGAAGAGGAACACAAGGGTCCAAACAGGCCTCAAACAACTGACCCACGACAAATGCTCTGACCGGCACACAAAAAGGCAGCATGAGAGTGTGTCTGACGCAATGAACACTGAAATGGAAGAATTTTGAATGGCATTTTTGCACATACAGTCCTTCATCCTTTCACTTTTGTTCTTTTAAATAATTTTACCACATGGTTTTAATCTTCTGAAAGGCACAACAATTATTTATCTATGAGATGAATATGTCTTTCTTGCAGCTAAATAACACCATACCGGTGCCGATAGCAAAGATGAGCAAGATCATACAAGAGGGTCATCTTTATTAGGCACTCTTACTGTGTATTTTAAAAGGGTGTTTTCAGTGCCACCTTTTTATCTTTTCATTGATGTAATTTGTACTTTCATACAGTAGTCTCCTTCTCATTTTGATAAGGAAAGGCTGCATTACACACAACCACTAGTGAAAATAAATGCAAGGTAATCAGAAACTACACTACTACAACATAACCCATCTGCTGTAAGAGACCCCCAGCTGCAATTAATTTCTGTGGCAAGAATGAAACCAAAATCAAACTTCGTTTCATTTGGGAAAAAAGGCATGAAAAAACACCAACTGAGATCAAACAAGACGATAAAAAGTGTTTATGTAAGCATTATCAAAGCAAGCAAACCACCCCTGTTACTTGCTGACATTAACAAAAGACTCATTTTGAAGTGAGGGAATAATTCCTACCAGTACCGTATGCATATGCAGTATTATACATGTCTGTGTCGTCATCTACAAAAAGAAATACACACGTTACAGCAGTGCAATTCGGGCCAGTTTATCACAGCAACGCAGCTTTGGTTTTGCAAAGACAAACAGAAGACTGGTAGGCAATCAAGGGCTGCATTTCTTTTCCTCATCTCACAGGTGTTTTCTGAAGGCTCTCTTTTCCCATTATACTTACCATAGGCTATTTTTACCGCCTTATAGGTATAATGGTATCTTTTTGTCATGTCACCCATGTTGTGTGCTTACTGGTTAGCATCAAATTGGAAACTATACCTTTTTGCCTGTTCTTCTCCTTTCCCCAAGCTCAATTTCTTCATAATGTCAACTCTCCTCTACTAGAAAGTATTAAGTTGTTGTTCCTCTCACAAAAAGCAACCTCAAATATCCACTATGTGACTAGTGTTCAAAACAGATTTTGTAAGCCAAAATTTTCTCGCTTACATTTTTTATTCTCCCACTAATTCTGTATGACCATACTGAATGCAAGCTCTACCTCAGGTGAATAAAGCCTCCTCCCTTCCGGAGGTGTAATGAGCATAATTGCCCTTTATACAGTTTCTTGACATCCTTGGTGACAATCGTGATAAGGGACGTTAACTCTAAAGCTAGTAATGTCACCAAAGCTCCATTTCAGCAAAGCCAAATAAGACGTTCTATGAAAAAAAATAGAACTGTTCCTGTTCCGTGCTGTTCCTACACACGAGCTCTCTTTATTTTTGCCGGTATGGTAGGAGATTTACAGTGGCCAGTTTCTCATCCCTCCAACTGGAGCTGAGCATCACTTCACTGAGCTCCCAGTGACACGGAATCACAGCGGTTGCATACCTATTCTCGTCACTTTAATTTTTATTTAGTTTTAGTAATAAAATAAAGCCACTAGAATTTTTCAGCCTTTACCAGAGGAAAACGTCTCTCTCTGCAGTAAAAGCTATCGTCCAATTTACTCATTTGATTTGATTCGTTATCTGAGACTTGGAGAACACTTACATTTTCACATAGCAGACAGCCCAAATGCAGAAAAGCACATTTTTAATACCACTGAGAACAAAGTGGTGTTAAAGCCACTGGTATGTACCAGCCAAGAGAAGAGCATACGTACCAGGCTTGTGAACCATATGGATTTGCTTGAACATTGTCTTGTACCAATCCTTCGGCCTGTCAACTGTCTAAATAAAACACAGTTTTAACAATTAACACAAAAATAAAAATACCTGTGTGTACAGACCTGATCAGACATTTAATGTTATTCTGGACACTAAGTCTGTTATGTTTTGTCCCCTATTTAATATAACAATTTTCATACCATCTATTTCAAATGGTGTACTTAAGCTTTTCACCTAGGAATTCCTGTAACAAGTTCTAGAGGACACTGAAGACTGAGTCAGTTTTGAACTCTGATCTTGGAGGGTACAATGCTTCGGAACAGGGGAATTAGTGCCAGATCAAGAGTTTATCTTCTTAGTGTCCTATATTTGACAACAATGAATGCTACGTACATTACAGGAAAATACAAACACCTCAGCAATTACAAGCGTGTAAGAAGAGCTTCTTTTGAACGCTTGGCAATTTCCAACATAAATTATCTTCAAAACGTAATTGTTAAATAATGCAGAAAAACCTGGAAATACTACTGAGAAAAGAACTTAGACAACACTATATTTAAGACTATATATAAGACAACACTATAATTAATGTTTGGATTGTAAACAAACAATATTTCATCTTATCAGTTTTAAATTCCCTTTGAAGGCAACTTAATTTTAATTTATTTTTCTATTTTGAGAAACATGCGTACAATATACCTTTCAATAACCATTCATTAAATTATATTTACCTTTTTTTTGCAAACTAAGCAATCCCAAAGTTCCCCAGCTCTCCTCATATCACCATTGGCTCATGCTTCTAATTATTTTTCTCTCTTACCCTTCTGCATTCTCTTTTTTGCTGCAATGTTCTCTGAGATATTATGATAATATTTCAAAAAAGAAGATAACACGAAGGCAAACATGTTTTCAGTCTTATTATTCTTAGATCCTAAAAAATTGTACTTGTTCCACAGTAGTCAGAAAAGCAAAAGTTTTAATGCAGATGTACATAATTGTCTTCAAAGCTCACGGTGCTCAGGGATAATTCAAATGACCCATCTTGATGTGAATTATCTTGCACTAGGTAACACTAAATCCGCACTCACCCAGCCCACTCCTCTTTACCGTGAGGAGTGAAAATCCACAAGTTCTTCTCTACAGAATAACCAGCAGATCTGAGTGTGACCACCTGGCTCCATGCCATCCTGAGTGAATGACACTTTTGCCCTAAATACTTGTTACAGTTACCGTACATAATTAATCGGTTTCGCTAATGATGGTGAGATCTAACTGTAAAGGACTAAGCAGATAATGCTCCCATATTTTGAGGAATCAGTATGAGTTCTCATAAAACTGCTACTAAATGACATTAAAAAAAAAAAAAGAACTGACAGTCAACTGAAGAACTTGGGGATGTGCTGGGGAAGAAAGAAATTTAGGTGGCAGGTTATGCTTGTTATCCAGATCTGCTCGCAAGAGATGAAGGAGATACAGTTTTGTACCAAGATCAGGTCCCTGTCCCCGCCTACCAACATTCCAGACTTCTGCCAAAGAGAAGATATTCAGAAGCAGATCTCGACCGTTTTAACATTGTTCCCCTAAAGGTATTAAACATCTATACTAGCAGAACTCTGGTAAGAATAATTTAGCCGGATTTGAAACAAGTATGCTGTTTGGTGCTCCAAGATCATGTAGTGTTCAGAGTTAATAAGGAAGTCGGGAAGGTCTGAAGGAATTCAGGCTGATGGGCATAACCTCTGTGGTTGCTCCTCATTTCCCACTGTTCTACAAACCTGCAATAGTCCCATGGTACCGCAACTGCCTCTGGTTGTGTTGGGCCAACAAGAGTCTTCCAACAGAGCTTGAGTCAGTGGTAGGTGAACAGATCGCAAACAGTGCATAAATATTACTGTCACGACCCTACTGTTTGTCAAAGGACAAAGGCATCTCTTTGCTGGATCCTCCTTACCAGTCAGGTCCTCCACAAGCCAACAGGAGGCTTCCATATAGAGATGAGGTTTGGAGAAGCTCCCAGGCGACCAGAGGAGAAGGTCTCCCAACATCTTTATGGACATTTGAATGTCTTCCTCTCATCATCTCCCCCTCAGCCCCCACCCTGGGGTTTAAAAGCCTAAGCCAGTAATTTGGCTTTGCATTATAAGCCACATAAGATTAGTTAATGAATGGAATAAATTCATTTAAAAATACATTTTCTCAATTTATATTCACTAATCCCACATACCAACATTTGTTTGAGGAATTAGCCGCGTTGACAATGCACCGAGCCGTTCAGATGCCATCCTGCTCTGCATACATTATAGTTGTTGCAATTCAGTGCTGGAACACGGTATCATCACATGCGAGCGAACAATCAGCCAAATAGCGTGAAGAGGACATAACAAGTATCTGCAGTTGGTACTCAGAAAAGTCCATAATCATTGCAGTTTTCTAATAATCCACCAGAAAGTATGCAATTAAAGGAGGCATTTATGACTTTCAGTGGACCTTCTGTGTTTTGGTTTTTTTTCAAGCTGAAATATTACATCACTAAGTACAGAAAAGAAATCTGGTGTGACTCGATTTTATTTTTTTTCATTCTTAGTAAATAGAGGCCTTTTCAGTCTACAGATTAATTTTGCCAGTTAGACGTGAAGCAATCATTTCAGGTAGCCTGAAACAGTGCAGTCATACCGTTTTCCATGAATCTGTTTTTTGCCTTTCCTAGGACCCAGTTGGTGGTAAACTCTGGTGGTACCGTTTGACTGAACGCTTTTCTGAGCGAACAGCGTTTTACCTTCTCTTTTCCAAAGACGTCCTTTTTTAGTGCCTTGGAATTTCCCCATCTTTGGGGCAGGGCTTGGCGTGGTGGCAGAACTTCACAATGATGTGAATTTTCAGGCTTCAGATGTGCACTTCCCGGCGCTGGCAGGAGCTCAAGTGGTATGGAGGGAACATGCTAACGTGGGATGGAGGTTCTCAGAGAGGGGAAAGCTTTATAGGAATCCTTCCCTTCTCAGCAGCTTGGACAGAGGGAGTTTGCAGGATCAGGAAGAGAAGAGAAGATGGCTCTGCTTTCCTGGGCTAAACTGCCATCACAAACCATGTTCTGAGAGTAAGGACAGGTTTGGAGGAGATAACCACACCTTGCAAAATCTCCTGACTCCTGAAAAGCACTCCACATCTGGAATACAGATAATCCCAAATTCTTATTTACAAGTTTATCTTTGAGGAGCAAAGTGTTTCAGGACACAGCGCGTACGTTGCCTATTACCCGTGAACCTGCATTTACTGCTTTTTTGATAGACTGTTGCCGTTTTCATAAAGATTCAAAAGAATAAGAATCTTTTAAACTTTGCAGCCTACAAGAAATTCCACTAACTTAAAAACGTCTTTCTCTCCAGATGGAGTGAGGCAGAACTTTCTGGGAGAAGATGCCTATTTGGATGGCTCACTGACCTTGGAGAAAGAGCCAGTGACAGATCCTACCTTCTACTGTTTGTGGGAGATGCAGTTATAGCACTTTTGCACGTTTCTGCATCGTACTGCACTGCTGAGAGGTGCCAAGGTGCAGCATATTCCAGTCTTTCGCTGACAACTCTATCACCTTTGCTCTTACGCGACCGGGAGCACAGAGGGCTCAGATATACTCGTGCACATTTAAAATGTAACCTCAGGTCAGTATCCTGAAAACAATCTCATTTCCAGCTAAGTCCTAAGGAAGCAGAATAAGGACACAGAGCGGCACACGGGACACACACTCACACACACACAGACGTAGCATAATCTTTTAACTCGTATCTCACTGTGAGAATCATTTCTATACTGCTAAGTTTACAGGCTAGGAGATATTTTGAAATTAAAACATAACAAAAACCAGAGCAAATCCAGCTGAAAAACGTCCTAATTCAAGTTACATTATGTTTTTAGGTGAAAATCTGAGAGACTTAGACCATACGATCCGAAAGTTAAATATAGGCTGGCAGATTGCCGACTCTGCTAAGCACACTTGAGGGGGATTTCTTGAATAATCTTTTATAAATGATATGCACTGTATTAGATCGACCTGCTATTAAAAAAAAGGAACAAAAATAATTACTCTCCTCTATAAAGCATAGGGACATATTTACTTAAAAAGGGGGTAGGAAGCTAAAAGCTTTGTTGCAAAGAAATTTATTAATTTTCAAAGATTCTGATCATGCTACTTTTTAGGTCAAAAATAAAGCAAAAAATGCCAGAGTTTCTCCCCCTCCCCTTCTTATCAAAATTGTCCCCCAAATCTTACCACTTATTCTGAATTTTTCCTATTGCTTTTCTCCATCAATTCCCGATTTTCCCCCTAAGTTTTTCAATCCACTGAAGCAGCTCTTGGCAATACAGCCCAGCCCCGTATGCCGGTAGCGGCGGAGAGGACACATCCAACAGCTCCTACATCCATGCACCTCACAAAGACTTCACCTGCAAGGGCTCTGCCGCTTTCATCCTGGCTCCCACTCTTCTTATTCTTTCTCCGTCTAGCACAGCACTTCTTCTCCGGCTGGGAAGGCCAGTAAGAAATCCCTTTACGGACCCCGTACAGCTGCCACTGTGCTCTCCGGAGCAGCCAGAAGAGGCTGCCCTGACAGCAGAGTGGAAAGAATGCTTCAGCATAGTGAAAACAAAACTCCTCAGTTCGACATCCTGGGACCGCTCAAGCAGGGACTAGTGGCAGACGATCAAAACCGGGCCAGCCACAATGAAAGGGCTGCCACGCTGCTCCTTTACGTGTCACTCAAGGGCACGATGATTATAGATTGCACTTCCACGAAAACGCTGGCCACTTGCATTATTATCAGAACAAAACTATTCCTTTCTCCACTACCCTGATGACATGAGAACCATTGCACCTAAAAATGCGGAAGCGTGAGATTTTTTATATATATATACACATATACACGCATACTTGCATGCATGCATATATATAGTATGCATCCTTTATTTTAGAAATCACAAAAGAAATGCAACTACTGCATATCTCCAAAAGGCAAGAGCTTCAAGAGAAGCAAGAAAAGAGAGACCAAGTTTCGGCTACTTCTAATTAAAACTAGAAACATGAGGTTGCCCAATTATGCTCCCATCAGCATTCGCCTTTTCCGTCAACACACAATATTATATTCATGAGCTCGCTGATTACGCACACTGTATTCCGCATTATATAAGACTAAAAGAATGTGAAAAACCCATTACCAACAATCAGTTCATTGTAGGAGTTCATACACAGATTCCCCAGAATTTCCTACCGTTCTAATTGCTGTAGGGATTCCAGATTCATCCACCGGGCCAATCCCTGCATAATGTGGAGCTTTAATGACTGTAATTTTTTTTTCTTCTTCTGAGGATCTACAGATTGGTATTGTACTGGTGGTGGTGCTGCTGCCAACAGTCTGAACATGCTGTGAGTATGTCTCTGTGGACTCTGTAAAGATAACATGACAGAATATTGTATAATGATACAATAATCATACTTGGCGGTTATAACACGCTTCCCCATTTCATTATGCTGTGCAAAGACTGACAAGAACCTTAACCACATGCATATACAACGCTTAAAAAAGAAATCATCTTGGCTGGGGCTTTACCCCACTTAATGTTACATTAATAGAATTATAAACTTATTGAAGGACCAGACAGGCTATTCAACTCAGATCTTCTTAGAGTAGAGGTACTTTTTCACAGCATCTTGCTCACCAAAAAAAAAAAAAACAAACCAAAAAAACCCAACCCACAAAGCCAGCAAAATCTATTGCGAAATAGTGGCAGCAGCCTATAAATCAAACTCTTGCACCTTTCCTACCCATTCCTTGAAACTAGCGCTACAACTTCAAACCTTCTCCCTCCCACCCCAAATCTAGCAAACGATAGAAAATTGCTGCTCTGTAAACACAGCAGCAGATTCCAAACAGCCCTCCGCAAGGACTTACGCAGTATGTGCTTAGAAACGTTTTTTCGATGCATGAATATTTTTAAAAAAGGAATTCTGACATAGAGTTTTCATCCCTTAAAATTATATGTTTAAATGCCTCTATAATCCACAACAATGGACCTCAGTAAGTTGGCATCTTTAGAGCAATCTGATGATCCACCGGCAATATTTAGGTGAACTGTGCAGGCTGCCGCCGGTTTGTGGACACTTGCACTATTTTACCCATCTTCGCCAAATCTTCCTTTATAGTTAACGAAACTAATACGTCACTATTACCATTTCCCGCTAACGTGCAGAATCATTTATTTAAGAAAAAAACCTCTCACTGCTGAGACGTGTCCTGTGGAAGTTTGTACCGCTGCAGGCGATGTACTTCTCTCCTGTACTACTCCTTCAGGCAGCCCTTTTCAGTGAATTAGTGGGCTGCCAGGACAAAGCATCTATTTTTATTTTTTTTTTTTGCAAGAGCAGGTACATTGCTTGTAAGACATTTCTACCACAGGATAAATTAATGTAGGGAGTTAAAATAAATATTCTAATGCTATTGGTGAAGATTATAGTTGCCTTTCGTGTGACACTAAACATCTGTTGATTCTACTGAAGCAAAATATTTTAATTCTAATATAGATCAGCAAAAGGAACTCTGGTGAGTGAAAGCTCTAATTTTAATTTGAATATTTCTGCTCATTCCTACTGCGGAGAGATGGATTTGGCGTGGCTGTTTCAGCTGTTTACTCAAGTTCGAAATCCTGTAAATAATCCCGTGCTACACATATATGGCGAGGGGCAACTCCGCGTGGCAAATGTCTGAATATTTGGGCCTTCTTCCCAAAATGCTTGACGTTAAATTTAGAAAACATTTTGGATTTGATCCTTCGTAGGCCTCAAACTGAAGCCATCAGTGGGACTTTTACATAAGCAAGGAGAATTAAATCAGGCTGTTGTTGTGGAACACCGAACTTCAGTGTCATACCAGAGTAAAAGTCATGGGAAAGCACACCACTTACTTCAGGTATATCCAACACGGAATTGATAGGCCTTTAGATCAGCAAACTGGAAGCAATCAAAGAATCTAGAATTCTGGGATGTGGAAACCCCCATGTATATGGGTTTTGTGCTTATCACTATGATAGGGATAGCAGCGTTTGCCTGAGCTGTAAGTCTCAGAGTGAGAACTGTCACCTAATTTCCCTCCGTGCACAACAAAAAAGTAACTTCCAGGATCACATTAAAATTATTTTGCATGTGTAATCTTAGCTGAATATGCAAAACACTGGTAGAAAAAGCAGCAAGCAAACGATTGTTCTGGCAAAACTGGATTATACTGGCAAACCGCCTTTCTAGGCCTGATCATGGATTTCCTTTTTTTTAAATTAACAATGCCCTACAAAAAAAAAAAAAACCATGAACAAATTATAGATTGACACGTCTCTAGGTGTTTAAAAGTCTGGAGCCCCTCTCTTTGCTGGCAGTATTTCTACTGAAGATTAAGGAAGTTGTGGGGAGACCCAATGTACAAAGTTGTCCCTTGACTTCTTAAGGCAGGCAAAATCTGAAGGGGCTGCACAGGTTGATCTGTTTTGCTGTATGCTCCTTCCTCGATAAAGCTGGTAGAAAGGTGGCAAGAGCTCACTCTGACACATGTAAGTAACAAAACTTCACAGCAACTCCAGTTCAGGATCACTACTGTACCTAACAATAAATGCTATTTTTTTTTTTTTGCATTTCCTTCCCAAGGTAGATGAATAGACAATACCTTCATTATGGCTGTGAAGCACTCGGCGATTGTTTGCGGTCTTTGCCACATGAATTGGAATATGTTGCGTAATGTATAAAGCAAACATTCTGCGTGAGGCTTACCCATCATCCTGCCATGCTGCATGATAACAATGTTGGAATTGAGCGAAGCTGGTGGAGGGTAAGCTGAAGAAGGGGAAAAAGGCCTTTGGAAGTGACTCACTGGGCTGGCAGCGGTGCCAGAGTTCCCATTCACTGTGATCTGAGCCTGAGAGAAACAAAACAATATCCCATTAAACTACACACAAAGCCCTCCGACCGCCGTCCCAAACAGAGTGATGCAAGACTGCCAGCCACACAACAATTACCAGTTGTCAGGTACCCGGCCATAATGGCATCTGCCTTCACTGAAATACAAAACTCATCACAAGGGGAGCAGAACGTGTTCCTTAAATACCTCGTACCTCCCCCCTTCTCTCCTTTTACGGGCTGAAGTCACGCGAAGGTGATAGAAAGACCACGGTCAAGGCAATAAAGGTGGCACAAAGGAGGGCTGACAACAACATAAAATGAAGATGGCAGTAAAAATTCCTCTCGTGTGACAAAGGCTGCCTGCCACAGATTGCTCACTCCAACAGACATATTCCCTTAATGCACATGGCTCAATCCCTGTTCAGATTTAAGGCAACTTCTGTGCAGACCAAAGGCAAAAGTGTCATTAAGACCAACTCACAGAGAGTGAGCCAAAGCTGCTTTAAAAAATGGAGTGCCTACGGGATACTGATATGTAATCTATCATGATATAAATATAAATATATGAGAACTAAAGCATGCTGTGATATATACAGGTTTTTTACAGCACCTGTAAAAAACCCAATGACCACAAAAAAACGGAACAAAATCAAATAAATAAAATGGGAAAGCCAAGCAAACCGGCGGTATGGCAGCGTCACAAGCCATTTAGGCTTTAGTCACAAGAGGTATGTCTGAAACAATCTGCTTTCCAGGCCCCAGGTTCAGAATCTGGGCTGTAGTGCTTTTATGGGGAGTATTGCAATGATAAAACCAGAGATATTGAGAGAGCATTGAATGAAATGAGAGGGTAGTGAATATTTAAAGCAGAAAAGGGAGGGAAGCTCTCAGCAATGTCTCTTAATGCAGAACTCTTCTTTAAATCTGAACAAAATCAGAAGCGCTACGAATTTTGCTCGATTTTATGTAACAAGAGAACTAAAGCATGCTGTGAATGTAAAACATGAGACTATCTGAAGCAGCAAAGCATAAGTAAAAAATGTATTAAAAGCCATATTATTTTTACATTTAAAAATGAAATGGTTCGTGACCTCTTGTATACATTTTGTATTTTGGAGATTACTGACTTGATTTGAAATTTTTAAAGTCTCGGCCTCCAATAGCTGGGAGAGCAAAACAAAACCTGGCTCCTACGCAGGCATCCTGTGAACTCCTCCGTCCATCCACGGGTTTCTCGTTTCAAGGATGCCTTTTTTCAGAACTGAGCTGAAAAGTTTGTGTTGCAGTGATGCCTCCATTAAAGCTCTTGCGTTTAAACGTTTCCTTTCTTAATAAAGTCGAGAACCGAAATATAAACTCAGTTGGCTTTTCTCACGCCACCCTCCTCTCCAAAAGAATGGAGATTTGGGAGGATACAAAAGCTCCACGAGCTCAGCGACAGCATTTCGAGAGGTATGAAGCCGTGTTTTCAGATGAGGTCCCTAGGTGAGGCCCAGCCAGCTGCTCTACGCTGCTTCAGGGGTTCACCATTCTCTTTTCCTGCATGTTGTCTTTTGGGGAAAGCTTGTTTCTAGGGAAGGCAGGGTGCAGCTATGTCCAGAACTTTACACCTTCTTACTCATTTACTATGGCTTTTGTTTCTCTGAAGAGATGAGCAAAACTAGTGCATGTTCTTTGTAGACTGGAAAGCTAATCCCCTGAATTGCTGTAATAAAAAATTAAGATATTCCTGTGATGGGCTTTGCCAAATAGCTGAATTAGACAGTAAGGCTCTTACATTAAGTAGGTACACAATATTATGAAAACAGGATCCACATAAGAAGCTGATGGACATCAGTCATAAATGTATACATGGCGTGTCCATATATGACATTTTTGGGTTTGCTTCTAAAGGTTTTAGAGAGGATATCAGCTCAGCTACAGTTTCTTAGTTCCTAAGGACTTTCTCTCGGAGGAAAGTTTCTGGGAAGGTGACTATTGCATTTGTTTATCTGATGCATCTTGCGCTGGTGAGAGGGTTAGCAATAAAAGATAGTTTTGCAAAGTTTCATGTTCCAAGGGCCCTTCCTGCCCTGGGAATCATATGGGAGCTACTGATGTTTCAATCTGACAAAACGCTACTTTAGTTCCAGGTGACAGAGTTTGTTCCCAGATTTTACAAGGAAGTTGAAATCTTGAAGATGAAAACTTGTGAATGAGACCTTTTACTTTCCCAGGGAATCTCCTTTGTGGGTAAAGCAGATGATAGAGAAAATAACTCTCACCAAATGCACGTATTTCCCAGTTTACTGGGAAGGTAATCTTCATCTCTTTCATGCTGTTCATTTCCTCAGGCTCCTCCATTTATTTTTTTCCTCCAGTATACTTTACCCGTGCTCCACTGCTGGCAGAGCCACCTCCTTCTGCTGCTAGGTCATCAAACTCTGGTAAAGATTCCTCCCAGCTACCAGGTTTAAACTTCCTTTAATTTGCCTGAGCATCAGAAAGAGCAGCTCTTCGGGCTTCTGAATCAGAGCAAAGCATCTATTTGGGGCTGGAGCTGCTTCCTAACTTTCTGCTGAGGCAGGCAGCAAAGGGAAAGAGGTCCCATCATGGACGTCTAAGCAGTTTTGTACAACAGTGCAAGGCAGCACATCCCTGGCCTCAAGATGCTGAATGAGGGTAAAACACTCAGGATCAATTCTCGAAGCTCGAGACAGTCCCAAAACTTGGGAAAAGGCAAAAATCTAATGTGTACTTCTTCCATTTCCAAGTTTCCATTAGATTCCACAATTTTAAACTCCATAAACAAAAAGAACCCATGAAAATTACTTTATAAGGGACATATTCATAATTGGAATAGAATCAGAAAAAATATTTTCCAAAACCAGCTGTTCTCTGATTTTAACTCCAATTCTAAGCATAAGCCCAAATAAGAATTACAATTCTCATACTCCAGAGGTTTTCAAAGAAACTGTAATCTGTGACTAAAAGTACAGCCAATTAACCACAGCTTTATGTTTAGGCTCTGCGTTTTGCCTGGAATATTCTACAGTTTTGTTGATTCAGCTCCTCCTGATGCTGTTTCTTCTTCTCAGAAGATCTGCTGTAAGACCCTTTTGCCTACGCTTTCATTAAGAACCTCAAGAATAAACAAACATCCCCAACGTGGGCACAATGCCTTTGAAACCGTAGAATGGTTTGGGTTGGAAGGGACCTTAAAGATCATCCAGTTCCAACCCCCCTGCCCTGGGCAGGGACACCTCCCACCAGACCAGGCTGCTCAAAGCTCCATCCGTCATCTATCTGGTCCTTCTCTACAGAGGATGGGAGACAAAGACTTTTCTACACTGCAGAGGTGGGTCTTGACAGCACATTTCTGTGGGGTTCTTTGGACTGTTTGGGGTTTTTTGTCCTTTGGTGGGAAACTCATCCTTTCTCTTTGTCCGTCCATGGTGAACAACCCCAAAAAAGGGAAGAAGGAAGGACTTTTAGCTTACAAACATGGTGCTCAAAGAAAACAAATACAGCTAGCCGATTACTTTAGAAGCAGGTTATAAGAAAACAGAAATGTTCCGTGCTTCCCAGAGGCAGTAAATGGTCACGTAGTGATGGAGCCTTATTTACACGTACCAGTCTACATTGATTATGGTGTCTTTGGTTACAACTACTGGGCTGTACGTAGATGCACTGTACTGACTTAAAAAAACCCCAAACAAACAGGTTTCAGAGCTGTGTTACAAGAGTTAGGAATGACAGCTTTTACGTGCCTGTTACGAACATTATGTTTTTAACAGCACCCAAAGCACTGACAACAGATTGCTCGCTTTCCAGGGGACTCTGCAAGTTTAGGCTCAAAATATTTTTTATAAAATATATACGCAACTTTAAAAATATATACACTGTTTGTTCTTAAAACTTGAAAATGACAGCATGCTGAAGTATTTGTACAAAGTCGGAACACTGTTGTGACCCAGTAAAACTTCAGACTCAGAACATCTCTCTGTTTTGTAATTCAGCAACAAATTGCTCAATTTAAATGAAGGCTTTGTTCTGACTCATTTTAATCATGCAGATAATCTCAAAAGAAACCAGAGTGATCTGGATTTGACCCAAATTCCATACCTTCTTTCCACTCATATATGAGGGTACTAAGGTACCGAAAACTGAATGTACGTATAAAATGTCTAATTGCATGTTGGTTTTTTTCCTTGATTTAACCAAGAGAAAAGTAACGGGACACTTGGGTACTACGAGATTATTTATGAAGTTCACTCCTGGAAGAAACCATGCTTAGGAGAGGAAAAGGTTAGTTAGAGGAGAGAAAAACAGTTTTGTGCAGTCAGTGGTGATGGCTGGGGAAAAAACCCGAGTTAAATATTGCCAACATTTCCTATGAATATAGAAGTTATATTACCGAAATCTGTACCTCAATATAAACCAAAAATGGTGGTAGCCCAGAGGCTGCGAACTCCACAGACCTGTTCGTTGCTGACAATATTTTAAACAAATCTCTTCAAACTCTACAGACCGCTTGCTTTTAATGCATTTGGAACAGATATTCATTGCATTTATTTTCGTTTATTTTAAGCGAAGTGTTTGGGAGACCGTAGCTGACCATACAACCGTGCAACATCTTAGAATCGTTTTCCTATTACAAATCTGATATGTCAATGTCTTTCTGTTAAACAACTGTTTCAAAACATACTATCAGACTGCGAACACGGAAAACTACTAACGGAGCACTTGTCTGCGCAAGGGGAGAACGGACAAGTCTGAATTCTTTTCCCCTTTGACAACCTGTTTGAACAAAACGGAGGAGGAAAAAAAAAAAGGAAGCATAATTACATGAGAGGTGGCAGCAGTGTTGGTTAAGGTGGTGCCATCTGACACAGCAGACATCTGGCTCAAGGTTGGGGAAGGTGTTTCAGAGCAGTCAGTGGTATCATAGCTACAAGTCTGCAGCTCATCTAGAATGGCCGTGGAGGACTCACTCACTGTGCGGGAGGAGCACTCGCTCATGGCAGAATCTGTGCTCACAGAAGCCGTTTCGTTCCTGTGGATAAGGCTTTCGGAAGCTAGGTATGGGCATTTGTAAGAAAATTGTGAAAGGGATGGGGTTTTATAAAAGCGTGAAGGCAAAAAATCATCAAGCGCTGGCAAAGAATATGGTACTAGATGGGTGGCACTGTCTGGTGAGAAAGAGGTTCTGTTAACTGGTACCACAGGAGGAGGAAGAGGCAGTGGAGAAGCTTCTGTTGCTGTTTGTCTGTGTGTCTGTGAAGCATTTACCTCCATCACAGGGGCAGTTACTTTCTGGTTTCCAAGCTGAGATTTGAGGAAAAAAAAAAAATAAGAAAAGAAACAGATTACCAAATGAATAAAAACCTTTTCCCTTTGCCTCTTGCTGTGTGTAGGAGAATTACAAAAGCGTAAGTTTTTCAGCAGCCCGAGGAAGTTCACATTCACATGGATTAGGAAATAAATCAACCACGCTCTATATTAAAGTAGGAAAACATGAAAGAAGTGAATGCATCAAATACAAGTGGAAGCAATGCCAGAAACCATAGTGTGCTGGGGATGAATATTCATAATGTGCTGCATATATTAATGATCTCAGTTGTGCATCGAGAAGGTTCACCCTACTTTATACTTGCCGTAAACATAAGGCTGGAGAACGTCATGTTTGTTTTGTTTGCAAAAGGAAAAAAGGAACCTGTGAGTTTGATCTCTGTAAATGTTACTCTCTCTTTGGTCAAAGAACAAGTATTATTTTGAAATTAACTGTAATGTATATTGTGTATTTTGAAATCAACCGTAATGTATAAAGTATATCCTGTCAGATGGGCAGGGCTGCAAGCTAAATGGAAACACTAATATTGAACGTTCGTAACAAGCTGCAGGCAATGGCTTGTGGACTTCTTTGCCTCTCGCGACTGAATACCTCTTCTCCACTGCCTCTCTGATAAAAATGTTTGGATGATCTTAGAATTTCCAAGCACCCTGGAAGCACCCTGTCAGCCTGCTGGGCAAGGTGTACGCGTAGGAGCCTTTTCAACGTTGGAGGACACAAGGATTGTTGGGGTAACTGGTGTAAATCTGAGGAACAACAAAGATTGGGAGCACAAGAACAGGACAGGGATGACTTGTACTGAAACAAAACACACTAGTTGTTTGGCTTCAGCATAATTCCTTGAAAGCATATGGGAATGTGCCCATGAGTGCGCTTCTGAGGCCTGCCACACGATGTATGGGCTTTGTGTTCTGTTATTGCAAATCAGACACAGGACACTGGGTTTAAAATAGTCCCAAAACTGGCTTTTTGCACCCGCAGCTTCTTTTTACATTAAAGATACATGAAAAGCATGTTGGCATCTGATCTTTGTTAAACAGCTGCACAAATGCCTCTACACTGCTTATTAGCCACAAGCTTTCAATCAGTTCCTGAAGTACATCAAAATACTGCCTACTTCAGCACTCCTGGTTTCACTTTTGATAGGGCTGAGGAACTCTGGAATAGCTGCAGGGAAGAGCTATGTAAACAGAAGACGGTAAGATACCATATCCAGTAATTAATATTTAAAAAAGCAACATTTACTCATAGATATCACATTGTTATCAGAAATATTATGGTTATTTCCTATGCTCGGAATAGGCAGATGTCTTTAATCATTCAAAAAATGTTTCAAGCCATCAGATTAAAATGCCACTTTGGCATTTTAATCCAAAATCTGAAAATATCTTCTAAAGCTCTTATGGAAGACTTGGAACACAACCCAGATTGTGCTACTTATTAGAGGTCACTGGGGGTCCAGTTCCATAATTCTTGCTGAGATCAACTCGAATTTACACAAATAACCTTAGCGAGGTCAATGGGACTATCCCTATGAATAAGCATTTCAGAAAAGAATCTTAAGCACATGAACAGATACCCATCACTTGCTCCAAATGGTTCAAAAGAACTCTTTGGCATAACTGGACCTCTGGGGCACACAAAACCAGCCAGAAGACCCTGTTAAAGTCTGCATTTAAAACAGTGAAGAAAAATTAATCAAACAGCTTAAAATCCAAATCTTAATTCACAGCAGTGTTTCAAATCTACAGTTGGAAAAAGAAAACGAGAGTAAATCTGAAGAGATTACTTCTTAATCGGTAAATCAATAACTGAATGTATGACTGAAAAAGGAGATATGATCTTTAGAGATAAATAAATTGCCAATGGAAACTTCAAGAGAGCAACGGAATACTATTAAAATAACTTAAGGAAAAGCAATCATATGCAGATGTGAAACAGCCGGTTGTACAGCACATCGCGTCAGGGGTTTAAGACATGCATTTACACACACATATAAGAAACAGTAATTTCGCCTCACAGATACATAAAGGAAAGACAGAATCATCATACATGATGAACTTCATCACCCATGTCATAATTCAAGATCTCCGGCAAAAGACATGAACCAGGAGATCCTAATGAAATTATGAGGGAGAGTCAATATGAAGTTCTGAAGTTCTTGAGACCAGATAACCCCTCAGCACGCCCAGGAGAAAAGTTACACGTGACTGAGCCAAGAGATGAAAATTTATCTCTAAATAGTTAAAATAACAGGAAATGTTGGAGACCTGAGGAACCTAGTAAGACTTTTGGCTTCGAACTGAGAATATTGCCTGCATGCTTGAGAAGAGAAGGGATGGACAACACAAGAATAGATATTCAGGGTGCATCCAGAGAGCTAGTGAAATTGAGTTCTTAAAGAATTAAATTGATTGTGTTTGGCAAATAATAGCTGATTTCACCAAGCCAAATTGTTAAAAAGAATATAAAGTTATTGTCCTTACGACGTGGGTAGAAGGAATGCAGCAATTCTAGGTACTGATGAAACTGCTCAGCTTTGTGGAATAAAACTTGAATATTCTGCCTGGTTCTAGAACAGAATTCTGTCATAGCTACAACCATCACTCTGGGAAAGAGTGGCTGAAATGGTGGTTTAAAAGAGCATTATTTTCAAAAACTGATTACACCATTCAAAAAACATGGGAGTGTTGCTAAACCCTAAATAGAATCGTTTGGCTACTACCAATATGTATTTTTCATCACCGTGAAAAATATAAGAAGGAGAAGGCTGAATGCATTCCAGTGTGCTTCAGATTAGGCTTGTTATTGTTACAGCGCAAGAAACGCTAGCAGAAGTCAGGCGGATTAAATGCCAAACAAGTACTTAATCACTTAGAATGAGGAAAAACTAGTTAGACTACATTATTATTTTGGGTCAGCAACTCTTGAGAGATAGAGATAAATGTCATCACAGTCTTGAAGTGAACTGAAGGTCTCAAGTGCAGCTTTTCTGCTGGTCCTTAGAAACGTTCACCTTCCATCAAATAGTAAAATGTCAGGCCTGAAGAATACAGTTTCTACCAAATTCACATAAGGTAGACGTGTGACCCCAGTATGTGTTTCAAAACCAGTCATCTATCATTTTAATGCAAGATCTGTGGGCAGTGGCATGAGATTACTAACGACACCAAAGTGCTGGCCTTGCTTCGACAGTCAAGACACAGATAAGGAGACTCAGAGATAAGTGAATCAACTCATTTTGTTAATACATAGCAGAGTTTAGTAATCAACAATCAAATTACACCCAAACACTTGCACAAATGGGTAAAAATACCTCTATTTTTTAATTGTTAAAAGCTGATGTCAAAATCTCCAAACCGATGCTGCAAGTGATATCCCTCTGCCCATTTTTATGACCTAGTCCTCTTATTCTAAACTCAGTATAAGGAGGGAGTTCACCCACAGCAGCGATACAGAACTTAAAATGAAAATTATGCACTCGATTTTCTTGGCCATCTGTCCCCCAAACATTGAAACCTGTCTTCCCTCCCTTCTACATCACCTGATGTATTGTCAATACCTAACAAACAGCGAGGTATTAGACAAACTGATGCAGGAACAATTTATTTGAATGCCAGGCTTATTTTCATTGATTCACCTGTCTACAGCCATATGGCTGGCAAAAGAAACATTTTCATTAACATCTGGTATAATAGTTTTTATTCCTCCAGGACAACACCAAGTGTTCCTTCCATCGTGGAATTCAAACAAACGGGACAAATGTTTTGCATCTCCAGTTTTAGAGAGCAAGAGGACACTTAGGAACTCGGGAAGAAAATGAACATAAAACCACCAGGTGTTGTTTCAGAAGATGCAGCTCAGATTCTTCTTCTGTTTAGAACTTTTTCTTATAAGAAATTTGGACAGCAGAATTTACCACCATCGGTGTCACACTAAAAAATAGTAATTTCTCTGTTGAAATAGATTAGGCTATTTCTCCCGTATCCACTGTATGGTACAGAGCAGTAGCATCTCTTCAGACTGTAATAATGTAAACACCCTAATATTGAGCAACTTGAATGCTTTTCTTTTCATATATACTTTTAAGGGCTTTAACCTTTCTCTGAGTAGGAGTGTTTACAAAATGTCACTTAGTGAGTCATACCACGCTTTTGCTTGTGCCTCAAGTTTCAGCAGATACGCTCTGAAATTAAGTGCAATTAGGACCACAAACATAATAAAGTAGATTTAAAAAATACTGCAAAATTGCCGTGCGTGAACTCGGACCATACAAGCTCTCTCTTGGCTGTATTTTTCCATACTTTGTGACATAACATAGTTGTATGTGTTCCCTACCCACAGAGATACCCACCCATACGCTGTATTTCTCATTCATCACCTCTTAAGAAGTGATGATTAGCCAACCTTACCTCATTCTCCTCCACAGGCATAAACCCAGAGGCAGAGGGAGAGCTGTTTGTTTTTATGGCACCTTTCTAAACGTCTTTGGGTTCTGAGAGTTTCTGTGGTAGCTTTGAACATTGCTGATGGGCCTAATCTACAGCCTGAGAGCATCCCTAGAGGATGCAGTTTAACGTAACGACC
This sequence comes from Rhinoptilus africanus, assembly GCA_013400135.1. NCBI lineage: Eukaryota > Metazoa > Chordata > Aves > Charadriiformes > Glareolidae > Rhinoptilus > Rhinoptilus africanus. The sequence continues at coordinate 84,984 of VXBO01003057.1, forward strand.
TATGATCTGCATATACATAAGCATTTTAACTGGTGCACAAAGGCCTGTAGAGCTTGCAAATCTAAAGCAATTTTAAAAATGAAAGTACTATCACGCACAGTATACTGAAAGCTAACTTGTCTTTGTGAGAGAACTTGTGAACTTTGCAAATACCACGAGATATAGCTCTAAAGGGGATTATAATTTTGGGCATTGGTTAGAACAGTTCCAAGACTTCAACCAGAGATCTGAGTCAGAGAAGAAATCTCTTTAGACCTAAAACTGTAGCCTTTATTTCTACCTGCAGCCTGTGGCATCATGGCTTTGGGACCTCACCTGATGCAGAATTTTACACCACCACACATGCTGCTTTGTACTCGAGTTTTAGGTCTGTATTTTAAAACAGAGCTAGCAAAACCCACTAGCTCCATGACTCCATTGTGATGCCGGATACGAATGTTTAGAATTTACTTCAAAGTTGAACACCAGGGAGGATGTCAGCTGAATTTTGCAGGCAAGAGATCGATAAACAGATGTAGTCCGAAAAGCTGGCTGCATTCCTTCATGATCTCTGTGATCAACTCAAATATTTATCCTTTTATTCAAAAAAACCCAGTTGCCAAATTTCTGATCATTCTTCCCACACACTGGCAGAAAAATAAGCGTAGAATTGCCAGTGAAATCACAGCTACTTTTCTAACTTTTGCCAGCTCATCATGAAACTAAAACAGCTTCTAAAATAAAAAACAAAATAGCAAAAATGTGTTTTGACTTTTAAAATTAAAAAAAAAGGAGCTAGAAGATAAATGATTTTTAGTCATTCTGATCAGAATTTATTATTTCGGATCATAAAAAAGGTATTTCCCCATACTCTTGATAGCTGGCATAAGACTACTTTCTGTTTGAGAGGCACTTTGACTTATCTCAGCTTATCTAATGCATCATACTGCTAACAGGCTGAAAAACTATTTTTAAGTGAAAAGAAAACATAGACACATAAGTTGTATTGGCCACACTTACGCCTGTTCTACTGTCTGACCGTGCCCCTTGATGCCCGTATTTAAAAGGCTTGCAAGCCTGCATCCTAAAATCTTCATACCTCCCCTATCTATCAGAAGAAGCTCTTGCTCAGCCTTCATTCCTGTTTCTGACATGATTTCTTTGCTGTGCCTCTTGCTTGAACTGACCTGTTCTACTTGACAACACTCACTAAGTAGCGAATTGGTTCTTCTCAAGGGTAAAGCAACTTGTTTTTCTCAAAATATTCTAAATTTTACGCAGCCTAAGAGAAGGGTTTAAGATGATATTTTTGTCGCTCATCTTGAGGACAAGTGTGATTAATTCTTCTGTGCTCCCATTTGTTAATTTGTTAAAAGGAGCATCGCAAGTTGTTGCCATATAATTTCACAGGCTTTGTTCAGGTCGAAATTTTCACTTGGGAGTTGAAGGAGGGAACTGACACGTTACAACTATCCTGTAGCTACTGCAAGCACTCGTGGCTTCCAGAGTAAAAAACTGGTTGAACGTGATGCTCTGAAAGAACTACAGTCCGAGCAAGCAGATGTGTTACTACTATTGTCAACGGAATTCAAGTTTGCAAAATTGCGCCGTATTTACTTGAGAGTAGCCCCACCGATTTCAGCAGAACCAGATGAACACGAAAACCCCACAATGGGATCTTGGCTCAGACAAAGCTCTGAGGCAGATATGACTAGATCTATAGCAACCCCTACCTCTAACTGAAGGGCTTTCAAACTCAAATAAGCTGATAAATTGGTAGATATACTAGAATAATTAACTTTTAAAATAGAAAAGTTTTATCGTGACTAGATAAAGCAAAGTAGAAATGACAAAGCACTCTCTCCTTTTGCCTTGCACGTATTTGCTGCTGCTTTATTGCTCCCAGGCTTATTTTATTTGACCCAGTAACTTTACGAATGGAGATAAACCCTCCTCTGGTCCTATACTATGTGCTTCATACTCCCATTTCTCCTAGGTGACCTCAGTATAGTTAACAAAGAATTTTCATCTCAGTAGGCAGAGGGTATAGGGGAAACGGACTTAAAAGTTCAGTGCTTTGTGATGTTTCACATAGAGGTGGTTGACAAAAGATTTTATCAACCTATTTTCTTTAAAAAGCACTACTGCACAGAACATATAGGAGACAGCAGCGACTAGCCTTGCAGAAAGCACCGACTGAGAAAATATACTTTTTTTGTTGGGCCTAGCAAACCAGAGCTGCATTGGTAGGAAGTCCCCCAACCCAACCTTCTTCTATCCATACTTGATCCTTCCAGCACCTATGGCAGCATAATGCTGTCACACAACCCCCTCTAGGAAGAGCCACTTAAGCAGATGCATCACCTACAATTCACTAATTTCTTACTGTGCTTTTCCACTCCATAAAGTGCTCAGAAAGGAACAAAGAAGCCTACCTTCCAGCTCAGCTGTTTGTTTGGTTTTTGGTTGTTTTTTTTTGTTTTTTTACAATAGCCTTCCAAAACCTTCAAGTTTTGTTCAGTTCTGTTTTGATCCATGTGACAGGTAGTTTTACCCAGAAAACACAAGGTCTAACTTTGATAAAGTAAGTATAACTAAACAGAGGGTTATTAAGTGATTCATGAATGATCTAAAATAAAAGATGGAAAAATTAAATATACCACATGGCATTCTGCAGCCTGTGAAGAAGGAAGAACTGTAGACTTTTGTCCCAAATCCTTTGAAGCCATCTTTGAAGTGTCTGGAGAAACACTAGGTGGATGTTCTTGGATTTCAGGCTCTGCTTTATTGTCAGGGATGGGAGCTATCTGAACGGAAAGAGATGCTGTGTGTTTCTCAGGCACGGGGTTACAGGCAGGTGAGACAGGCCTTTGTGGAAATACTGGCACTTCAACAGGCTTGAGCTGTTGCTGGGTATTACAATGAATGCTACTCGCTGGGTCGCGTGTCCGGGTTAATTTCAGGGTAGATACCCTGCGTTTTTGAGACTGTTGCCTTTGGCCTTGATGGAGAGTAGTACTAATACCAGCTACCGTGCTTGTGCCTGCGCTGGAGACGGAGGTCAGTGGTTTAGTGATTTTTTGTGCATAGCACACACTCGTGTTAGATATTTGAGAAGACATTGTCTTCTGGACAGACTCCTCGTTAGTGTGATAGGCAGTATCTGTGGGAAGGTGTTTAGCTGGACTGGTTGTTACTGCCTGGAGATTAATTTCATTCTTGTGATTAGTTACTCTTGGTTTCCGAAAACTTTCTTTTCTAGGGGGTGGCAGAGGTGCCTTATTTGCCAAAAGCATCCACACACAGCAAAATAACATTGAAGAAGAAACAGAAAGAAAGTATACGTTAGCAGGAGATATAACTTAGTTTGACTTTTATCTTTAAATAAAGGACCTAGCAATTTAATGGGCGTTATCCCAACATTGTTCAATTCAATGGACAACTGAAATGGTCAGGTTCCCACCACCGTTTGCTGTGCAGAGCTTGTGTTTAGAAAGCCAGATGTTCCATTTGCTCAGAGTAAACTGGGATCAGAAGGGAGCCCACAATAGTCCATTTTCTTTTAAAAAACCAATTATTACACTGAATAAGAATTATTCACATATGTGAGTCATTTCCAAAATGTACTCCATGACCTTAGGTAACAAGCTATTATTCACAGGTAACACACATATTTAAAACACATAGAGCCTCATAAACCTTTGAATTATAATAGTAACAGAGACAATATTGATGCTCATTTGTTCTTTTTTAGATAGATAAATATGTTTCCAAGTGTTAGGTTTTTTTTAGTGTGCTCTAATTATATTGTCCTGCAAAACAGGCAGAAACATTGTCTACCTTATAATTAATAAACCTTTATCCTCAGATGCTATTTTGATGACCGATGCATTTCTCCGAGTGTAAAATATTAATAAATACTCTTTGAAGCCTGGGAAAATGCCTAGAAAGCTTTTATTTGTGTATGACCTACTTTCACGTAAGCTGGCTGCTTTGTTTGTTGGAAGCAATTTCTGGTTATTAACCTGGAGGCATGCATCACGTGTGGAGTATATTTTATCTATGCAGTAAACCAGTTTGTAACAACCCATATGAACAGACGATTCAACTGTCTGGAAGACATCGGGTCAATGTTCCATAGAGCGATCCCATCTATATATGCTGTCCCCCAGGAATAACCGGCACACAAATGCCAAAACATGCAAGTTGGTGTGTTCAGTTTTACCTGAGTTGGTGATTTTTTATCCTGTAGATTTGGCCGCACGCTCCTAAAACCTTTTGCTGTGAGAGATGAACTGCCAGCATCTCCATTCAGTGCCTCTCTACTTCCATCATTGTAAGACCTCCAAGCTTTTGTGAGGAAAAAAAAGGATCAAAGCAGGTTTTTTTGTCATTAGTAGGTCTGCATATTGTTATCATCATAGCAACCCAGCCGTTAAACAAACTCTGGAAAGCTTAGCTCCTACAGGACTGACCTGGCCGCTGTTGTCATCATGGAAGTTATAAGAACAGGGCTAAAGCTGCCAGTTTACACAAAATTTATCTTTAAAATTTAGAAAACTCCAGCAGTGACAATAGTGCTGGTAAGCAGTTTGATGTCCCCCCACAGACTACGGGTTTTAACCTTGGGGGTCCTTTGGAGACGCTGCGCTTCAGCCCCTGTGTAGAGCAGGCTGAAGTACTTTCACAGATTCGGTTTTTGAGCTTCACAGCTGTGTCGGATTTTGAAAAACATCCCAGCTCACGTAAAGTTAGTTGGTCATGGCAGTTCCACCACATTTCACCACCACACCCAATTAGCTGTTCCAATAACGCAGTTTATTTCTAAATCTGAATGACACCTTTATCTTCTAACCAACCAACCATGTTTTGTCTCTGTCCTCAAAGCTGGAAAGGCCCTTAAGGCACTGTCCAAACACAGAGGGGTTACTCTCCCGCCTCAACAAGTTAGGGATTTGAAGACAAAATACTGTAAGAGGCTGGGAAAAGTAACACATGACGCGAGCGAGCTGCTATGTGGGGTGGGCAGAACTTGCAATCCTGAGTGAGGGACTAAAAATGAAATAGCAAGTGCCACTGAAGCTAAAGGTGGCAAATTAGCAGTCTGTATTCTCCCACACAACTCATTTTCTGGCAACATCTTCTGTGTTACAGGAAATACTGCTTTCAAGTGAGACCTGAATTTGAGGTCTTAGCCGCTTGCAATTATTATTACAATTTCAGTGGCACTTTCCTTAAAGAATGTGGATGCATGGAGTAACAAAATCAAACAAATGGAAGAATGTTATAATTCATCCACTTACGTGGTATTACACTGATGCATAAATAACACAGTGTTTTATTTACCTGAATCTGGAGACTGAGAATCAGACCCTGAAAAAGAAACAGCCAATATTAATTTGGGTCAGAAATAAAAACGTGATGACACAACTTGAAAAATAGGTAGGAGTCTTTTTGTTCAGTTACCTAATTCCCTCCTGTCACCTAAGCACACCTCCACATATCAGAGCATAGACAACTGCAATGTTTATTGCACAAGTTCTACAGAAGGTTATAATGTGCTAAGAGTTATTGTTATTTAATCGTTGCTACTTCAGACAGCTAATAATAAATAAACTGTGACTTGCTGTGGATTTTTGCCCAGAAAAACTCTGATATGCTACCATCTGAAATCTAGATGTCAAAAGAAATACCATTCCTTTAAGATGAGCTGGAAAGGTTTAATTCAAACCCAAGCAAGATGCCCAGAGATACTGTCAGGATTTTCTCTCCCCCTTGACAGCAGAATGTGTGATGCTTTCTTCATCACTTCAAAGCAAAACACAGAAACTGATACATTCAGACTGCCAGCACAGGACAGATCTGAAATTCTGGTGGGGTTTTAGCTTACTTGTAGATATATTAGATATATTCTCCTAAAGAAACTAAAATTACATCTCTACAGAGATTTAAAATATTTTTAATATGCAATAATAGTAGTACTAAGAGTGCTGCTTATCACTAACTTTAAGTGGAACAAAGCAAGCCGTTAAGAGGCTTGTATGGCACGCTTAAATGATAAAAATTTGTTAGAAGCGTTGCTAAGAAATAAGAACCCAATATTTTCTCAAAGTTACAAACACTCAATAATCCCAACAGCCCTTCCACTATCCTTACAAAGAGTACCAACCAAATTTTTAATTTGCTTCATAAATTCTAACAGTTCTTGTTCCTGGGGATTAGCCTTATATTTGAAAAGATTTACAGAGCAAAGACTTCATTTTTGCAATTATTTTCTGGCTCAATCTTTATTCAGTTTCCTGTACTGTGCTTGTTTGGTGTGTCCAGATTGGTGTAAATTAGGCTACACCACTCCAGATTCTTTACTCATTTACACCTACAACTCCTTAATTCACCGGTGATCCTGGGCAGCTGACACCCATTATGATTTAATTTTGCAAAATCAGACCTGAGTATTGCTAAGAAACAATTCTGCCTGTCTACTGAATATTCTGCGTGTTTTCATTTTTTTTAAGCATTTTTAGGAAAACATGCTCGATAAATGATTTTTTTTTTAAGTTAATCTAGCTTTTGTTGATCATTTTACAACGACATTCGGATTCATTTCATTTGAGATGAGTTTTTACAGCAAGTTGCAATAAGCAAAGTTTGTAATAAACAAAAGCTACTTTTCACGCGATGTTATCTTGAAATAAAACAGGGGACATGAGACCCAAAATATGGATCAAAGGTAAAATTAATTTATAAATAACTGATTTTTTTCCTAAGCCTTCCTCATTTTTATTTATTTTTTTTTCATTAATGGCTACTAAGCATAGGCAGAGAGAAATTAAGATTACTTTTTAAAGAGCACTTTGGAAGGAACAGACCTGTCAGCGGAACAGGAAATACGGTTACCCTTCTCCTTGGAGAGTAATATTGCAGGAATGCAAAAGACTACAGAGAAGGCATTGAGGAGGAGCATCTCCCTGGTTAGGGGTTATACCTGAGGCCAATAGGTTTGGAGAACTCTGAACTCTCTTCACAGCTGTTAACGTGACAGACATGGCAGCACGTTTGCGAGCGCACCCACCGCTATCTGGAAGCACAAAACAATACAGAGAGCAGCCCCGGACAAAGCACATGCAACATCCCACAGGGTGAGAAACGCCAAACGTCGAGGAAAATAAGCGTGCAGTTAGGGAACTGCTGCAGCAAGGTGTCAATTAGCGAGTTTCGCAAATTAGCAGAGTACATAAAATTTCACAAGCTTCAAACAACAATAAACCCCACAGAAAATAAGTAAAGAAAGCAATATTTTCATACTCCATCCACTAGGGAAATATATACGTTCTGTTACCTGAAAGACTGCTTAATTATAGCCAATTAGTAAAAACAAACAAGCAATCAAGATGAAGGATTAAGCATTCCAGAGTAATAATAATCAATAATCTGCACTGTAAAATCATTTCATTGTCTGCATTAGAAAGACACCATTCATAAACTAAGCTTATGTTTGATCAGCTGACAAAGTGCTTTTGTTCAGGCTTTTGGCTCCTTTAAGCTCAAGAAACAAAACTACTAAGGATGGCATAAGTTTTTTGTTGCTTTGATGGAACATCCTTGTTCTCCCTCCCCCCTCTTCTTTTTTTAGCTAATGGAAGGTAAAAAAAAAAATGTATGTCTGGAACCCAATAACATCCTGAGGCGTGGACTAGAAAGCTAAAATCACTCCAAACAACCAGGAATGGAAAAAAACCCCTTTTATTCTGGTTCTTGCGTGACTCTTTTCTTTCCTTACTCTCTGCTCCTTGGAGCTGTCATTCTGCTTTATAAATACTTTGTTATTATTAGAAGGTAGCTTTCCCACAATTACCTTTTTAGCAACTCTATCACAGTTGTAGAAGCAAGTTAGTAAATAGTCTTCCTGATTATATTTAACCAGAGTATTCTTCTGCTCTTCAATATAATAATTATTTTAATTTTCATATTTGATATTACTGAAATTTCATACAGGGCCCCACTGAAGTCAAGAAGAACCACAACTACGATAAAGGCCCTGTGGGGTTTTATATCCCTGTGCTATAAGAGGGAGTTTTATAAAATTATGCATAAGGAAGACCTATTAGTAGAAAGCATTTCCCATGACAGCAGTAATTTGAGCCACAGAGACATCTTTAACCCACGTCTGCAAGAGAAGCGAGCTCCTGGTGTTTCTTTGCTCATTCCAATATTCCCCCGAAATAGCAGAGCCCTCTGGCCCCAGGTCTTGCAGGATATGCGTTAAACGCATTAAATACTTGTTAACGTTGGCAAACATCAGAGCCACAGCCTCAGGTGTGAGCGGTTACCAAGACTCATTGCCAATTCCAAGCCTCAAGGCAAAAGGCCAAATGACTTCAGTCGGCAACAGTCGAAAGCAGTAAGTTACCCGCAATTAATTATTGGTGGCATACGTGTGAAGAAAAGACGACGGCTATCACACCTGCACACTTGTCTTACTTTGCTTCTGTAAATATAGAATGGCAATGGTATTTAAAATCACATTTTCCATTCTTTTGTTCCCTCCCTGACACACAGCAGAAGCAATTCCAAGGAGATTTGATGATGTGCTGATATTGAGGTTCTGTTCCTATCCGAATATTGGCAGGCAACATACTTTATTTGATTAATACAAGCTAACAGGCAAACAATCTTGTTATACTGTCACATTTCTTACTCAAACCAAGCAATGCTTTATTTGTATTTTTTCAAGACCTACCTTCCTCAATTTCAGGATAGACAAACTGAAATGGAAGGAAAGGGAGAGAAAGGGAAAACTGACTACAAATATTTCATCATTGTAACTTCGAGAAATTCTGCTTCAAATTAATTTTTAATGTAAATGAACTGTGTCAGATGTTTATACTTAGTGGGCCCATTATCTCACAAAGTATTTAACATCGCTTCTTACAAGACAGCTGAACCAGATGCTCTGGCTATATAGACAAACGCACACAACATTTACCCCTATATATAGAAGCCCATATGCAAGTCTCTACCTGCAATAACATTCTCAGTATCTCTACAAAATAATGAGAGTCAATTAGCACTCAATTAAGACATAACCTCGCAAAAATACCATATTGAGTTGTGCAAAGTTTCTAATAAAATATGAATGCGTGTGGGCAAGCACATATTTATGCAGGATGGACTCCAGCTCTACTTAGTGGAGTGGGCTTCCACTAAGTCAAGGGCATCGTATCTGAGTGAGGATCAGAAGAATCTTCACGATGCCTCAAAAAGTGTCAGTTTTCAAACTGCTTCCCTTATCTGCACGGCCTTACACAGTGGAGCTTCAAGAGGCCTATTCCTTTTTCACAGCTCCACCCAATTCCCAGCAAATACTGACTCTATATTCACCCAGATTCTTGAAGTCCAAATAATACCAAAAAGCTCTAAGTCCAGAGAACAGAGAATGCAAAAACAGTAAGGGAGGCTGAATTCGCGATCACCTGCTCATTTCACTTGCAACTATAAGCAATTAATATTGCAGGGCTGTCACTCAAGGAACAAAGGAGGATATGTGAAGCAATCTATACAAAATGTATGTGTATATAAAAAAATGAAATGTGTGAAAATACATATACACATAAAAATTCCCTATGCTTTTGACATGACAGATTCTTTGGGAGTGAGGGTCCTGTTCTAGGTATTGTCTTAGCATCAAAGCAAAGGAGACCTGAATCAGGTAAGGGCTGCAGGCAATAACAGAGGATGAAGTTGGGCAATAATTCACAATCAAACCAGCTGCCTCAAATGCAGGTCCAGCTCAAATCAGGACTCAGCATGGTTGGTGTCTAGATATTCTTTTGCAAGCCCTGCATACCCTCATCAAATCAGGAAAAGACAAATGCGCATCCTTAGGAGGCACTGCAGAAAATGAAGGAGAAAGGGAAGGAAAGGATTATGTGGTGAGACATGTTTCTGACGGTATCTTGCACAGCATGGTCCATACAGGGACGAACTCGGGAATGCTAGGATCAATGTTGCTGGCTTACCTTTTAAAAGAGAAAAAGAAAGAGCCACCCCTGACTGGAAAAGACAGGCGAGGTGATGGCTTGCCCACCAGTTAGGAGGATGTGTGTGTGTATCCCAACGCTCTCTGCCGTGGGGCTCCGGATGCTCTCTTCCTCCGGTTAGCTCACCATTCAGCTCCTCTCCCTTTCCCAGCTCTCCCTCCTGCAATTTTTCTCTTCAGCCTTTTCTCCATTCCTCACCTTTCCTCAATTCTTTCTCTCTCCCTCCCTTAATCCTGTTTCTCTCCACAAATACGTACTTTATCCCTTTCCCCCTAAGTCCACCATCCCAACAACTTCTCCCTCTAAAATGGACAGCATCACCCGGAGTGAGGTCCTTCTCTGTTTGACAAATAGTGCATTGGTCGAGTTCTGCTGCAAAGCAGAATGGAGCCAATTCAAAACACTGGCCCTTTCATTTAGGAACACGGGGTGGGGGGTTTTTAATTTATTTTTTAAAAAGACTGTTCCAGAGTCAGTGGCATAAACCAAGTTGGCAAAGAAGAAAGGACGGTGACCTCTTGTGAAGAGGTGAGAGAGCAGCCGGGGGCAGGAAATTTGTAAAAAGCTCTTACAGCTCAAAAAAAAGAAAAACAGCACCCAAACATAATGTTTGCTGATCATTATTCTATGCCCTGTGCTGGGGAACAGCATCATTCTTCCCATTCTCCCCTTTGCCTGCACAGTAAATTCAAGTTCAGAAGTCTTTAGACCAGGGATTCTTATTCCCTCTTTGCCTTCTGAGGCAGATACATAGCTCTGGATCCACCAGTCCACACCAGATAAAGCTGCCGCCTCTCCATGTCCCCAGGTCCAACCAGTAGTGAGTCTGGAGAAGCGTCCCCAGCAGACACGTGCACAAGAGCACACGTATACACCCCATACATACATGGCTGGCCATGCAGATGACAGATGCTCAGAGCACTCAAACTAACACAGATGGCACGATGGCCTCATGACCCTCTGGCTGAGCAGGACAAAGGTCCACTAGTGAGGAGATGTAGGCACACATGTACAGGGTGGATCCTTCCAGCGGCTGGGCTCAGACACTGAGCCTTCCACTCATTCCACGCCTGGACCCCATGGCTGAGGCTCTCCTGGGCTGGTCCTGGGAGGGACCTGGACAAGGGAGGTTCTTGTGCCTCCCTTTGTTTCCTGGGAGTCCTTAATTTGGGTTCCTGCCTGCCCCTGTGCTCCTCAAGGCTTGTGGAGATGGACCTTCGATGGCTCCTCTGAGGGGCCTGGGAGTAGCCTGGCAGGGCAGGCTATTACTTGGGCTTCTCCCAGCTCCTTGGTGGGTGTGCAGAGGAGCTTCTATCACATAACCCAACATCGACTACGCAGGCGAACCTACGATTACTTGGCTCTTTGATGCTGCTAAATTACAACAAATAATGATTAAAGATGGAAATTTTTTGCAGAACGCCCGCAACACTCAAGCCCACCTCATTTGCTTTAATGATCTAGAAGTGGCTTCACAATCTATTCAGGGACTCTGCAGGGACCCAAGAATTTCTATTCTTGCCTCCCAGATGAAATGTAAGAGATTAGTGCGTGTGATGACTTCCATTAATAATTTTAACAAACACAAAATGTTTGCAGTCTTCCAGAACTGCATACCTTTTCACTCTTGGCTGGTCTTTATGTGCTTCATGTCCTGCAAACAGCTAACTTGTTTAATGAACTTAAAATTAGATGCACTTACCAAGGATTATCTGTGTGAAACTCAGCCAAAATATTTACAGATAGACACCAAGAATCTGTTTTAGCATATTAACTTGTATCCATTTGTTCTTCCTCAATGCAATTTTCTCTCCCCCAAGATCAGCTCTACACGCACATATATCGTATGAATAATAAGCACATTTACCCCATGTTTTAATGCGACGTGAGCTTCAGGGGTAGCTCAGGTTTTCTGCGACAGTTTCTCAAAATGTCTCACCAAGTTAACGATGCTCAGCAATTCTGTAAAGTGCTTGAAGACTTGTTGATGAAACTCCCTATATATAGTTTAAAATATTATTCTGTTGATGATTGCTTAGTCTGGGTTTAAAAAGGCACATGTTCTGCTAGAATACTATTTTTAAATTATGACAGCATTTGAACACCAGAAGAACCATGAGCCAAAGTACCTTTGGTCCTTCTGAAAGACTCCCCTATACCTTATATCGATTTCTTTGCTTTTGCAAACAAGTTTCATTGCCTTATGTTGTTGAACATTCCTTCCTAACATGCGGTACAGAATTAACATCAAATGCTAAAAAATCCCTCCCATATATGGTTGAGTACTGAAAACCAAAGCTCTTCAAAACATTTTCTCTGTCGACAAAAATATCCTCCGCAGGGTTCGCTGAGACGGGCTGCCAAGTCTGCAGCCGCAAGGAACGCTGGATTAGAGGAGCCCGCTCTAAGCAGTAGATTTGCTTTTTCTTTTTAAAGCTGCATATAGGCTAGCTTTGCCACTTCAGCAGCTGTGGGCATCACACCAGAGTGCTCATTTATCTGGAGAAGTAATTATGAAATGCAGAACAGCTTCCACCTCAGTCATTCTCTTCCTTAGTAAAGTGATGCTTTATCAACAGATAGGTGCAAGATGTTCACTTTGACACCCCACTCACTGGATTTTATCTTTTTTTACAATCAGGAAACAACCTACATCAATAGAACTGATAGGAAATACTACATTTTTTTTTGTCAATACCTCCTTTTAGTGCAGCCGGTAACATGCACATTAATATTAAGCGTATGCAAGTTGGAAAATGTTTTCACTGTGTAAGTGCAGAGTAGATTAAAGTTCAGCTTACAATCATGATATCCTTTGGTAACTGGGAAGGATTTCAGGTCCGTTCAGGTCTTTTAAGTTGATTTTCAAGGCTCCTGTGTGATCAGAAGACTCCCAATCCCCAACAGAAGTCATTTCACCACACAGATTACTTAAATCTAAATCTTAAGTCTATTTCTCTTGAGAATTTCTAGTTTACATGAAGAATCTCAGCACAACATGGAACAGAGTCATACTGCAGAGCTGCGGTAGCACAAACTGACAATTTACTGCTCTGAAACTATCCAAATTTTTCAAAGTAGAAGCTATAAAATGACATCTATCTTATGATTTTAACTCATATGACTGCAATGCACAATGTAATCACAGTCAAATGTATGATGATTAGCTGAGTTACTTCTGAAATTACAGTTCTATTAAGCAACCGGTATTTCAGTACTACCTTAATTATACAGACTGACATGGTTAGGAAAGACGGCTTCACTAAAAATCCAAGAGGATAGGACAAATTTCAAACAATATGTTCCTAAATGAAAAACACACCACCCTGGCGAGTGTCTGTAAAATAATTCAGAATAACCAAAACTTTGGGGGAAAAAACCCACAAAAGCAACTGAGAATTTTCATTTCTCATGCTTATTATATTTACAAATGTAGTGGTTTCAAGTGAGCCAATATATTTCAAATTTGTACTAAAAAATGTGTCCAAAAACCTGGTCCTACTGAGTTCCATTACCTGAGACAATGACTGGGAAGCCAGGAAGGTTGATTAATGCAGCGGCCTAGGTAATGGCAGCCGATACCATGAAAAAGCTAATCCCTTCAACTTAGAGTGTGCTGCTAAAATACCTGAACTGGCTTCAAAGGTAGTTCAGGTCCTCAGGTCCCATATCCCGCATTTTCCTTATTACAAGTTGTCATGTCATTCACCATGGTGCAGCCCTACGGTCAATGATAAAACCAGCTGGTTTGGAAGGGATGGGGATGTCTATCCGTGTGTCACAGTTCATCTGCAAACCAGGCAGAGAGTATGGAATATCAAAATTTGAAAACTGAAAATTTACAGCTGACACGAGTGAGGCCGGGATTTCACCGCTCTGCTTTCGAGAGGCTTCTTCCCACTTCCAGCAATACCAGTGGCACTATCTATTGAGTTCGACGATCCGGGAGCAAACATTAGGACGTTGTCACGGATGATGAAAAGAACTGCCTCTAGAGTGCTTCATTGGGTCAATACAGCAACTTGAGAGAAAATACAAATCCCTCCAAATACAAAATAGCTATCCTCATCTGATAATGCAAGTATAGCTAATAATACAGGGCAGTATTTATATGCCCCTTAATTTAATGAGAGCAGAGAATGAAAACAAACCATTTTTAAAGCATGTGCACTTTCATAGAAAAATATGATGCTTTAACACCACTTTTCCATAGCTGTTATGTCCTCATACTACATATTTTTACATAAAACATACATATACAAAACTGATACTTAAGCACAGGAAGCTAAACATGCATGTACACTCCACATCCATATATATCCATACATAGAAAAACATGTATGTACATTTTATATATGGAATACAAACGCACATAAGCAGACATACTACTAAAATATCTTGCTTAATTTGAGTTCAGCACCAACCAAAGTACAATTTATTCACAAAACTTATGTAAATTTGGGACCTTCTCCGCTTACTAAACAACACATAAGAGTAAAGAATGATCTCGCAGAAGCAGCATACCTGTGTTCATTTTGACACTGGAGGATTTGCTATAAAAGTCTTCAGATTTCCTGTGGAAAATAAAACGATCTATTAATTTGCACAAGACAAGAACGTGTGGTACAAAATGGCAGCAGGACTTCTCCGAGGGGTGGAGAATCACTGTGATACAAATGACAGTCCTATTTTAACACAGCTTTAATTAAGTAGGTACTGCTTGTCCTTCCAAAGTTAAAGATGAGCTGTCGCCTCCATTATAAGCTACTCTGTTTTCAAGCATTTAGTATCTCTGTTGTAAACATTTGCTCCGGGATAAAAAAAACAGTGATTGACTTTTGGTCTTGAAACTATAAACTGAAAATCACTACCATAGAGGAATAAGGAAATATTTTTAAAGGCTGCGTATAAGCTTTATTCACTCCTTTGTGCAAATAGAAAGATATAAAAAGTAGGTATCAGAATATTTTTTTTAAGCAGCCAAAGTTACCAGGTCTTTTTTTAACAGTTTACAAGCAGGAGATGTGGCTGTTTTCATCCGGTGGTTTAACGTGTCTCTACAGACAACACTGACAGTCTTAATATTGCTCACTGTATCGCCATGCACGGAATCAGGGCATGTGTTCTGATCCGCAGGAATACATTTCAAAACTCCCCATGAAGTCAACAGGTAGGGAATCACGTTGCTATACATCCATGAGCTTTTTAAGGTAATAATTTGCACCAAAATCATGTCAAATGCATGCAAAGGTTGAATCTCTTTAGTTAGATATCCCAACTCTACACAGTACTTACAAACAAATAGTAAAACCCCACAAAACCAGACTACAACTGTAGAAAAGGCACAACGTCCAACATTAACAGGCGACTTTAACCTGCTGGTGGTATGGACAAAGCAGACAATATTTTCCATCTACAGAGTTTATGTCACAGCTTTATCTTAGGATCAGGAGCTTTAGCACCTCTTCTATGCAGGCTCTTTTAGAGATATAAAGATAAATGCAGAAAAGGTTGGCATTTTGCATACTGGCCAGTCTCAGCGGTATCGTTACATATACGCTGCCCACTGTAATTTACTGAGTGAGCAGACACACTGGAGGCCAAAATACTGGGGGCTAAAAAAAGTCATTCTCCCTCTGAACTGTTCGCCCATTAAGTCCAGGATAAAACAAAGGGGGGGGGAAAAATCAGCATTTTAAATGTAATACAGCTTCAAAAAATAAATTTAAAATATAAGGTGCCCGACTATGTTGGAGTAAGTTGGGAGGTATGCACGAGAGACCCTTTTCGTTATGGGAAACTTAAGATACTGATTAATACAAGTAAACAAAATATTGAAACAGAATTCCAGCTCAAGTGAACAGGAACCCTGAACTAACTGTACCTCTGAGGGAACACGTACATCGCTGCATTCTCTTGCATTCATAACGAAAAACGTCCTGCTTTTCAGAAACTATCTGAACTCTGCTGCAGTCAGGAGAGTCACAAATCATTCAGTAAGTTTTGGGACAAAAAAGATGCCCATTGAGCTTCTTGAGAACTATGGAAATAGATCTGTGGCAGCGAATTAAGTTTTATTACATTCTTTTTAATGCTGCAGCTATCAGCTGAGAATTTACCCCTGAGAATTTCTAAAAGGTCTTTTAAAAATTAAGACAAATTCTTTTTTATTCCTTTTTGATAAGTTGTCTTGGACTGAAATTTTGGATTTCTATAACAGCTACAGAATATTCTTAAACCCTCAAATTCCTGCAGTGTCTTCAGGCTGCTTGAGGAGACACCGTTTTCAAGCCTTCTTTTACCTTGGAACTGAATCACCAACAGTACCACACACAAGCTACGAAAAGCAACACGGTATTTATTTTCAGACCCAACAAGTACGGGACTCTTGGAGCACTGCAGAGCCAAAGCGACTTCTAGCAGGTGGCTTTGATATATTTACATAAAGCGTGCTTAACTCTTACTTCAGTTTTAACAGAAAACACTCAATTTTAGCACTACAGCTTTGTCCTCCTAAGAGTCTTTCTATCGGAACAGCTTCGGCTGCTTTGCTGACACTCAGCAAGGGTTTGCATAAAAATCACGAACGTTTCCACATTAATCACATTTTGCTGAAGAACAAATTAGCCTTGCTTCCCTGAAAAGTAGGCATGTAAATAAGACAATACAAATCACACTCATGCAAAGAGTAAGCCTTGCATTTAATACTAAAATTATTTGTAACCCTCTGCTTCGAAGGAGCTGAAGTAGCATTCAAATACTTCATGATATTGGTGGTAGGACCCAAACAAATTCAATGAACGGAACAGCCATATGCCTGAAAGCTCAGCATTTTTTCAAGCAGTCTTTAAGATCCTTACTTCAGGAAAGGAGGGGATGGGGGGAAATGGGGGAGCAAAGGGCTTTGGTTTGTACTTCGTTTCCTATTTCAGTGCATCCTGAAAGTTGTTCTTTGTGAATGGGTTTGTAAGAGGCAACGGATTTGCAGAAACAAGCGAATATATGGCGCAGAGGGAACAAGCTGAAGCAGAAAAGGGAGCTTTAACTGTTATTTCACAGAATCATAGAATGGTTTAGGTTGGAAGGGACTTTAAGGGACATCTAGTCCAACCCAAGGGTTGGAAGGGACATCTCCCACTAGACCAGGTTGCTCAAAGACCCATCCAGCCTGGCCCTGGAGAGATAGAAAGCCCTGGCAGAGGCAAGATGAACATTCCATTGGAAGCATCAGACACTTTTTGTTGTCAAAAAGGTGCCCAAGGATCAGCTAAGGTACTCAGCTCCTTGATAGCGAACGCCGTGATGGAAGGACTGCCTGTAATTACCGTGCAGACACAAAACCCTACTGGAAGGCATGACTTTGCAAAACCAGGGACTGCTCTTCAGTTACCTACATCAGACAGGTTTTTACTAAGCTCACACCTGGTCTGAGATGGTGAAGTAACAGAACACCGAGTTTAACCAGAGTAACACGCCTAACTTTTGCAGAGGGAGAGCCAGGATCAATCTTCAGGGCATTCTTCTATGGTTGGCTTCATCTGGCAGAGGTAAGGCAGTAGGAACTGAACGACTGCGCTCATGCACAGAAATGGGTCTCTCAGGTTGAATACAGCTGCACCTACTGTTGCTACAGTTTCACTAAATGCAGAATATACATCGCTGTGTTACTTCTGGATAACTCCCGATATTTCTTGATAACGCTAAAAAGATTACCTCAGCTCAGAAATACTTTGCATGGAGCCAGGCTACTGAAAAGCCTTGTGGGAACCTCATCGAAAGCTGCTCTATTTTCTCCAAGAGACCCTGATAGCTCGTTGCAATCGCTTCTTCTGTTCCTGATAACTTCTGAAGTGTGGGGTGCTGCAGGGAGCCATGCTGTCACCCCTTCTGTTCCACATTGATACGGAGCTATAAAAAGGGTTAGTGAGAAGTCAAGAAAGGTTTCCCCGCCCTCAGTTTATTCGTGAATATGAGACGTGTCTTCACTGTCAGAGGTTTAGTTCCATTATTGATCAGATGTTAGAGCACCTACAGCCATAAGGCAGGAGCTCTAACATCCACCCAAACATCAACTAAATAAACGTAAGTGCTTTGTGAACCAAAGCCTAAATGAGTAACAACATGCTATTACCTGCTTGCACCTCATTCAAAGAATTAGGATAATCACCGTTAATAATCATAATCCATAACTACCTAAGGATAGAGACCATCACAAGTCAAAATATCCTCCCCATGTAAAATTCTGGGAAGAACTGGGGGGTAAAGGAGATATTTTTTTTTTTTAAGCACACATCGAAACTCCAAAAATTACTGTCACAGCTTTATTAATAAATTAATATATTGCAAATTCCTAAATACCACATAGGAGTATCAAATCAAAGGCATCCAAGCTCATGGATAACTTTGGGGGTCCTTCAGCCTCCTGCTCTGGAGTCTAGACACCTTTGCGTAGCTGGCCAAGAGGGCAAACTCCAGAATGCTAGTTGCCTGCTTGCTTACCCAGGCCTTGAAAGGCTTTCGAAGATCAAGACGGTAAGTTACTTTGTCTGCTATGTTTTGAATCACTACATACAGACTCTAGCGCTGTTGTAAAACGAGCCAGCAGTTTCCACACAGATTGAGTCGGGAAACATCTTTGACCTATTCTACTTAATACAGTCAGAGTATAAAGAGGCTCAAAGAGAAAATATTTATTATTACAGCCCCGCCCTCCCCACCACCAGCAGCCCCTACAGTTATATTACAGGCATTCTCAGTGCTGAGTACTGTAGGGTAAATTCTGAGTTCGATTGACTTGAACCAGCTGAATGTTTTCCCTCAAGGTATTCAAGACAACTTTTATAAGATGACAGAGATCAACCAGACACTGTTAACAGACTAGTGACTTTTCAACAGATTCTCATTTACCCATTATATACTCCTTGCCATTTTCACAAAATATATTATAAAAGATAGCTTTAAAATGTAATTTTCTGATGTATTTATATTCATTTTAACGCTAATTCTAGTATGTGCTCTTTATAGTTACCAACCTTTGTAATGAATTCTACCCCAAAGACCTTCAGTGAGAGGAGCAATTGGCTTGCAATACAAAGTGCAGATGGATCGACAGCAGGAGAGATGCGTGTGAGATTTGGAAAATGACAGATTTTCATTTTCTTAGGTAGACAGCAGTGCCCAGATATTTGGAGAGGACAGGAGCTTTTCCAGGTTTGCATGAGGAGTGTCAGACTTGCACTGATGATGTTTGCCAGTCTCACAGTTTGAGCTAGAGACAGTAACCTACTTGAGAAAATGTCTGCAAAATTAAGGAGCCAAATCTGTTGATTTGACTCCAAGGATTGTTTATTCAGTCAGTTTAAACATGGCAGGTGATCTACAAACATGTATTTATTACCAGGCAGGATTCTATACACTAATTTGCATGTTTTAGTAAATTCTTTTAACCCAAATCATTAAAAGTCTGGAGAGCATTCCTGACCTCTGCAACATACTTAATATGCCAACTCATGCAGTCAGTGAAGGAGGGAAAGAAAAGAATGATACGTTAGTTATGGAAAACAGTGAAGCTATTCTATTAAAAAGAAGTTTTTAAAAGAAGTTGTTTCAGATGTTTAGTCATAGCAGGATGCCTATGGCAATGAGAAAGCAAGGAGAGCTTGAGAGACCACAGGATGTTTTAAATTGTGGCAACAGCAACTCACATGAAGATCAAATTCCAAAGCTTCCTTGGGAGCAGAGGTCTCTCCTGCTGATCCCCTAAGTAGAAGGAAGGTGTGTATGCAGACGAGTTGTTCGTATGAAAAAACATTTGATGGAGCATAGGTAGATGGTGCTTATAATAAAAAACTGAGAAGGTTCCCTGTTTCAATTTCATTAACATGCAACAACAAGGCAACAAAATGGTAGGGACCCTGTACAAAGATCCAACCCAGCAAGGCATACACTGAGCACGCCCCAGAGACCTTTTGCTATGCTTAATGTTAAACATAAGGATAAACAGTTGCCCCAGATCACACTGCTTCCCCCTGCAAGGAGCCAAATACTTCAGTTCTAACTGAAGCGTTTTCAGATGGACAATCAAAAGAGCAAACCACAGGCAGACGACTGCCATCACAGTTTCTGTAATTATGACTTTTAAATTTTGCTGACAGGATTGTGAAGACATCCTCATGTTAAGCGCAGTGTCATTGTACACGTGTTACTTACAGAAACGTAACACCTGGAAATATAGGTCAGTAAAAAATTGGGATGTCTGAATAATTTGTATATGGCCATAAACTTCTACTGAACTCAACAGACAGGTCACATTGCAGTCAGCGGCGATACGTGCACAATCAGGGAAATCTGTCCACACAATAGCTCTCTTTATTGGATCATCCCAGGAGACAAAAAATACCAGGGGACAATGGCTGGGTTGCAACGAGCATGAATTGGTTTAATTGACCAGGAGAGACTGAGGAGATCTGCGTTTGCAGAGATTCTTTCACAGGTAGGAAGGGGATAGATAGTCACCCTGCTAGAGCTGTCGAGAAATTTTGGTCATGAGTGATATTCTGGTAGAAAACAGGTGATTTCTGAGCAATGTGGAAAGGCAGCAGAACAGACATGGAAGTTGGATTTATGATGTTTGCTGTGTTTGCCAATTTGTAATTAGGAATAAAAACTTGAAGATATTCCAACTGCCTACAGTATTACTAACAAAGTTAGGTGGATATCTAATTTATGACATAGAAGACATATAAGCCTCCTTCCCCTAACAAACAACAATACTAACATTGTTATTCAAGATCTTGTCTTGAAAATCACTAGCGGTTCTAGTTCCATGAGCAAGAGTTCAAAGAGCATCAGGTACAGGAGAATCCATCACAGAAGTCCATGGCTGATCATTTTCTATAAACACACCAAGGCATTGGGCATAACTAGAGGAAGTAAAGGAACAATGGTGGCATAAGAACTACTGTTAACCATTCCATTTATCTTAAATGCAAGTTCAAAATCACAAGGTAGTTTCTAGTCATGACAGTCACTATGGTCTGGAGCATTTTACCATGAGTGCTGTGGTCAAACTTAAGAGCCTGAACTTGACAAGCGCATGTGAAAAACGGGGCTGGCCGAAGGAAGGCAAATAAATCTGATGACACAGGAACTTCTTCCCAGACCTTGGGAAGGTCATTTTCTCCTAATGTCATTTTTTTCTCAGAATGCAATAAATACAAGACTAAGAGAAACTGGTATTATCTCCTCCTTTCCCTCTGTTTCTTCATGAAAGAGAGAAAATTAACTAAATATATGAGGAGAGAGAAAAGCAAAGGCTACATGTTTTTAAACCAAAGGTTCCTTACGGCAATCTTTGTTACTGCCCGCAGCATCAGAAGACGTTCAAACACTTGTATTTAGAATCATAGAATGGGTGAGGTTGGGAGGGACCTTTAAGATCATCAAGTCCAACCATTAACCTGCCCTGACAAAAACCACTTCTAAACCCTGTCCCTCAGTACCACATCTACCCTTTTCTTAAACACCTCCAGGGATGGGGAATCCACCACCTCCCTGGGCAGCCTGTGCCAATGTTTAATAACCCTTTCAGTGAAAAAATGTTTCCTGATATCCAATCTAAACCTGCCCTGACATAACTTGAACCTGTTTCCTCTTGCCCTATCCCTTGTCCCCAGGGAGAAGAGCTCAGCCCCCATCTCCCTAAAATTGGTATCAACTTAAACGGAAGTCCCTCTAGAGAAAAAACTTGAAGCTCAGATTTTCTCCTGTTGCAGCATGATTTTTACTAGATAATGTATTCTTTTGACTGTACTGAAAAACCAACTTAAGTCAAACTTCTGCACTTCGTTCTAAATAGGGACTTGGCTGTGACCTCAAAATACCTCTCAGATGCTTCGATATCAGAACATTTTCCTAAAATGTAACTGCAAGTATAAGAGGGTACCAAGAAAGCTCTTCAAGCTGACAACATGCTGTACGTTTTACTGGTTATTTTTACAGCTGCAAAAGGAAGGAGGAGGACAAACTGCTGCTTTTACATTCTGCAACTCCTTAAAGCTCTCCCACTCGAGAAAATTTTATTAATAATTCCAGTCATGCTTTGTGGTGTTTGTGATTATTTCTTTTCTTAATTATGTTTTAATTGCTTAAATGTAAAGAAAAATGAAGTCACATTAGCTGCTGACTGCAATTCACATCTCTTACCCTTTTTTCCACAGGCATCTACTACTTTTTTTAATAATATAAAATCATGAATTTCTGGCCTTTAGTGGTGGTTGTTTTTGTTCCCTGCTTTTAGCTTCCTCCTTTGCTGTTGTTTTACAGGAACTGTGTTTGTTCAAATTAACTCATTCTGTAGGCAGGAAATGATTTAAGATTACTGTATGAGAGCATGTCACTGAAGTAGATATACAGTAGATTAGTGTCCACAGACATAATATGCTCAAGACCAGGCTGGAGGGGTTCAAGGCCAGACTGGACGGGGCTTGGAGCAGCCTGGGCTGGTGGGAGGTGTCCCTGCCCAGGGCAGGGAGTTGGAACTAGATGATCTTTAAGGTCCCTTCTGACCTATGATTCTATGAGTCTACAATAATTAAAAAACCCTCCACTTTCAAGACAGAGTGCCTAAAACGCATTATGTTTCTTCTCAGTCCTTCTCAAAGTTCCCTTGTTGGGCAAACTTAGATGTTCCAGGTGCAAAAATGAGCCCCTGTCAGGTAGCCAGAGCCCATGCAGGAGATGGATGCCTGTGGCATGCATTTCCATATTACTTCATGTTGGGATGGGTAGCAAGGCAGTTCTGCTCTGGCACAGGTGCTCGGGAAGCGATTTCAGCATCTGGAACCCCAGTAGATGATGGTGTTCGTTGTGCCACCTAGCTTAGTACTCCGGCGTACACAGCCTGCCCAATTTTCTCCTTAGTGGAACAGAGAACTCTGCAGCACTAGCAATAACACCAGCTTTCTAGATGGAAAACGTACAAACTAGTGACAGACGGTTTGGAAATGTAGAAACTAGTGACAGAAAAAAAGCCTGATTAGGAACGGCCAATCATTTCACCATGATGAAATGCCTACCTTTCAGTAAATACAATATTTAGCACTGTATTCACCTTACTGTCAATTTTTCAGACATTCTTTAAAATTTTACCTCACATTTTTATTTCCCAGAAGATGCAAATGGAATAGGCATTATCCAACTATTTTTCCACCTTTCTCAAGACATGAAGACCAAGGATCATTAGAGCTATGTTCCTGAAAAATACATCATTTGAAGGTTAAATTTGTGTTCATTAGCCCACAGTAACTACCAAAGACATTAGGAACATAAGCCAGATTTAGCTTCATTACTCATTTCCAGGACTTTGCAAATTACTGGACACTTAAACACTTCAGGTATTATCAAATTTTCCATGTTTGTACAGTCTGACAAACAATGCATTCCTGCTCCTTTCTCCTGGGTATGTAACACGTACCAATTTGAGACTAACATCACCCTTATCACCCTCTACAACTCCCTGAAAGGAGGGTGGAGAGAGATGGGGGCTGAGCTCTTCTCCCTGGGGACAAGGGATAGGACAAGAGGAAACGGGTTTAAGTTATGTCAGGGCAGGTTTAGGTTGGATATCAGGAAACACTTTTTCACTGAAAGGGTTATTAACCATTGGCACAGGCTGCCCAGGGAGGTGGTGGATTCCCCATCCCTGGAGGTGTTTAAGAAAAGGGTAGATGAGGTGCTTAGGGACAGGGTTTAGAAGTGGTTTTTGTCAGGGGGGGTTAATGGTTGGACTTGATGATCTTAAAGGTCCCTCCCAACCTCACCCATTCTATGATTCTATGGTTCTAAACAGAATTCCATCTGATAAGTTTGGTTTTTTCCATGCATCAGTACCACTCCCAATAGAATCAGTGGGAAGAATGTTCATTCATCAAAGAAAAATCCTTTTCTATTTCCTTCCACCAGTTTTGTCTTAAATATACACTTCCCTGAACTACAGTTAGGTCATGTTACCTCTAGCTAACAGTCAGACCGATGTGTGGGGTGACATAAGACTGCTTAGTATATTCTCAGCAAGTATGCTGAAGCAGCAGCTGTGGCCTGAGCAGCGCTGAGCAGAGTGGGATAATGACTTCTTCATCTCTGCTGGTGATGCCCTTGTAGATGCAACCCAGCGTCCTGTCGGCTTTCTTTGCCGCAGCAGCACACTGTTCAGTCGTATCAAGCTGCTTGTCCACCAGGACCTCCACGTCTCCTTCCACATCTGCTCTTTGAACCCACAATGGCAGGAACCAAAGGACAATAAAATGGGGAATGACGAGAAGATTTTTAGTTCCGATTGCGGAGCCCACTTGTGAAGCAAAAGCTAGAGAAGGTTTATTCAACTGTTGATCTGAATAGACATTAGTTTTCTTCGGTTCTGCTGCTCAAGGAACTACTTGTAGCATTTCAGTCTTCATCCAGACATATATCAGACTCCAGTGACAGAAAGATCAAGTAACAGTTAAGCGGCACCGTACTTAAATGCAAACCAGTAAGACTCATCAAGAATCACTGCTGCCTTTTGGAAGAGCGAGTTCTTTCAGCTGCTGTTAATGTCAGGACTTCAATACCTTGATACCTAAATGACTTGTCATTTTAGAGGCTTCGAAACAAGTAAAATGCTTTAAATTTCACAGAATCACAGAATCATAGGGTTGGAAGGGACCTTAATAGATCATCTAGTCCAACCCCCCTGCCAGAGCAGGGCCACCTTAGAGCAGGTTACACAGGAACCCATCCAGGCGGGTTTTGAATGTCTCCAGAGACGGAGACTCCACCACCTCCCTGGGCAGCTTTGTTCCAGGGCTCTGCCACCCTCAAGGGAAAGAAGTTCCTCCTCATGTTTAGGTGGAACTTCCTATGTTCAAGTTTGTGCCCATTACCCCCTGTCCTATCACTGGGCACTACCGAAAAGAGCCTGGCCCCATCCTCCTGACACCCACCCTTCAAGTATTTATAAGTGTTAATTAGGTCCCCCCTCAGTCGCCTCTTTTCCAGGCTAAAGAGACCTAATTCCCTCAGTCTATCTTCATATGAGAGGTGTTCCAGTCCCCTAATCATCTTTGTAGCCCTATGCTGCACCCTCTCCAGCAATTCCTTGTCCTTCTTGAGCTGGGAAATTTCTACCTGCCCTCCCTGCTATAAAGCCTGCCTCATACCCTGCTGTTTATCTCATTAACTCTTAGCACATGTTGACATTTCTGAAGAATCTAAGCACTGCTTTGCATAACTATAATCCCATTAGAGACTTAACTCTTTACAGAAAAGAAGATATTTAGCTGCAGCAATACCATGTGCTCTCAAAAAGAAATGAAAACTCCTTATGTACAACACATGAAAAGCAGAACAATCAGCTTTGCAAGCTTGTATTTGCATGTTTTGCTGACACTATGTTTTACCCTTTTCCCAAGGGGCGCAGTCACCAGTTTTCATTTCAAATAGCTTTGCCCTCCTTCTCCACATAATACACATCAAAATAACGCAACTTCTAGTGTTTACAACACTCGTATGGCACTGTACTGTCAGCTGGTTTGGTACCTAATGAAGTCTGACATTTCTCAATACTGTATACAACAAAAAAAGCTATAATTCTTCCTAATACAAACACCCAAAGGAAGAAATAGTAACCATTATAACTGGGAGCACAGTTAAACTCACCTACCTGAGAACTGTTAATACTAGCTACCTATTCCTGCTAACTCCATTTCAAAAGTTCTAGGGGTTTGGTTAATTTTTTTAACTTGGATGCTTATCTTTCTCTCTTCCTCTCAAATCTTAATTGTTTAAGCACGTTTAAGAGTTCTGCTACTGAGCTCATCCTTTATCGATCCTAGAGCAAGGCAGAAAGAGCAGAAGATTAAAAGCCACAAAGGTTAAGCAGAGTGGTATAGGAGCAATTGGGAGAGAAGGGCACACAAAAAGGCTCAGTCTTCAGGGAAACATGGGAAGAAAACAAATAGTTTTTAAATTGAGAAAAAAAAAGGACAGTATTTGACAGAAACAGCTGGAAAGAGAACAAGCAAGCACAGGAGAAACCTGAATGATACTGCCTGATATCCGAGGGGCTGACAAATGACTCAAAGGCAAATGGAATCTACAAAGCAACTCGTAACACACTTAAGAACACCAAGGAAAAAATATAATAGTTCTTTTCCATATGCCTTTCATGCAATTGCACCGTGAAATGATATTAAATTGTCAATGCATTTTAAAAAATAGATCGCAGAGATTTCTATTACTGATAGCCAGTTATCTGGCAATTTTAATTCCAAAGGTAGACTGTTCTAATATTCTTGGTTCTGATCATGGAGCAGAAGTCACCAAGATAACCTGGAACGCTTGAAGACCTTGGGGAACAAAAAATACTCAGGCTTTGAAAGGGAAGTGAAATCTGCCTGCACAGAGACTATCAGGCCCTTGAGTGATGGTTATCAAATCTTGTTTCCCATAGGAAAAGGTCCCATCTTCTCAGGTCCAATGATCCACTAAGCAAAAAGATCAGGAAAATAAAGGATATTTATGTTCCCATTTGCTGCGAGTTAAGATCTGTTCGTGGAAGGGGTTTTGTGAAACGGGTACACTATTAAACCTATCAAACTTACAGCCATTCCCATGGCTTCACATGCCAATCAATGCTACTCATACACCGAAAAGAATCAACATTGGACTCACTTATTTTTATGAATTTTAAGGATGTCCCCATCATTTTAACTTTTCAGTGACATTTCAAGGACAGAACGGAACTATTTTTTCAGGCAGTCTTACATGCCCCGAGGCTCCTTCAGGCCAGGTGCCATATGGTATAGCAGATTATCCCCTGTAATAGGGCATTAACATGTGGTTTCTACAGCTGGCTCTGCCATTGATGGTCAACTGATCATTTCACCTTCGTAGCTTCAGGTTTCTCTTTCCCTCCTTCGTCACTTTTGGAAAGGGACAGTGTCCGCTCAGCTCTTTCCACTGACGTACTAGGACAGGATCCCAGTCTCTGCTGAGATGTAGCCCTTTTCAATGGCTGGAGGTTGCTTTGTTCTAAAACCAATAAACATCGATTCCTTGCATTTATCTGTTACTTTTTCCTTTTAGATTACAAACTCTTGGGAAAGGAGATTAATCTAGATCTGTCTCTGTATCTGTTATAGAGTAATGGGATGCTGGTCCTTGATTAGAGGTCCTTGTGTACTGTGATAGCGCATGTAATAGGGCAGAGTAAAAAATACTATAGCAAACAATGTAAAATTAGGAGATTTAGGACAAGTTAAGTTAGGAGCCAAACCAAGAAAGATTGTTTAACCAGAGAACAGGACTTCCAGATATTTGCAACAGCAGTCAAGAAAATAACAAAGAAAACCACCAAATTATAGGCAAGATTGGGTTTTTTTAAACGTTGATCAAATATAAAGGGAATATTGTAGGTTTCCTTAACTGTTCCTTGATTGCTGGCTAATAGCAGCTGCTAAGAGATGACATTAACGAGTTGATAATAAAATCACCACAAAATTCTACAATCACAAACCTGTGCCAAGATTATTGAAATAAAACTTTGTTGTAAACAATTTTTCAAAACTAGTATTTCCCAAGATTGTTACAATTATCTAGATAAGAACTCATCTAACCATTACCTATACAGTATATGGTTTCTACTACAGAAATTGTTATCCATATAACCATACAACTGGCAGCTATTAGAAGTTATAAAGAGAGTATTTTCTGCCTGCATTCATTTCTGTAAGAGCCAAATTTACAGTTACCAGATTTAATTTAAGTAATCAGAGGACTGATTTCTCCCCTTCTCAATTTTCGCCAGGAATTACCGATAATATATTCTTACTGATGGGGTGAAATGCTAAATCATTTGGTTAAATATGTTAATCACTAATCATGCTATTTCATTACCTCTTGCTCAGTTCATGCTTTTATATGCGCCTATCTGGACACATTACTCCATTATCTCATTTTTCAGTGCGGGGATAAAGCAGTACACGTGACTCTCACTCTTGTTATTCTTCCTGCTCTTAAATGAGAAAAAAATTGGTTCAGCATTCCAGCCAGTGAAGGTCAGAGACAAGATCATCCTTTATCAACATAAGAGTGCCTCTTCTCAGTTCTGACTGTATAATAACAATAGGTTGAGTAACAGATCATTCTGTGAGCCATATCATATATTCATAATAACCTCAAGAACGTTTAAATAGAATTCTCATTCGGCTCAAAGAGGGCAGAATGGCACTGACCACACACATTCTACACAATTAAAAGACCTGGCTCTAAGTCTCATTTTGAACCTAGCATAACCCTCAGAATTTCTAAGTGAGAAAACGTGCTCAGGGAGAACACAGACAGAAAGTGCCCGTGCATATACATACATATCCACACGCCTGTATCTACATCTGTACGCAACTTTCAATAAGCTATAATTAAAGAATAGTAATGGTGTAACATAAAACTTTTGGCTGCTTTAAAAAAACCTCAGAATTTATTTGCCTGGGTACAGAAAAAATAATGTTCTTCCAGTAAGGAGCTAGACCATGTTTGATCGTTATACAGCTTACAGCCTTGAATCTTATTTATAACTGTTAGCTTCCCGTGCTCTTCTCCAACAAAGCCCAGCTCCCGCTGCCACAGGAACCAGGCGGCAGGGGCACACACCAGGATGAGGATTCAGCCTCCTACTTCATTCCCTACCATCAACACAAACTGTGTCAGCAAATGGAAGAAGGATCCTAAAGGGTCTACATTTGACTCCCTTACCCAAACCCACTCCTGCATCCCACGAGGACATCCACCTTATGCTCTGGACAAGGCTACAAATTCACAGAAAGCAGCAGACAGGCAACTATTGAAATAACTGGATCCACGCAGAGGGAACAAACTGAAGCAGCAAAGGGAGCTTTAATGGGCCTATTTCATAGAATCATAGAACAGTTTGGGTTGGAAATGACCTTGAAGACCATCCAGTCCCACCCCCCTGCCCTGGGCACGGACACCTCCCACCAGCCCAGGCTGCTCCAAGCCCCGTCCAGCCTGGCCTTGAACCCCTCCAGGGACGGGGCAGCCACAGCTTCTCTGGGCAACCTGGGACAGGGGCTCACCCCCCTCACAGCAAAGGATTTCTTCCTGAAATCTCATCTAAATCTCTCCTCTTTCAGTTTAAAACTGTTACCCCTCTTCCCATGGCTCCCCTCCCCTGATCCAGAGTCACTCCCCATCTCTCCTAGAGCCCCTTTAGGGACTGGAAGGGGATCTAAGGTCTCCCCGGAGCCTTCTCTTCTCCAGGCTGACCCCCCCCAGCTCTCTCAGCCTGTCCCCACAGCAGAGGGGCTCCAGCCCCCCCAGCATCTCCGGGGCCTCCTCTGGACTTGCTCGTAACCTACAGCCTCCACAAGGCAAAGGTAATTCTTTCAATGTCACCTTCTAGATTTTCTTTCCTTCTGAAAGGAAGGGGAAACACTGGAGTCTCATTCTCTGCCACCACAGGGACACCTGAATCACCTTTTCTAGAGTCACCAGACAAACCTCTGCCCGTTCAGCTACAGGGGTCAGGCAGGCACTGTAAGCTTTCAGCTCTCGGCCCCAGGCCCCTTCCGAGCCAGGCTCACCTTTACCTGCGTAACTCACTTAAATCCCAGTTTCCCTGCCAGCACCCTCCAAACAAAACTCCTCTTTCCCCTGCCAGAGGCAACTGGTCACAGGCTACTGCTCTTATTCCTGCAGTCTTTTCCTCTGCAAAGATCGACCTATAGCGGGTCTGAAAGAATAGCAAACAAAGTCACCTTATTTTTGGCTTGCTCCAGCATTCATTGCAGCAGCAATGAACAGTCCCACTCATTCCCTATACTGCTACCGGCACTCAGAATCATTCAAGTCCTCAGTTCTAATTTTCTGTTCATGTGCAATGGGAATGGATCTTCAGACATTCTGCTTTTGCCGAATCTTCACTGAGCACTTGAAAACAGATTTTGCAGGGGTGGGTAATTTTTATAATGGGGGGTAAAAGTCCCATTCATAACAAAGCTGCGTTAAAGTTTACGGCTGTATTCCACCCACCAAGTCCTAACTTTGTTAAACTATAGCTGACCAGAATTTTTAATGTGAACAAAATGATTAAACTGTAGAATTATGACCTCTAGCTTTTGAGAGGAAACTCAAAACAAGATCTTAAACCAGGAAATGATGAATGACTTCATTAATAATAGGCACTATCAGTCCACTCCAGTTTACAGAGTTCAGTAATGCAGTTCCAAACAAATTGCTTGAGTATTTTGAATTTTTAAGACAAGGTTTGTTTCATTAGTATCACAATATGTTGCCTGTTTTGCTTTGTAGTGAAATTTTGCCACGGGTACGTCCCCCAGAGTGCTGATGCCAACAGGAATCCTTAATTGTCTGAGCGGGATCAGTACTGGTGTCCCCAATGAAATGTTAGTCCGAGGTTATCAGATTAGTTTAACTGTACCTGCAGCAGTTCTAACGCCGCCACAAGTGCTATTCAGGGCTCACTGTTCTGTGTTGTAAGCGTCACTCAACTAATTCATGGAGCTCTAGCACATGAGATGGTATCTGTTTCACGAAAATGTGGAGATCAGTTACGTGCCTTGCTGTAATACCAGCCATTCAACCCCATCAAGCACGGTGCGAATAACAAAAAGAGGATAGATAACATAACGGAGCATCACAGAGTATTCTTCTCCATGAACTACCCCTCGGTTTACTTAATATGATTATGAAAATTATGTCCTCAGCTTAATCTGGTGTATGTAATATTTTAATGCTATTTTTACAGCATTAGGTTTTTTATTTTTTTTTATTTTAAAATTGGCAACAGTAAGTGCCATTCCCTTAGCAGATGTTCTCAGTTCCCACACACTTAATTATAGTTTCATAACCACCGTCACCTACCATACAGTGCACCGCAGTGTGTCATTTTAAAAGCCACTGTTACTTGCTCATTAAGTTCCTCTACTACTTAGAGCAGAACTGATTTCAGCTGTATGCCAGCCCACGCTCGTGTGACAAGGAGACAGGCTTCCACTTTAATACGCGTATTTCACATCAATGCGTACAAGCTGACATGGTGGCACACTGGTTTTGTTTAGGAATGGTCAGAAGAAGAAAATATCACTAAATGACATGCCATGATTTTAATTCATCCATTGGTTGTTAAGTAGAGTAACAAGTTACAGTGATTTTTCCTCTGAAGAGATATTTCAATTAGCTTGATTAACAGAAATTTATCTGTAAACAAATCTCATTACCACTGAGAAATATGGGTAAGATTGTTATTTCAGCCCCAACTGTATGAAAACCAGAAATTTTAACCTGGATTCAGACCTTCCTTACACCGAGCAGTGATGGGAACAGCGTTTGCTTCAATGCCATGGCAGCCTGTCACCTCCTTTCCAGCTTAACCATAATGAAAATCATGAGATTTTTGTCAGGAATAATTGTCCGGGGGCTCTGGCAGCTCTCCGCGTGCACGGCAGCTCTCTGGGGTGCCCCCCAGCACTCCGAAATCACCAAGGCTCTCAAGCGGAAGCAGCAGCCCGGCCATCCTCACAACAGAGGATCTGCACCTCTAGAGTGACCCTGCCCAGATTTGTCTGCGGACAGAAGAGTAATGCCAAGAGCTGCAGAGATAATTCATAAGGTTTTGATTATTTTGCAAATGGTGGTCTTAAATAGGAGACCGGTACATTTTTAAACATTTAGAAAAAAATCATGGGGCTTTAGGGATGAAAATACGGTAACTGTGAACCTCATCAATAAATTCTACTTCTGTTTTATTAATGATTTTTATATTTAATAGTCTGGCTTACAGCAACATTGTCTAGAGCTTTGTTATTTCACAAGCCTTCAATTCCAAAAATACATTGTTGAACTTTATTGGCATTTAAAAATGCATAACTATTCAGAGATCTGTATGACAGATGGGTAAGAGAAGTAAGCTGCTCCTTTCTTAAAGGACCAAATCAATCACTCAACATTTAAAGGACCAACATGAAATCAGATCTAAGGAATTTAGAGCGACTTAAATTATTGATATTTCACCTATACTTTCTGAAGGAAAGGGAAGACGTTTAAAATCACGCTGTACTTATTTTTAAAAATACATCTTTTTCCTCCAGTAAAGAAATTATACTAACTAGTCTTGAAATTTCCTGAAATAATGAAATGACTATCTGTGAAAAGCTGTTAAATTAGTAAAGTTAATGAACTGAAAACACAATTGCTTTTTCATTCCTCACATCAGTCACTGGTGCTGCTTACTAAACACAGCACACAGGAACTCAGAAGGCTGAAAAAAAGGAAACCTTTTAAATAGAAAAAGCTGTTTTGATACCTCCACAAAGCTGTCACTTTATAATTGGTCCCAGGTGATGCAAATACTTCATCTGAAGATCAGTAACTTTTGCAAGAGTAAGATGGTCTTTCCTACATTTAAAGAAAACTGAATCAGAGCACTTCCAATCCAAAACCGGATGTAATTCTAAAAGTCCATGCATAAGCAACGGACGGTATGTAGGAATCAGTTTGCTTTTGGAGGGAAATTTTGCGCTAAGACAGATTAATGCTCTGATTTCTTTTTCAAATAGTTAAAAATGAACCGATCTGCTTCTTGGAAAAATAACAGGTTTAGGAAATAAATGATCTGTATTATCACTGATGCATGTCTAGTCGTTTCTTCCTATTCTACGCTTGCTGAAATCCTCTGCTTCCCTTCTTTCAATGCTACAATCCTTTTTGTACTCAGTTTTCACCCTACTCTGTCTCACTTTCCTGACACCTTATCCTCATTTCTGAAGACTGCCCTCAGTTAATTTTCCTCCTCTCCACTTGCTCGAAATACCACCAATGGCAGGAGTTCAGCAGTTCCTAAATAAGGTCCTTTCATCTCAAAGCCGTGCCTGTGAACATCTCTCTCCTTACCGGTATTTTGGCTAAAATTTCACCCCATTCTGCCCTATCCCTTGGAAGCCTCCCTCTCTTACTCAAAATCCTTCTTAAGCACCACCTTTGTTGCCAAAGAATGGACCCTTCTTGTTTGTAGGATTGAAAACTATGTGTATCTCTCTTGTAAACTTGATGAGATCAGAGTTACCATCCAAACCCAACGTTTTGTAGAAAAACGCTGTTCCACAGAAAAATTATTGTAAAAAAGTGTAGCAATTCTGGAAAATGTTTTTGCACATAAGTTGCAAAAATTGTTGATAAATCCTGTTTTGACCTTTTTTTGTTGTTTGATTTTTAAGCTAGTTTACATTTTCATTTGGAAATAAGTTAGTTTACAGTAAATTGCCTATGAAGAGCAACACAAACTCAGTGTTTGAAAAAATTACCTTAATCTGATCTTTCCATTCACAGAAATCTGACACTGACGTTCAGGTTTTGACTTGCTGAGGAAGTCAGCAAGACTTCCTGAAATTTCAAAACAACTCCTGCAAAGCAAGGTAACAGTTTCCCATGGAACTTCACCCAGCTCTGACGCTTTGCCCCGGGATTCACCTCATTTTAAATATTGATAGAGCAACAGCGCCTTGCCTTCAAGCACATTTTAATGTGTAGCGTTAGTTACCTGGAAGAAACCACCAGGCAAGCACCAGATTTAAGTGACGATAAGCTTTGTATTTTTCTCCTCCTCACTTCTGCTCTATAACTTTTATTTAAAGTAATTTCTACCTCCTTGAAACAAGCTGCTTCAAATTGCTTTTTATGTTCATACTTCATTTTTAAGGACCGTGTAACGCTGCTTCTACCCGTGGTATATAGTTTTGAATTTGGCATTTTTTGATATAGCATGTAACTCAGTTATTTGGGGAAGGGACGTCCGCTTTCTATGCATTTTCTAACTAATTTGTGTCTGTTGCGCTGTTTTTCAGTGTAATTATTTTATTATTTCTTACTAAGGAGACACATGTGCCCAGCACTTCAGAGAATAATGCAAAACTGGCTGTCTCAACACAACCCCTGCAATGAAAGACAGTACAACAGACAAACCATTCTTGCTCGAATTTTTTCTATCACGCGACAAGCCAACGCTAATACCACATAACAGTGAGTATTTTGAAAATCCACACTGTCACTCTGAACTAAAGAGGAAAAAAAATAGGGGAATACATGCATTCTTAGTTTGCTTTGACAACTGCCACCAAATCTGATCCATTAGTCATACTGTAAAAGCAAACAACACTGCTTCATAAAATCCTTACTGTGGTGCAAAGCCTGGGTATTTTAAAACATTTATTCCATCTTGTTAAAGACATCAGAATATGCGTCAGGTAAAGAGAATAATACTTCTTTCTTTTGCAACTGTTCAAAAACTTATTGTAGTTGTAAAGTATACCGTACAACCAAATATATTTTGTCAAATGTTTGTGTTATACACAAACATTTTGTGTACTAAATTGGAACACAGATCCATAAAAATATGAAAAGTGGGTAAAAACTGAGTAGAGGATAATAATTTGTTCCAAATTTAAACAAACCACAAGTACACCTTTGAAAATGAAACCATCAGCAGCTATTAAAAATGACTGTCCAGATGCAAAACCTGCTATAAGAAGCTCCTAAACTACCGGCAGTTGGAAGTTTAGGGGAAATACCGGGGAAAGGATCACTTCAACCCTGTCTTACTCCTACCCTAACCCCTTGTTCCGAGACAAAGTCACAGACACGGTACGTGATGAGATGGGATCCAGCCAAAGCACCAGCAGTCTCGTTTTGCATACACTGATGCTTGTTTGGAGTTACGTCCTACACCTTTCTCGCAATGAAAAGGATGGAAAGGTTCACATTTCCATGTCAGCCTTCAGCGTTCTAGGCTGGAAGGAAGCAGCGAGAGCAGATGACGAATTTGTCTTTAGTCTTGTATTGGGAGTGGGGGAAGGAGTGCCTGGGGAAGTCATACTAAGTTCTCAAGTCTTCCTCAGTGGTCTCCCACTTTGTCTTTCCATTTTAAACTTCTCTTGATCCTAGGAGAAATACAGCTGCAGGACAGATCCCCTTAACAGACCAAACAATTGATTCACGTAGCTTTAGCAAAAGGATTCTGCATATTGAATACAGACATCGACCTTGCAAAGGTGCAGCAGAGAATCTGAGAAACTTCGGGTTCTCTTCTTTGTAATAACTAAATAAAGGCAACAACAGCCAAAATTATCTAGAACCTACGATAATGGGAAGCAGGCATCCTCAAAAGCTACCGCTCCATAAAATGCTCTCCAGTCATCAGGTCAATGAGTTTACTGTACATCCTTTGAGCTTTCAGAAAGTGAACCAGTCACTCAATCAACTAAAACAAAAAGAAAAAAGAAAGGCACGAGATCAAGTTTTACATAAATTGTTTTAGTGAAAACAGTTTTGATGTAAACAAACCCTTCCCCTTCCTAATGCTAACATTTATTTAGCACCAGTTCAAGATGTTTGGATTTATCGCTCATTCTCCCAGCAAGAAAGCCTGCAATTCTCAAACCAAAGTCCCCTTCAAGGACACTCCATTTCTCGACACGGCAATAGATGTGGTTCCACCCTCTGTGGATGTCTAAGGAATGCTCTAGTACAGGACTTCTCTCTACTGTCTTCAGCTGACTGACATCAGCATAAACAACAAGCAGAGTGAAAGGTTAAGGCCTTACAGATACATCAGCAGTGAATTATTAACTAACAAAAACCACCGAATGTTTATGAAGTGCACAAACTCTGAAACAGCAAGTGCTTCTGGATATTAAGTGAAGCAGAACTGTAGGTTTCAAGAGTAATTATCTGCTCCCTCGTGCCCTTGGCATTCCTATTTTATACTGAATATGCTGTTGTCTCTCATGGCCTCAGTACTGATTGGCAAATACAATTCCTCCTGCTGCTCCATCCAGCACCTTTAGGTACTGGATGATTTGCTTCAGTTCAGTAGATTTTAGAAGTACTGACACCAGATGAAGATATATATGAGCAAGTAAATGAGCAAGAAAGAGACAAAGCCGTTCCTCAGTCATATCCTCCATCACAATTAAGTGGCTGTGGAAGGCAGCTATTATGTACCTCATTTCTAGTGAACATCAGGCAAACCTCTTATAAATGCCTGCGCTTGGACAAAAGCTGCCCATGCACACATCAAACCTCTTCATTTCCATAAGCACAAGAACGAAACGATGCAGGTTAGATTCCTCCAAAGAGAAATCTTGCACTTAGAGTGTAAGCATGCAGAAACAAGCCTTCTACTTTTCTGCTTAAAAAGTAAGGAAACTGCTTAAACTTGATGGCCTCAGAAGCGTCGCACAGCTAGCGTATCAGCCTCGCTTAAATGGTACCCAATCAATGCTTACATGAATTGAGAGCAAAAAAGTAAATAAATGCCTATTTGGATAGTATGAGCAATAAGAAAGAGTCTTATCCCAAGCAAAAATGAACCATTTTAGCATTTTCTTTAATATTCCTATATTTTTTTTTGTTTGTCCTCTAGTCACAGCTCTTTTCTTTATCTTCTGGTCTTAGAAATAGTGAAGAATGCAAATACTTCCTGCTATTTCCTCAGCTGTTATAAACCAGTGCAGTTCAACTGAGGTCAATGGTTTAAGATCCAACCCTTAATCATTGCATGTTTATTAAAAAAAAAAAGTATGTTTGGGACAAAAAAGCCCTCTGTAAATAGACATTACATGCTGCAGAATTTCTTTCACCACTTATGACACCGAACATAATACCGGCTTTCTTGCTTTTTAATTTAAGCCTTAAGAGACTATGGAAATACAAACTAGTCCTACACATTAATAAGTCACTGATGAGTACCCACTGAACTATACAGCTACCCTTAACGTTCTTGGGTAAATCACTGTTTGTAGTGGCCTGTCAACATTAACGGAGAACGATATATATTGTATTACCATATAGCAAGCGGAAGGTGACAGAACAACTATTATGAATACAAAGTTCTATATTTCTGCCTATAGAAAGCAGATACAGGACGCACGTGTGACACACTGAACACCACCGTATGAGGATGTGCTGGGAGAAGCAGCACCACAAGGCAGACTGCATCTGTTCACTGGCTCTAAAATAATTTCTGGATCTTGTAATTTCAGCTAATTCACAATTTTGCTTTGTGATATATAGCCTTACAACAAGGGACCAGCATTTATCTCAAATTCTCACACACAGACCATATTCAGTGGTTCAATACAAGTTATATATTGATTTTTATGCAAAAGTCCCCAAAGCATCACCTCATGAAATTCAAGTGACCTGTCTCAACAGTGCTGCAGCTATCAGAAAGCAATGGTCACCCTTTTTTTCCCCTATGCATCATTTAAGTTTTTAGTATAGTTTACAAGAGCAAAATACATTGTACATATGAATGATTATCAAATCGATGCAAATTGCTTATGCTGGTTTAATCTTTTCCCATTACAGAAGTACTATTTCCACACTGCCAAATATATCCGATGGCTTTGCGACTTCCCAACACAAACACAGCCTGATTCAGAGGCAAAGTATTTTCCTTTGTGCTATCTCAAAGCGGCAAAAACCTATCACTTCTTTTCCGCAGCGAAACATATAATTCCACAACTGCGGATTTACATTCTGAAAGAGCAAAGGATGCTGTTTATGACTGAATGCAGTGAGCGCAGTTGTAAACGGAGGTACTTGGAACAGACGAGCAAGGCTCCCACCTTGCTGCTTTCTGTGCTCCGAAAACCTACCCCAGAGCAGCTTATTTTAACAACACCTGAACTTTCAAAACACAAATTCACTCTTCTTAAGATCTCACCATTATCAGCACATCTATAAATCTGAACCAGGTCCTGAGGACTTCACTGGTAAAAACGTTATTTTACTGAAAGGACCAAGATTGATCTTCCCGCCTGTTACATAAACATCACCACATACACAAGTAAACAGCACGGGGTTTTTTGTTTCCAAGCCTTGTTCCAACACCTGGGAGGACGAAGAGCCCCCCCTCCACTGATCTCAATCTCCTATCCATGAGAATTTTTGTACTACACAGGAGCTGATGAGCTATTTAAGAAAGTTGCTATGTCAAAAAGCCTCCCAACATCTACTAAGCTAGAGGGCTGTAAGAAACATGAGCTGCAGCGAGACACAGAAAAGCAGTCCTACCTTTGCCAAAAATGATACTTTTGAAATTTTTCTTACAAAAAAGTTACGCACCACCGGCCTCCGAGTTTGTAATTCATCCCCACAGTGGCGAGAAGGTTATCAAACCACTTGCTTCTCTCTCCAAGAACGCTAAGCGAATATAAACCTAAATTATGGTGGACCGCCACACTCCAACGCCTCTCAGCTAACTATGTTTAGCAGCGATTTCATTTCAGTTTTGCGTGCGTGACTCACACGTGAAGAGGATGGGCATTAACACTGATAAGTCGCCCTGTTTCCAGCCACG
Source organism: Rhinoptilus africanus (assembly GCA_013400135.1). NCBI lineage: Eukaryota > Metazoa > Chordata > Aves > Charadriiformes > Glareolidae > Rhinoptilus > Rhinoptilus africanus. The sequence continues at coordinate 123,435 of VXBO01003057.1, forward strand.
ACTTTGGCTGCTGTAGCCGGTTTTGCAAGCCGCCGTCTCCAGACGGAGCAGATTTCCTTGAAGTCCGAGAGCAGGAAACAAATCTGGGTGTAGCTGGACAGGCGCTCATTGTTTTGGACTTCCACTAGAAGCAGAGTTAGCGAGTCGCTGGGAGGTCAGAGCCGTCCCAGAGTCGGGCCAGCCGAGCGGCGCTGCTCCATTGCGTGTTTGATTCGTCTCTCTCGGAGCTGTTTCCAGGCAGACAGACACGGGAAGTGTTTAACACCAGAGCAGGCAGGCTGTGGTTTTGTAAGAGTCATTTTCTCTGCGTTGCTTTGGATGAGACTTTTTAAAAGGCATTTGAGAGAAGCCGGGAAAATTCTTCCCAGGAGGAAGAAGTGGTAATATTGAGGCACGAACTAGCTCACAGTAGCCACAAGGGACAATGTGGAGCACACGCTAATGAACTTTTCACTGTATTAATGCAGGCTGCTAAGGCTTCCTTTGAACAAATCATCCATAAAGGATCTCAGAGTGAATTAACCATATGGTTTTAGGTCCTGGACTGCACCTCAGGGTACCTGGACCCATTGCTCAACGTGAGAACAAAGAATCAATATGAACTCTGGTAAAGTTTCATATTGTTGAAAACATGAAACAAAATATTCCACAAGGGAGCAAGAAAGAAATGCTTGCCAGAAATTTTGTATTGAACTTGCTCGAATTTTATGTACTTTTGGCATAAAAAGACAGGTTACCAGTCTGGTAAGTTTGGCTCTTTATTCAAAAATAAACATTCCTTCAAATTAAGTGCAGCTGTTTTTTTATGGGTCATTAGGCATCTTGGCAATAGTACCAAACAAATTCAAGTTTGTAGAGGTCACCAGACTTCGGAAGTTGCTGTTACAGTGGAGGGACCCCTCAAATGCTGGAGGAATAGGCTGATAGAAACCTCATGAAATTCAACAGAGTCCTGCACCAGGGATGGAATAACTCCATGCAGCACATACAGCCTGGGCAGCAGCTCTGCAAAGCAGGATCCGAGAACCACGGTGGACATCAAGCTGAACATAAGTTGGCTGCGTGCCTTCAGAGCAATGAGGGCTACCCAGCAAGAGCATCACAAGCAGGTCAAAGGAAGCGGTCATTTCCCCCATACCATGGCCTGCAGTATTCCATCTGACTTTGACCACCCCAGTAACAGATGGATACTGAAAAACTGGAGTGAGTCCATCAGAGCCTGGACTAACAGGCTCCACACAAAATAAGCAGAAAGGCTGAGGGAGCTGTGGACCTTCAGCCTGGAAAAGAGAAAGCCCAGGGGGTCTCACTGCTGTCTTCAAAATCATTTAAAGAAGAGCTAGAGAGAACGCAAGAGCCAGATTTCTTCTTGGAAAGGCCAGTGAAAGGATAAGGTGCAACAGACTTGTTGCAACAAGGGGGATTATGAATGTTGGGCTTGGAAAGGGAGCTTCACAAGAGTAGTCAGGCACTGGAACGAGCCCAGCCACGCAGTCTCCATCCTTAGGCACAGTCAAAGCTCAGCCACACAAAGTCTTGTGTGAGCTGACCTAAGATTAGCCATGCTTTATGCAGGACATCGGACTACATCATCTCCAGAGGTACCACATGACTCAATTTATTCTGATTGCTGTGATTCTCTTCAGGGTTCCAGTGAAATACTCTACTACTGTTGGGTTTTTCACCTTTTATTTATTTTAAGACATTGTGTCCAAACAGAATTTAATCTTATTAAATACACAGAAGGAAACCCATTAAATTACAATGGTGAAATATTTTTACTGTTGTCCTTGCCTCAATTTTAGATGCATGCTTATAAGACCGTCTGCAGGTATCCCTGCTCTAAGTGCATAGCTCAGTTTAATTATACTTCACCCCTCTTCACAGAGGAAAAAAATAATTTGATTTCACCAGCCATTAAGTGAACTTAATGGATGTCTCCCGAGTAGTCTTTTGAAATTGTGGGGCTTGGGGAGATTTGGGGAGTTTCAGAGCTTTCGGTTCCAATAGCATTACTCTACAGAATCAAGAGAAAACGTGTAGTGTTAAAAGTAAGGGTGTCTCTCTTGATTTGTATAAAAAAAGGAAAGAAAGAAAAAAGGTGGCAGGAGAGGAGGGAGTGGCATAAAATGACCTCGAGGGTCTCACCAGGAAAACGGCAGGCAGAAATATATGAGCTTGGGAAGAAGAATGGGTTTCGCCTTTCCCTCGAGCGCATCCCGAAAAACTGCATTGTGCATCATGAGCAGAGTGAGAGCGAACATTGCAGAGATAAGGGAGAATTGCATTTTCGGTAACCCAGCTTCAGAATACAACTTACAAGTTCTATCTAAAATGAACTGTACTGGGATCTGTTTATAGTATGTATATAATATGTATAAACTCATTTTTGTCACAAACTTAAGTCTACTGTAGGTAAGATGGTGATTTTTTTTTTACAGTTGTTTTTGCAATAGCCAACAAGAGTTCCTCCAGACACCTCCATGAAAAATCATGAAGCCAAAGAATAAAAATATGTGATTATCTTTTTGATAAATGTTTACTGGCCTCTGCCACCATATACAATCCTACTTGGACCAATCTAAGCATTATAGGACCTTTAGAATTCCAGCCTTTCTGACAGAAAGGCAATACAGACGTACCCAGTCGAAGTAAATTCAGGAAGATTGCCAGTCTCCCCTGTAAAGGTACATGAATACATTGGCCATGCTTACACATTGGCAAATAGCTTTTAAGACTCACGATCAATAGTTATAAGCTAATTTATTACCTGCCAAAGCTCCCACATCACGTAAACAGCTCACAGTGCAGACAGTAACACAGGCGAAAGGCCAGGGATATAACAACGATCCTAGCTGGGCATTTGTGGTGAAAGGAGTTTGGTTGATTTTTGACAGTGACTTTTTTCTCAATTTATTAATGTAAGTAGCAAACCCCCCCCCAAAAATCCAAAACCACCCACAAATTGGTAGCTGAAGACAGATGCAAGTCTTGAGTCAAGGCAAAACATGACTAAAACACAGGCCTGAAGTTCTGTTCATTTCAGTAAACACATCTAATGCACTTATTAATTATGAAGCTAATTTTTTCTAGCTTTTAAAAGACACCATTAAGCCTGTTTGTAATGGAGGGAGGGGTGGGGAAGATCACATTTTTTTTCAATCTGCTAAAACAATGCTTCAATTAAGGGAAGACTAAACACATCACAGGTTATCACACGCATTTGAAAGTGGCAAAGACAGAAATAGGTAGTTTAACTATTTTTCCTTTTTCTCAGTAGAACTATCAAATGCTTTACCTCACAGTTCTCTACCCACCAGGTGGGATCAGTTTGCTCACTGATGTCTGACCTAATTTGTTTTTTTCATGGGACCTATTTGCTGCCCTATGTTCAGCCTCTACATTTGCATTCTTCTGTCGTGACTAAGGTTATCTCTTGTCTAACAGAGAGAAAAATTAGCATCCAAAGGCCATCCCAAACCGTCCTGACAGCTCTATTTTTGTATCTCTACCTAGCTGTCTAAAAATTGGTGGGAAAGCCAACTACTGCAAGGAACTGCATTTCAAGATGTAAAAATGACACACGCCTATATTAATTTGCTTCTGATGACTTAAGGGTTACCCAAGTACCTTCCTAGGATTTTCAAAAGCTCATAAACATTGACATGAATGGCAGCTAGAAGGACAGGTACCTTTTGCACATCCCGTTGTGTGGCTATCTGCATCTTTAGCTAATTACATATCATGGAATCACAGAATGGTTCAGGTTGGAAGGGACCTTAAAGATCACCCAGTGCCCCCCCCCCTGCCCTGGGCAGGGACACCTCCCACCAGCCCAGGCTGCTCCAAGCCCCGTCCAGCCTGGCCTTGAACCCCTCCAGGGATGGGGCAGCCACAGCTTCTCTGGGAAACCTGGGCCAGGGGCTCACCCCCCTCAGAGTGAAAAATTTCTCCCTGAGATCTCATCTAAATCTCCCTTCTTTCTCTTTAAAAGCATTACCCCTCATCCTATCTTGAAATAGTAGTGCCTGTGCATTTATAGCATTTCAGAATAAACCTTTGTGAAACCTCAAACATACCACAGGACACCATCAGTAATTCTCCAAAGTTTTACTCTCTTCTTGGGCTGTCTCCTGAACTGGTTTCCCTAACAAGCACAAAACTGTACTTGACAAATGTGCACCAATTGCTGCGCAGGGCTCTGGATGTGGCTGGAACATCTGCTGTCGGCCATTCCCTGAGCAAGGACCAGGACCTCCAAAGTCCAGAGATTGTCCTTCAGATTCACCAACTTTAAGAGGCAGCCCAAGGGGACCAGTACTATGACTGTACCTTGCCGTTCTTGTACTGGCCAGAGATGGGAGAACCACGTATCTTTGCTAGGTCCAACTTGCAAAAATTATGTGGCTGAGAACCCACACACAACCACATCACATATATTTTGTTTTTCTCTTCCAGTCCTTCATAAGGCCTCGAGAAGCAGGTTTAGTTTCCATCCTACAATTCTGATGAATGTATTTTGAGAGCCATTGTTGTTTCTCAATCTGAAGGTGCCTTCCCCAGCCAAAAATAAGAGCTACTATTTCCGTAAGCATGCTACACACTCAGCAGAAAGGCAATATAAAGAGCCAAAGCATAGTTCACACCATTCTTTCCAACTTCTCTCTTCTTCCTGGTATTATCCCGTGTTGCCATTACTATCTCACAATCATGTAAGGCTTATAGCAGAACACTTTCACCTGTGCACACTATCTTTCTCTCATTCCCCTCATAACTAGGCTACAGCTAAGTCTTCACATCTCTTCCTTCATTATGCTGACTGAGAACAAGAGATTATTTTAATATTGTCAAAATTCTCATAAGCAGCCTGTACCCCCTACACTGAGCACCTCTGGCTTTCCTGAAATTCACTATACTTCTTTAGGTCCTATCTAAATTTCATGGCAAAAGTACCCCAGTAATCACTTCTTTGGTTGCTCTCCAATCCTGACGGAAAATGTGCAAACTCCTATTTAGTATTTATCCAGTTTTAGTAACTCACACTGATGTTACCAGTCACAGCGATGACAACACTTCAATCCATTTAACAGCCTCTTTCACAGTAACTGATGTTTTATCTGTGCTGGGTTTGGGGTTTTTTTGCCACCTAACACACAACCTACTCGTGTTTTCCAAGCAGCTCCTGCTGAGGGGCATACCAGGGAGGAGAGTGTCCTCACACAGTTGAGCCTGGTAAGGTGCTTGGAGGACGATTAAAATGCCCAGAAATCTCATCTTAAGCAAAAAAAAATAATGTTTGGAACCTCCTGGTACTGGTGACACCCCGCTAGGTACTGTAGTTATTAATTAACCAGTTGTAGGTCTACCATAGTGCAATTCAAAATATGAAATCATTTGTCAGGACATATCAAACATTCAATTCTTCCAGGATCACAGATCACAAAATGTCCTAAAACTATAAGCAAAGCATCTCAGTTTTGAAGTTTTTACAATTCCACTGTCGCTGCCAGTGCGATTAGCTCTACTACCCAGGAAAGAAAACCTTTTCTCTATTTTCAGTCTTTTTAGATCTAGATCTCAGCCCCTAATTAAAAACAAGAAAAATTTTAGGGAGGCTTTTTAGAAAGGCCTTGTGCTATGCAATTATCTTTTTAATGGAAAATTTTCAGCAGGGATCCCTTGTCCTTGGACTAGTCCTGCGAGTACCACAAATGCCTACTAATACCATGCATGTCTAATTAGATGACTGTGGGTCCTATTCAGAAACATCCCCAGCTCGCATATGTGCAAATTGCTTTGTGTATGTAAACAATTGTTTCGTGAGATTCATTAAACCCTTTCATTAAAATCTTTTCACCCTGCATGTACTAAGAGAAAACGTTCAGATCATAATCGAGAAAGGTGCATCAGAAAGCCCCAGTTCCACACAATTTTAAAAGTACACAGAAGAAAAAGCAGGGGAGCATGTTTTGAATTTTTACTTTCTCGTGAAAGGAGACATTAAGTCAATGCAAAGGAAGGCCACCAGGCACCAGAAGCAGGATTAGTAGCCATGCTATGTATGCTTATTATTTTATAATTCGCTTTCGTGCCCAGAGTAAATACTGAATCATAAAAAAGGCGTTGAATTCCAAGTAATACAAAACCTTACCTGACTGTCTCAAATAATGAAATAATTTACAACTATTGCAGCAATTTCCAGACTTTTTATTTCATGGCATACGATCACGTCACCAGACATTTTCCGTAAGCAAGCATCAGCCAAGCAACGCAGTGTTTTCTGACACACTGGGCAAAGAGAGGTGAGCTGAAGGAAAAGGCAGCAAGATGGGGCTGCATCCCCCCAGCGTGGGCAGGGGGGTGAGGGGGGGAACCTGCCCCTCTGCTTCGCTGGGTGAGACCCCCCTGCAGGGCTGCCCCCAGCGCTGGGGCACCAACAGCAGAAGGAGACGGAGCTGTTGGAGCGGGGCCAGAGGAGGCCCCGGAGATGCTGGGGGGGCTGGAGCCCCTCTGCTGTGGGGACAGGCTGAGAGAGCTGGGGGGGGTCAGCCTGGAGAAGAGAAGGCTCCGGGGAGACCTTCCAGCCCCTTCCAGTCCCTAAAGGGGCTCCAGGAGAGATGGGGAGGGACTCTGGATCAGGGAGGGGAGCCACATAACGAGGGGTAACGGTTTTAAACTGGAAGAGGGGAGATTTAGATGCGATGTTAGGAAGAAATTCTTTCCTGTGAGCGTGGCAAGACGCTGGCCCAGGTTGCCCATGGAGGTGGTAGATGCCCCATCCCTGGAGACATTCAAGGTCAGGTTGGACGGGGCTCTGAGCAACCTGATCTAGTTGAAGGTGTCCCTGCTCACGGCAGGGGGGTTAGACTAGGTGGCCTTTAAAGGTCCCTTCTAACCAAACCACTCTATGGGTCTGTGAGCCACTGCCTGGCTCAGGCAGTGCAGTGCCAGGCAGATAATCTCTGTCCAAAGGCACGTCAGCCTCAGCTGATCCTACTGCTCTGACTACAGCCATCTCCCTGAAAATCCACCCTCCCCTAGTAGGATAGGCAGCAAAGAGGGTACTTGAGAGCTGGATAGCAGAAAAGCCTGAAGGAAGTTTCCTTTGCTGTCTTCAGACAGATGAGGCTGTTACACATCTTATGAGCCACATCTGAAGTAAACTTTGATTTCCGTAATAAACTTTGATTTCCACAGGTTCTCAAAAGAGGACACTGTACCTTCAAGGCTCTCTACTAACACTACATCATGCTGCTGCGTTACATTATGATGCCACAACATTACAGAAACCCCACAGTACTGAGGCTGCATCTGTTCTGAAGCAACAGAGTAGTGTCTGGGGCTTTGCCCACCCTCCGTCAGGCTTCCTCTGGTCCCACTGCCAACGGTTCAGGCACAATATGTGGAATTTGCACACAGAATAAGGCAGCCAAGGGTGAGCTTTGCTTCAAAAGCGGTAAATAGAACCAGCAGCCTAAGAACTGCCTCCTTAGCAATTTTAGCCCGATTAAAAAAGCTTAACATCAAATAAGAACAATTGTTCCACGCGACAACAGTTTGCTAACATGAGACAATCTCAGAAAGTTGAGAAATTAGGAAAATCAAGGCAAAAAAAAAAAAAAGGGCCTTCAAATGATTACTTTTCTTCTATTAACCACTGTGTTGATGTGTTCCCAGCCACGAAATACACCATAGCAATGTCTGTAAACATGGATGCTGTGCTTCCTGTGGAGGAATTCAGTTTTCTGATTCAAATATGCAAAATTTTAATACTGGGTAATACCAGACCTGTGGCGCGTTTCCACTTTTAGCTTTCTCATTAAAATTATTAGGGCTCTGATTCAAAGTCCTTAATATATACTCATAAACCCCGCGGTCTTCTGTGGGATACAGGCACATGATTTTCTGTACAGGGATAGGATTATTCTCAAGCTAAAAGTAAACAGGCACCGTAGAAATCTGATAGATTTAGGCACAAGGAAAAAACCTCCTGTTACAGAGATTTCCAGCAATAGTTTTGCATATTAGAAAGCAGACATTTTCTTCTTGTACAGTTAACTGACAGTTAGCTTATCTTAAAAGCAGCCCAAACAATTTTTTTTGGCTACTGTAGGAACTGGAAAAGCAGCTTTAACTCTGCAGTTTTGCAATGGAGCAAGTTCAGGGATATTTTTATACTTTCTGCTTTGTCAAGCATTTTATACACACTATTTCGTTCCTTTAATTCATTCCAAAAATGTCCACTCCAAATATTTTTTCCATATCTAGCCACAAGATGTTGTTTCTTTTCTAAGTATAAACAATATTTTGGTTTACAAAAACGTCAGTCAAACTCATTGACGTGAACATATCTTTATATAGTAAAAGCATCCAAAGCTGCCTTGTCTGGTATGTGGTTACAAAGGGGCAGCCCTATTAGGTGGGAACCTATAAATCCACGTTTCCCGACATACCTGATTGGTCATACTTACAGAAATTCCTAGTGGAAGCCACAAGATTATTTTCCCTTGGCTTCTTTTCTCTTTTTTCCCCTCTTTGCATTAAACGAGAACTCAGTTCTCTCTTTGCCCACATTCTGAATATGGTTGCTTATGCAAAAGAATCCTGTTGATACCTTATTAATTTGTATTTCCAGCTGGAGCCAGAGGATTCAGGCATCAGAATATTAAAAGCTGTATCACCACATGAGGTGGGGGGAGGGAGCTTGCAAATTAGCTGTCAAGTTGAATAAAAAGAATAATAACTTACCAAGCTGGCAGTTACCATTTGACACCGCATTACCAACCATGCCTTATGGTAAAGATTAAATTATGTTAATATTGAAAAACTGTTTGCATCTATTGCAAAATAGAAGCAATTAAAAAAACCTAAACCGAGCTTAATGCACCTCTGAATTCAGAAAGGTGTGACAGTCTTCCTCTCAGAGCGATAAAAGTGTTATGCATTAAAATGTTAGTTTATTTTAATGCTATTAAATATTTGGCACACGGCACAGCTGAATAAATGGTTTCTAAAGCCAGACATCATGATTATTGTGGGCTATTTATGTATTTGTAGCTATTCTCTGCTGACAAACAAACTCCTACTAGTAGTTTTGGAAATGAAGCACTTACCGTACACAAGAAAATAAAGGAAAATTATACCAAACACTATGTAGACTCTTTTATTAGTCTATTTCACCCAAAGACTCTCAAAACACAAATGCCTTTGCTACTGGTTTGCATGATTCTCCTCTCTTCTGTCTTTACGAAGTACATTAAAGGTTGTATTTATGGTAATAGGAAAAGAAGACGGCAGATGTAGATGAGTGTGCCTGGCGCATTTGAAGAGCTGACAAAAAAATCACATTCTTCAGACCCTCCACCCCCCTTACTTCACACACCAAGTATCTGCAATACCAAGAATTCTGCAACATCAGTGACAAGATGACAAAACCTCAGGGCTGAACAGGGATGGCTGGCTAAGACTTATTATTCTCTGCCTTTGATAAACTCCAAATGCCAGATTTTGTTGACATGTTCACTTTCATCCAGCCTCTTAATTTGTCGTTTCTACCTTACATACAGGCATTGCTCACCATACATTTAAATGCCATGCTCTATAGACACTTAACTGTATGCTGACTGCTATTTCAAATTAAAAAACGTTAGCAGTATACATTTCATGAGATGAGCAAGTGTCCTGATGACTGCAAGAACAGACACCACCCCACCCACCCTTTACCCTCTACAGCGGGTTAAAGTAACAACACTTATAAAATATAGATGATGGAAAACCCAAGCCCGTGAGAGAACAAGATGACGGCATGATGTGCAGTATATAGTATTTGTGAGCACAAGTAACTCGTTCTGTATAGTTAGTATTTTTGTACAGCATGCAAATATTTCACTAGCTGCTCAAAGAAGAGGAATCAAAACAAAAAGGACTGATCATTTTAAAAAAGGAAAACAAATACTTATCTAAAAAATTAAGGATTGGGCAACTTCTTGCGTGTCAGCTTTTAAAACAATGTGGGGGTGTGGCTTGAGCTTTTATCTATCGTATTTGGTATTGCTTTCTACAACTGATCCATGTCATGCGTCAGATACGCTTGCGAGAGAAACCAAGGGGAATGAATACGCAGACCACTGAAAAAATATTGCTGAATAAACCCAAATTCAGGACACGCTATCCAAAAAGGGTAAGCAGACAGGTATTTGACCGAACTTAATAGTAACAGAGATACAGTGCTGTCTGATAATGAGACAGAGCATGCACATGCAAATTCTCTTTAATATGTATGTGTGAGTGCCAACACCTGCTATCCAATTTCTTGCAGAATTCCCAGGGAAGCCAAGCATGTAAGTACAGAAACAACAGAAATGGGATACAACCTTTAGACTGGGATTCCACGCCACCTGAAGAACCCAGACATGCAATAATCCTACTGCTGAGTTCGGTGTATCCAGCTTTCTAAATGTATGCTTATAACACGCAATTGCCATGGCACAGAAACCTCATCCTGGCGTCACTCCGAACTCCCAGGTGTCTAAAGCGTACTCCAGCACAACAGATAATTTAATCCCAAGAGTAGCACAGCTCCAACATTTCACTCAAGCGCATCTAACTGGCTCAGGTGTGGTGCCAGGTTTACACGTAGTCTGTTCTAGCGCTAGCACAATGCCACAGTTATTCAGGTATCCGAATCCTCACTGCACATATGCTCTTCTTCCATAGGCCCTTAAGGAATTAAAAAAATTTCAAGCTCCCTGTCCCATCTAGGTTCCCTATAGAAGACAGCAGAGGCTGGATTTCTACACTGCATCAAATTACAGCAGCAATTACTCGGACCCTGGCTCTACAACATTTTGGAAGCAGACTGGCCTATGTCATACAGGGAAGGGTGTCCTTGCACCCCAAATAGTTAGAGCAGCCTAAAAGGAAAAGCAGGCAAATGCGCCACAGCTAAATTGTAGAGCTCATTTTTCTCTTTATTTACATTTTTTGTTAAGGCTAAACATGCAGATGTTCGATGTCTGGCCAAATTCTTTACTAAGATTGCAGAATCAAAGGCAAAGCTATGAGTTTGAACAAATGCTTTTAAAACAAACAAAATCCGCAGCTCATCCACCTTCTTGCACTGCGTGACTTTTTGAAGCCAGGGAAAATGATGCTCCTCCCCGCATCCAGCAGAAACACCAGAACGTGTGGGAATGTAAACAAACATGGATGACTCCATGGAGTTATAACAGCGAGATTTCATCTGAAGGGTTTTGAATTTGGACTCCTTGAAAAGTATAAATAAATCTAGTTTGTGTATAACAACTATACGCAGCATTCAGTGTAGTTAACTATATTGAGGTTCAACAAGGCCAAGTGCCAGGTCCTGCACTTGGGTGACAATTCAATGCTGCGCTACAGCCTGGGGGTGGAGTGGCTGGAGAGCTGTCTGGTGGAAAAGGCCCTGGGGGTGTTGGTGGGCAGCCGGCTGAATATGAGCCAGTGGTGTGCCCAGGTGGGCAAGAAGGCCAACAGCATCCTGGCCTGTATCAGGAACAGTGTGGCCAGCAGGAGTAGGGCAGTGATCGTCCCCCTGTAGTCTCCAGTCTCTCTCTCTCCAAACTCTCCCATCGCCCTAGGGAAATATCTGGATACAATTAGGAGGTTTTAACTTTTACAGCACAGAATGAGTTAACATGTCACATATCTTCTAGACCACGGATGACACACAACCACTAACGCTTGATGGCTCCCGCTCAGATGAGAGCAATCAAATCTCATGGGATGGTTAAACTCAGGATTAAACTCTCTTCTGCCACAAAATTGCTGAGAGATAAAAGTAGTAAAAAATGTCAAAGTAACAGGTCACCTAGTGAAAAGAGTAACTCAGAATTGATTTCAGTTGCTTTTTTAGGAAAAAAAAGTCTCAGGAAGAGGAGGAGGAGTAAAAAGTTTACTAAAGAGTGAAATGAATCACAAATTGGAAAAGACAGATTGGTACAAAAGGGGGACTTATCAGGCATCAAGCATTATCTAAGCCAAAAAGATGACTGAGGAAAAAGCTTGACCTATATAACTTTCAACTGCTAACAATTTAAACTTAATTCAGCTATAAACAGTACTGTGGTGTCAAGAATTTTGTTTAAAAGGACACATTTCTGTCACTATTAATGCATCACCCTCTCATTCCAGGAACAGAGGCATACTTAAAAACATCAACATATTCTGTTTCAAAACTATCCATATGATTTGCAAAAGTATCTCAGAACTGAACTTGTAAAAACACTGTTTCAAACCTGTTTGCAAAGGCATGTAGTGACAGGACAAGGGGCAATGGTTTAAACTAGAGCAGGGCAGGGTTAGATGAGACATGAGGAAGAAGTTCTTTACCCTGAGGGTGGTGAGACACTGGCCCAGGTTGCCCAGAGAGGTGGTAGAGGTCCCATCCCTGGAGACATTCAAGGCCAGGCTGGATGAGGCTCTGAGCAACCTGATCTAGTTGAAGATGTCCCTGCTCACTGCAGGGGGGTTGGACTAGGTGACCTTTAAAGGTCCCTTCCAAACCAATGCATTCTGTGATTCTATGAAACCGTTGTGAAGTTTTACAATGAGTCAACAATTTCACATGAGAAACAGAAATTAAAAGTTAATGCAATATTCCAGAGTTGCTTCCACTGTTTATTGTAAGTTACGAAAAAAACTATGAAATATATAGGCCTCTATTATTAAGATCAAAATTGCTCTTTGCTTCAAATTTTGAAGCAACTTCCCTTTGGGATGACCAGAAAGTCACCTCACAAAGGCAAAAGGCATTTCAACTGAACTGTATCTTGCCAGAATCAAGTCTTACTAGAATATCTAGCATATGATCGCATCTATTCACTTAAAAGAATTCTCCAATCATCTCAATTTATACATAACTTGCCAACAAAGGGTATTTTGTACAGTGGCAAATGGAAACGTACAGTTTACTTGGCCATTTCAAGAGTGGTAAGCCACTTTACTCTTCAGCTTTTATTTCCCTTTGTGTTTGGGAACATAATGTCTCTGTGACTATGTAGGATTACAAACTGCAGTCATTTCCTATCGACTAGTTCATTGTGCAGCTCAAAGCATGTCAAGGTCATATTTTTATGCCAAGCCCTCACTATAGCCCTGAAGGTAGCACACAGTGCTTCTTTAGCGCCACATTGAGTTATACAGAATATTACCAATAACTAGTTGAAGAATCTCCTTAAAATCAATGCAGTACCAGAGATACTTTGTGTGGAATACACAAACACTACGGAAAAAAAAATAAATTAAAATGTTATGGTTTGACCACACTTAAATATTTTCTTCAGCAGTTTCTTTCATAACCACAACACAAACCCTTCCCAGGTTGTAAGAGTTGGGCAGGATTCTGGGACAGCCTTGACCCAGCCCACCCTGGTACATACAACAATGAGCCCTCACTGCTTCTGAGATGATCGTGTGTGAAAGTAAAGGATACAATCTGCATACGCACAAAGAAAAGTCACATGTAAATTTGGTACTGGGGTAAACATGAGGATCAGCGTGACAGAAATTATGCATGCAATTAGTATCACATACATGAAATGGTGCGTATAATTATAGGCCACATTTGGAAATGCACCCTGCGTCTTGACAAACATTCTGTACGCTTCTCCGCTCCCTCACCGAGACCTCAAGTGCCGGTCTTTGCAGAACACTAAGCACATGCGTCTTTATATTCACTGGTCCAGCTGTCACGAGTTTTGCCTTCCAGCTATCGTTCTCAGATGCTCATCAGACACGCTTATTCCAATTTAGTCCACAGAGTGTGAGTGGTTCAGCTGCTGTTCTCAGTGTGGAGGTTTAAAGCAGCAGCTGTTGGGCACTCATATTAAGACTATATTTCTAAAGGAAAAGACATTCCTGCAGAAAAAATTGACAAGTCTGCTTTCAGTTTTACAGAGTTCTCACATTTTCTGGTCCTAAGGCTACAATGTCAGAAACTTTAACAGACTCTTCCGACACAGAAGAGAGAAACTACGTTCACAAATGTGAAGAAGACACTGTCCTCTTAATTTTACACAGGTGTATAGGATTTGTTTGACAGACTGTGCATTTCCCAGTATGTAATTTTATGTTTTCTTTTAAAAATGGTGAAAGAAAACTCACTATTCTCTACTAAAGGGCACTTTTACCATAACAACAAAATGAGTGTTATTTACCTGTACATAATTCCACTTAAAAGCTCTTTTTGGAGAGTATTTTCATAGAATCATAGGGTTGGAAGGGCCCTCTGGAGATCCCCCAGTCCAACCCCCTGCCAGAGCA
>VXBO01003057.1:137828-168421 GCA_013400135.1 Rhinoptilus africanus
TTGCCCTTATGGAATTTCATAAGGTTCCTCTCCGCCCAGCTCTCCAGCCTGTCCAGGTCTCTCTGGATGGCGGCACAGCCTTCTGGGGTGTCAGTCACCCCTCCCAGCTTTGTGTCATCAGCAAACTTGCTGAGGGTGCACTCCATCCCCTCATCCAGGTCATCGATTAATATATTGAAGAGGACTGGGCCCAGTACTGACCCCTGGGGAACACCACTCGTCACTGATCTCCAACTAGACTTTTTTTGTATTTTGTATTTTTTTAAATTTTTTTTTTGTATTTTGTATATATTTTGTATTTTTTTTTTCTCGTGGTTAAAAATTGTAGCTCTTTAACTTAAATTCTCTTTAAAGGTCAGTACTGTATGGCATCCTGTAAGTCAGGATGCGATACTTCAAAAGTAAGCGTATAAGGTCTATAACTTAGCTTCCCTCAGAACTACTGTCCTAAATGGAGATCTTCTTGCTGATCACAGCAATCTGAAGTTTGCTATAAAAAGAACAAGTTTAAATTGAAAGGTTAATTAGAAAAGAACTGTTTCCAAAACCACAGAGAGAACTGGAGGACTCATAACCAAGTGTCTGTAAGAAGGAATTAGGAAATGGATAACAAACATACTCGTCAGAGAAAGTCTCTTATGAGATGCACTTCACCAAATATGAAAGAAAAGGGAATCTGGTTGTATATAGCATTAGACAAGTAACAACCCCAAAAGTAGTAGCTTCCAGTTTGAGCTTCCCTACCAACCCAAACCATTCTGTGATTCTATGAATTAATTCTTGTTTCTGCACCTTTTGGCCATAAATCTGGACTAGGACACCGGGAGCCATGAAATACTTGCCTAGGCTTGGAAGAGGCGGCAAGCTTGTAACTGCTATTTTCTACTACCCAAATACTATCCCCAGATATAATGAAAGTCTCCACACCCAAATCTCTACCCCTGATACCCTCACTTATGCAGTTTCTGCATTTTCTTAGTTTGTCTTCTAGATAAACTCCCAAACCCTGTTTTGAGTAGCATCACTATGAAGTTACGAAGCAAGTATCTGCTGTCTCTCAGGTAGAGTTTGCCAAGTAGAACAATATTTGTATAAAACTTAATAAAAACATTCCCATTCTGTGACAAAACACTTTTTGGAAATATCTTTCCCTCAACAGACACAAAAAAATCCCCATGTCCATTTTTTTCTTCAGCAATTACCTTATTTGACCTGGTTTTGTTCTGAGGAGGTCTTAACGTCACTAGCCTCGTGCACTAGGAGCAAGCTAATATAACTAACTTGAAAGCACCCAGGAATCAGACTCAACAGCATGAAAAGCCCTACATAAAAACTTGAGTTGGAGTTTCTTGAGCATCCGGGAACACCTAGTTAACATAAAGAGCCCTCAGTGACTTAACACTGCCAAGCACTTTGTTTCTGGCTTGCTTACATCACCTTGTGCTAATACTATGCCTGTCCTCGTGCTAAATTCATTACCCGATTGCATGTGTTTGGGGGATCTGAACGCAAACAGCTAGGCTGCTGTCACAAACACACCCCACAAAGCGTTTACCCAGTGAGAAAACATCTAAGGGTTTGTGGTAATTTTGATACTCTTTGAGAACATGAAAAATGAAAGCCAAATTTCACACATACTCATTGGGTTTTCAGTAGAAAATGGTTAGCTATATGAGACTTCAGATTAACAGGTTGCCCAGAAGGACTGTGAACTCTTTGTCATTAGAGATACTCAAAAACTGTGAGCATGGCCCGTTGTGCTCTAGGTGATCCTACTCAAGCAGGGGGTGGGACGAGGAGACCTCCAGAGGTCCCTTCCAACTCAGTCATTCTGTGATTCTGTCTGCATCGGTCCGTTCAAAGACAGCACTCACACTACAGTGCTCTTATTAAACTTGAAAAACTGCTGTCTCTTCTCCCTTGTTACTTACATGCTGAACAGGGCTGCTGTTGGGATCCCAAGCACTAATCAGCGTGGGCTGTGGACAAACGCTGGTGTTACCCAGAGAAGATCTAAGCAGCTAACACTGCAGTGTCTTTCATGTGTGGATCCTCTAGTTTTCAAACTCATCACTTTACTAGCAGGAATGAAACTACCCCATTACCTTTTATTATGATGACTAAGAGATTGAAAGTGAGATGCCATCAACATGCTGCACTCGCAGCCATCGCGCCACTTCGAGAGCGGCATGATGGGAACTGGGGTTGTTTAGCCTGGAGAAGAGGAGGCTGAGGGGAGACCTTATCACCCTCTACAACTCCCTGAAAGGAGGGTGGAGAGAGATGGGGGCTGAGCTCTTCTCCCTGGGGACAAGGGATAGGACAAGAGGAAACGGGTTCAAGTTATGTCAGGGCAGGGTTAGATTGGAAATCAGGAAACAGTTTTTCACTGAAAGGGTTATTAACCATTGGAATAGGTTGCACAGGGAGGTGGTGGATTCCCCATCCCTGGAGGTGTTTCAGAAAAGGGCAGATGTGGTACTGAGGGACAGGGTTTCGAAGTGGGTTTTGTCAGGGGAGGTTAATGGTTGGACTTGATGATCTTAAAGGTCCCTTCCAACCTTGCTGATTCTATGATGATGTTTGAGATAGCTTTCTCCTTCCCCTGTTCCTCAACAACTTCAGAGAGACAGAAACAACTGCTTTCTAGAGCTTCAGCAGCACACTGAGCACCATTAGAAAAATATAGCTGGAAAATAGTTGACCTAATTCCAACCCTTCCACTTACATGTAAAGCTTTGAAGGGGGTGCCACAGGCTACAATGCTTAATTTTATCTTCTTTAGTTTGCAAAGATAATTTCTTTGGGGTTTGGAGACTAACCACAGAAACCTACTCCCTTTGAGCAGCGCTTCTTGGTTTTTGGAGAAGGTCAGCCCTAATTTTGGAATTTCTTTTTAAAAAGAAGTCAGGTTGCCCTGTGATCACGGCTCACTGTCACGAATCTAGAGGTACTATTCTAGAACTAAGACTGCACACAAAAAACCGATTGCAGTCCTGCTTTCTGAAATCTTGTAATGTAGGTAAAGCTTTGGCATCCATCTAGAGAATGTTACACAGCTAAGTCCAGATTGCTGCTGCCTGAAGCATTTCCTCCATCCAGCTTATCCATTCCATCTTGTTCCTTTACACCTGATTTTATCTATTTGTCTCTACTAAAGACGCACTAAAGCGCTGTAGCTTGACAATGAGACAGTTCTGAACTAGAGTGATGCTTCCAGCTCTCAGTAAGAGGAGAAACCCAGTGTTTGCTGTAAATGTTCAAGGTCACATCCCAAAGCTATAGAACAAAGTTTTATTCTCAACAGTGACCTATTTCTAGCAAACCAACAAGAAATATGTCTTAATGATAAGGGACAAAATTTAGCCAATAGGCTATAAAACAAAAAAGCCTAGGCTGTATTTGATATTTAGTTTTCTTACCTGGGTTCTTAGATGCTTCTTGTTTGGTTCATTATCACAGACTACTACATTCAGACACTAAGGATGCGCACACAAGCTCTCTTTGTGGGCAAACCCATTTCTCAACATCTCACTTACCAATTTCCCCAAACTTGTGATTAAGTACTACAGGTGAAAAACTACACTTAAGAATGTAGGAGGAGATAAAATACCCCGAGGCACCTTCATCTATGAATTTCACAGGGTAGTCTCAAAATAAATTTTGATTCAGATGCCTAAGAATGATGGAAAAATTATATACTGTGCAAATCAAACTTCTACTCTAGATGAAAAACTATCCACAAGGAAGAAATCCCTGTGCAGATTTATTCAGTCGTGCATGCCACATGTGTTACCTCTACAGCACATTACCCACAAACAATTTCTCCATCACTGAACTCACTCAATTCATCTACCAGGGCTTAATAAATATTTCATCCTAATTAAACTTAATGATTCTCTCGGCTTCTGAGACCCTGCTGCAGATCAACAAGACGCTTTTTTTAGCACACTTGATTTAAAAGCAAAATTCTCAGAATCTGGTGTGAATTCTGTTAAAAGATAAGTGAACATGGAAAAAACGTGTTTTCTCTATCAAGAGATTCTAAAAGGGGAAAATCAGTTATGCAAACCATGTTGCTCTCCAGGAGACTGCACTAGATACATCCCTGCCACCAAAAAACTGTAACTGATAACCAAAAGCCACTCAGCGCCCTTGGGCCATTTGAAATGAAATCTAAGCATTTGGACATAAAACACTTTCTCAACATATTCTATCCTGGTCCTCAAACCAGGACAGCTTGTTACTTTAAGCTGTTTTGCCAGGTTATTTTTTAATTAAGGAAGAAATGTGGGAGCGTGCATGTTTACTTTAGCATTCATTTGCAATTTTCAGCGTTCTGTTTAATCAGGCAATGAGGGAGGGTTTTCTTTTTTAAAGACTTCTGCCATTGCATAAAGAAGATTTTTGAATTTTCTTCACAAACAGAACATTTCGTAATATTTTTAAAAATAAACAGCTTAATGAAAATTCATCTGTTTCCCTTAGGAGTAGGAAGGTTACCATTAGGACTAGAAAGTCCATTCAGCTGAGCCAGGCACACAGGATT
Source organism: Rhinoptilus africanus (assembly GCA_013400135.1). Taxonomy (NCBI): domain Eukaryota; kingdom Metazoa; phylum Chordata; class Aves; order Charadriiformes; family Glareolidae; genus Rhinoptilus; species Rhinoptilus africanus. Next base: position 142,378 of record VXBO01003057.1, read on the forward strand.
TAGTGTGGCCAGGCCCTGCTTGGTGGAGGTGGCAGCAGGGAAGGAAAATCCAAGCCCTGAAGCTCTCTTCTACCAAAACCAGCATTAACTTATCGCTTAGAACATTTCCCAGGGATGGCTCTGCCACCCTCAAGTCAAACATACTGCAACAAGTATTGTATAAAGTATTTCCTAGCTATGGAAAAAAAGAATCACCATCTTAATTGGCACTAATTGGTGGCCCCGGCACAGAAGGGATTTGCATGCTTGCCTGGACAGAGAGTGTCCCCTGAGACTTGCTCCGTAGTGGTGTCATGCCAAGGGAAAAGCATCAGATGCTTCAGTGGCTTCTAAGGATGCTTCTGTGCTGCCCAAGAGAACTTGATCCTGTACCCTTCCGAGAGGGTACGTGTCGCACATTTTCCTCCAGCCAATTAATGAAGAAAGTCAGAGGCAAACATTCCTCCCTCATGCTGAGCCCATAGATGAAAATTAGAACCTCAATCACTTACACAAAGTAATCTTGGCACAAATGGGTACTTAAAACTAGTTTAAACTAAATATTCTAAATTGTTTCATCAGACAGCTGCAGGAGTTCTAATTTATTTTAATTCATGCATCTAGCAATTCCAGAAACAGCACATTTCGCAGTATTGCCAGTATCAGCTATTTAGGCAAAGGCAGTTAAAAACGTCAAAATAAAAAGTTTAAAAAGGAATTAAAATGAAATACTGTATCTTCTGTAGCTGGACCTAGCCTAACTTCTGATTAGGGAACAAGCGGAACGCCTTTTAAAGTTTGGCTAGATATTTCAACTCTAAACAAGGCTGAAAGTCTCCAGCATATACCAGGAGATACAGAAGTGAGACTTCATGGGACACAAATAGACACTTGTGCAAGAAGTGAGAGGAGATGGCAACACAGGCTTTACAAAAAATAAATCTTTAATTTTATAAGATTTTTTTTTTAATAGAATGGCTGAAAGCATCTCTTGGACAATAGTATAATGTATGTGTTTATGTAAGAAAACAGGCCTCCCCTAGGATATTCACAAGGTAGGTGTCTACACTACAGAGTTTCAATTTTTTTTTCTCTTTGTTCCCCAAAATTGAAAATTAAAGCTATTTTTCAAGAAAAAAAACAAAACAAAACACCACCCCTCCACACCACTTACTAACAGCCTGATTGCACAATGAACTCTGAGCCTATTCCCTCCTGGTAAGTGCACCTGAGATCCACTAAAGCTGTTGGGACAACAATCAGCACGGATCCTGCCCTGAGCAGAACGGAAAGTAACGAGCAGGAACATCACTGGAGGAATTCTCTTCACTATCATTAGTACCCTCCTGTGTTTTAACAAAATCAGCACTGCCAAACTGCTGCTCCTTTGCTGGTTTTCAGATGTTTTACATTATTAATACATTTTCAGTATATGTTTTCTTCTGTCACTGCTCATGTTAAGTCCATCACCTACTCTGCAGAACGTGACGGATTTCCAGCTCATAGCACCCGAAGTTTCTAAACCCACCAGGATTCACGTCTGCAGCAGCAAACACTACTATGAGTGATATCAATATGGAAATTCAGCACGCATAGTGCAAACCGAAAAGGTTTCGTTTCATCAGTGTCTGACGCTACTTTAAAGATGATTTGCTAAGTCAATATATGAAGCCACTTTAATGTTTAATGAATACGCTGGAGTATAGTAACATTTGAGATGCACCCGATTTGTATCTTGGATTCCAAAAAGTCCACATAAGCTATGAATATTTTATATTCTAGGAACACTCTTGATTTTTAAAACTCCAGTGCAAAATTATCAGAACAGTAATTTGGATCTGTTCATTCTCCATTTTTTTGCTGCACAGTAAAATTGAATTTGGGGTTTGAAATGCACTGCTTTTCTGTGTTTTTTAATTTCTTATGTAACCAGTTCTGTTTTTTAGGGTGGTAGAAGGCATGTTGGGGATTTTTTTAATTTTTTTTTAAGAAAACAATGGCTGACCTACTATTGCATTAATTAGCTATATATCAAGAAACTATACAGCTAAAGACTAGTTTTGCATAAATATTTTATGATTTGCTACAAAAGCCATCTAAAACTCTGTTTTAAGCAAGAAGCATAAGAATGACCACATTTATGCCTCAATAGCAGACTTGTAACTAAGCTAGTCTATGGGGTAGTATACAGTTGCCTTGACAGAAGAATAAATGGATAATTATCTCTGCCCAGGGGACTGGGAAAGCTGACAATCATCTGTTACCTAGTGTGATGAATATCCCGTTGCTTACCACATGTCTTCTAGTTTTTAATGTGCAGTGATGTAAAATTACTGTCTAGACCTGGTTTTCTTCATCTTTTTAGTTCACTCAGAGTTCACCTGAGCAACTTAAAGGTGGCACTTCATATTAAACATGAACACTTTGGTCACTCTTAATTTACAATTACAGCAGAAAAAAAAAGAGACCACTTTAAAAATGTGGGAAGATTTGGTTTATTTTGGTTTTATTTTATTTCTCTACTTACTTCAGTGTGCTTCTTTTGACTTTCTGTAACCCTGTACCTCGTGCCTGGTTTTGTCTGTGCACTGCTTTTGTACTGCCTACGCTGAAACAGAGAGATGAGTTGTGCTGGCAATTTTATTTATGTGTAGGTCAAGCAGTAGAGGTCATCAGCAACCAACTAGTTCCCACCTGAAGAGAACAAAGGAATAAGAGCACCCTATATAAAACCAACTTACTCTAAATTTCCTTCAAATACAGTCTTTTGGGAAAAAAATTCTCACAGAAGCAGCTTAAAAAGATATAGTTAAATGCTGGACTCATTTTGGCAGAAGAACTACTGAAGGGGTGTCTGCTGTCCCAGTCAGTCCAATCCCAGTGCTAAAGCTCATCACCACCTTAGTGTACGTTAACTTTTTATGAAATCATGTTATAAACTTATCACTGAGATGAGCAGTTACAGGGTGCAAAACCAGCTTTTACTGGTAAAACTTTAACAAGTTTAAGGATGTTGCTTTTGAAACACGAGTGAAAAATTTGGAGGAAAGATTCAGATACAGCTTTGGCAGAGGAGAAAAATAAAATATAACCTTGTAACAGGCTTTTTTTTTTTAAAAAAAAAAACAAACACAAAAACCCACATACCACTCTGGGACTAATTGAAAGTCATTAATGACTTCAGGTGAGAGAGATTCCATAGCTCAAGACAAACTGAAGAGCCTGGCCCCCAAATTACCGTTTCTCTACAGCACAGGGCATATTCCAGTCCCCAAGTCATCCAGATATGTGCAAATGGAAGGACACGGCAGGTCCCACCACTACGGCTGCAGATCTGTGTGCCAGCCGTGAAGCACCTTATGCCGTACCCTGCCCCACAGTGTAGAAAAAGCCTCTCAGGTTGAAAATGTCCAAGTAGTAAAGATGTCTAGATAGCAAAACATAACAGTGATTTCTTTGAATCTTCAAGTCACCTGTTCTTCCTGAGGTAAAGGGGAAAAAAAGGTTTACGTGGGCCATGTGTGGCATGAAGGGAAGTAACTCAGGTTAACTTTTGGCAAGGACAGCTAGTTTCCCCAGGTTTCTTCCCCGTCTATGGAAAGAGACCAACAAAGCCTTCTTCAGCGGGTAACCACGGGCAAACTCGAGAACCTGCCCGGCCCTTTGAGAGCACTGTGGTTTCACGCATTAAAGCAGCCACCTTGGGAGAATGGCCCAAGGACAATAGGAGCTCTTTTCAGTGGTGCCCAGGGACAGGACAAGAGGGAATGGGCACAAACTTGAGTCTAGGAAGTTCCACCTAAACATGAGGAGGAACTTCTTTCCCTTGAGGGTGGCAGAGCCCTGGCACAGGCTGCCCAGGGAGGTGGGGGAGGCTCCGTCTCTGGAGACATCCCAAACCCGCCTGGACGCGTTCCTGTGCCCCCTGCTCTGGCAGGGGGTTGGACTGGGTGATCTTCAGAGGTCCCTTCCAACCCTGTGATTCTGTGTTACCATTTTTTAATGCCACCCTTCTCTTCTGCTATGAAAGTTAACAGTATGAGGGATTTAAAAAATACTACTGGAATTTAATATTTATTCTTCAGGATGCAGATTCTGCTGAACTGTACACTTCTGAGGATTCTTACAATGAACAGACCATGGTGCCTACACATGGTTAATACTGATCTGAAACTTCTAGCGTATTATTAGGTCTGAAGGCTGTGAACAGAAAGTCATTTTTCTGTTGCCTACAAAGGCTACTGAAGACAAGTTACCCAGTTCTGAAGTTGTTTCAACTCAATTTAGGATCCTGCCTTCACCACAGGAAAGGTGCACCTCCTTTCCCTGTCACTTCTGCTTCTCCTCTGTCAGGTCTACTGGTGACTTGATCTGGGGCGAGTTGGACTCGTCTACTGGTCCAAATGAGAACTAATCCTGCAACTAAGACTAAAAACATTTTCAATTAGATGAGTGTTATACTGACTTACACCAGTGAACACAAGCAACTACTCAAACAGCAGACCTTGTCCGAGACTTTGTTGCCAGCCATCAACCTAGAAGGGCTGGTAGGACAGAAAGACTTCATCATTACAGTGAGCTGGCAAGCTAAGGACGCCTAGGAAGGACAACTGATTAGCCACGTAAGTTGCTTCATATAGTGATGTAGCACTGAAAATTTTTCCGAGGCAGTTTTCCTTAATATTCCAAATGATACCATCTCCTCCCAGAATATTCTAATAATTTTTTTCTAATCGCCGTAGCTTGCAGTTTCAGACAGTAATAAAAAAGGTGGCAATTGCCTACTATCACCTGGTATTTGCAGAGTATCAGGAAGCAATAAGCTGGGTCTGCAACTGAAGATCATCTGAATCAGAGCTGACTACCACATAAAACATTACACTTCACAAAACACTCTTCCAGAAATAAACCTGTAATATTTTTACAGGTTACACCAATTTCAAATAAAGGATTCCAGCAAGCAAAAGCCTACCTTCAAGTCAACACTAGATCTAAACACCTACTTTGGTATAAATTGAGACTACCAAGATCAGCCCAGCGTAATTTCTATCATTATTCAATTAGATTTCCATGTTTGCCATTAAATTAGTGGGATCCTTTTGAAAGAAAAGTATTCTCACTATGAAAATGGCAAAACTATACAGTGTTTTGTTTCATAAGGTATGAAGCAAATCAAGTCCATTAACATGCATGGATGACCACCTTCTACCGGTATCAGGAAACTCAGTTTTTGCTATTGTTTCTACAGCTTTGTTACTTTTAACCACAATCACAGATGTGTAATGAACAAGTAATTTGGAAGAGGAACAGAAATGTAACCAGGAAGACATCTGCCCTGTTTGCTACAAGGGCTATTGAATTTAATAATGATTCATGGCCAAGAAATGTCACAAAACTGCAATTATCATGGGCAATTCATGCACATATTTAGACAAATTGATTACATCCCCACAGCAAAGCCAGGATACCAGTCTCAGAATCTAAGAATTTTCCTTCTCTGGATTATGGTGAATTTTTTAAGCAAGACCAAGAAACTGCATAAAACATGCAGGAATGGGAGAATTAGTTTCTTAGCAATGCCTTTAGCAATTTAGCATAATAATATTCAACTCATCCCTGATCTTACTCTGCTCTTAGCTATACAGCCTTTATACTGCTCTAGACACTGACTTCTATAATATTCCTATTGCTCTGTAACAACAAAAGGAGGAGACTGGGAACTAAGCACGAAGGTGAATGAAGGTATTTAAATAAATTCTGACATTAGGAACAGGGAGAAACTACATTACTCAGCCAGAAAAATCCACCTGGCACTTCCAAAGAAGAATGATCTGTCTGTTTATTACAGACACTGTGCTCTGTAAGAAAAGGGCAGTACGAAGCCCAAAACAGTAACAAGTTTTAAAAAGTATGTTCACCATCGGTATTGACTGAAGATGCGTCATTGCTGCATTAAAGCTACTCCCAATCTCTAAAATACCGGAACAAGAAACCTAACAAGTTACCAAATAAGGGCCATTTTAAAATGTAACTTGAAATTAGGTTGCAGGGTTAGCAGTAAGGAATGAGTTCAAGTATGTTGCCTGGTCAAAACAGAGCAAAAATCCACAAAGACTGTTTTAATTCCCAGTATATATTGATGTGAAAGGGAATGCTGTTATAAAATAATTACTGACTAATATAGGGCCAGTTTTTCTAGACTGGGTGTTCGGTTACCCACAGCACAATACAGAAATATGGCAGAAAATTGGAAAACTGCACCTGCAAGAATCAAGCAATTGAAAGCTTTTACTGACAAAGTTTACTTTGCAACTGTGTCTCTGTTCATCCAAGCATCCCTGAAGCGTCTGACAAAGTCCTTCAGAGATGAGATACGATGTCCGTCGTAAGGCTAAAACCCCCTTATTTTCAGGGAAGTAAATTCAATCAAGATTAAAGCTGGCCCTCTATGCTGCAGCCATGAGGAAGGGGTGAAATAAAAAAAAATAAAAATCACACTGCGTCAATACTATGAGAATCTCTTTGGCATGTGTAAAGGCTTGTGTTCACATATTTACGTAAACATCCATTTGACAATCACTGAAATATTTGCACCGTTAAAAAGTCTGAGACAACTTCCTGCTTCCTTCCTTCCTTCCCTTCAATTAGGCTTTTCCCACACAAAACAAACCTGACCCTTTGTTACACCTAGGGATGGCTTTGTAGGACTTGCTGTCAGTATTGCCACCGGCTACCTTGGAGAACACACTTGGACCCTAAGGCACACCAGTGGCTGCTGCACCACAGCTGCTGAGGGAGCTGCCCTCTCCTCATCTCCGCCGAACAGTGCGTAGCATCCCATTTCCAAGACACAACTCTGGAAAGCCATTCTGGAGCTTTCCAGCTGACAGGCAGAACATAGAATGGTTTGGGTTGGAAGGGACCTTAAAGCTCGTCTAGCTCCAACCCCCAGCCCTGGGCAGGGACACCTCCCACCAGCCCAGGCTGCTCCAAGCCCCGTCCAGCCTGGCCTTGAACACCTTGAGGGACATTAGCACACAACAGATGACTGTAACAAAGGTCTTAATGAAGTTCTCCACCCTTTCAGGCAAGGAAATTGCATCCTGGCAATTAATGAGCAGAATATCTGATGATACCACAACAGTTTAGTTTAGTATTTTCTAGGGCAGGCTTCCCTTACAGAAACAATGGATTATACCAAAACTGAAGAGGACTTAGCCCAAAGTCTTAAATGGTCTAAGATACATAAACATCCTCTACCACAAGAACAGCAAAAGTTTCTTACAGTCTTGATCAACGTTCATCCTACTTCATAACCTCACCGGGATTAATCAAGTCTGACAAATTGCACTGAAGTACAGGACACAGTTTTCCTCAAGACTGACTCAATTTTTAATAAAGATTTAACAGTTCTTATAGGATCCTCTTGTGAGAAATATGTATGTTTCAAAAGAGTCTGAATCCACCTTTATTTCGATAACAAGTACATGTAACTTTTAGCATGTTTAAGCAAAAAGCAGATTTTGCACTTGTGCGTTTTTCTTCACAAACGTAACAAAATTCATGTATCAGAAAGAAAAAGAGCAAAGAGACAGCAGTCTCACTGTCAGCTCTCTTCATAAGCCCCTTCAAGCATTAGAGATAACACATGTTTACACAACTTGACCTACAACAGGTTATGTTTATTGTCCTTCCTAGCACCTCTCCAGTGATAATCCAGTGGTAGAAATGAACCAGTAGCAAAATGTACTGCTGCTGAATGAAAGATTCGGGATCCAGCTCCCTACTCACCTGGTTCTGCACCACTCCACCACATTTGAATCAAGCAGCTAGCAGTAACATCCCTGGTAAAATTATTGATCAAAACATTGTATTTTTCTTGGTTACAACAAAACTGTTTTTCACTAGACTCTTAGCAGGCAAATATGAAAGTAAAGGAAACCATTTAAATGATCAAAAGAATGCTAAAAATGTTCTCACTGGCAGTGGAATTGTAAAAAGCCAATTATTAACAAGCAAAGATCTACAGTAGGCTTTTTCAGCAGGTAATGTACTTGTAACCCATGGACTGAAACTGTCACTGAACATTGACCAATAATGGTAACATTGAGAGAAAACAATGAAGTCAGCACTGAAGTTAGGACACTGACTGGCCTCTAGACCGGACAATCCAGAGACCTAGTTTGACCTCTCATGGCCTTCATCATGAACACAAAGAGCCAAGTATCAACATTGCAATCGGCACCTGCAATACAGATGCGAACATGCAGCGTGCATTTGAGTAGCAATATTTTAATCGTGGAAATATTCCTCAAGTTCATCAGTAGATAGAAAAAAAATAATGATTTAGGAGAGATTTGGGGTTTTTAGCTTTATATTTCACCCTCATAACTGATTTTCTATTTCCTTTATTTGTCCAGCTATCATATCCATGGAATGATAAACACCGTCCAAACAGCTGAGCCTTCACCCTCAAATAGTTCTGTCTTGTTATGGCTCCAGCTAGTCAAGTTATTTTCAGCAAAGGTCATCAAGTTCTGGAGTCCATTAGAAAGCAAGAAAAACAAAAAAAAAAAAATCCCCATATTTGTCAGTGTTATACCTATTGCATGTGTCAAGGCACAATTATTCTAAAAAGATACATGATGTGTAGCCTGAATTGAAGTATCAAGATAAGTCCACTCTTACAGAGAAATGGATTTTCATTTTTGTTGTCATAGCTTGTTGTCCTTTTCTCTTGCCGTAAAATCCATATCCATAGTTACATCTATGCCCTAATTCAGGAATCAGAATTCAGAAAATGAGGCAATTCTCATGCAGGTCATTATGGTCAGAAATAAGCCTATTTACAAAAATCCAAAGATTTAAAATCTGGTTCAAAAGAAGGACTTTATGTTGCAGATTTTGAGGTATGACACATCAGCTTCATTCTCCATACTCTGACTGTCCCTACACCTTTCTTCCAATTCTCTGCAAATCCAGTGTGAAGCTTTACTCAATTGCAATTAGTCCAAAACGTGTCTTGTAAATATGCACTTGGATTTTGAAATGTAATTATGCCTCCTACATTGCCTAGAAAAAAAAAGTGCTGTGTTTTTTCCACATAAAATGTTTGGAATGAATAGTGAAAACAAAGCCATCCTAGCTTTACTTGATAAATATACCTTGGGCTGACCCTGTAGGGACAGAGAGAGTGGTTGAAATTCCTTGTTTATTCCAGACAGAGAAGAGGCCGTGGCCAGACTGGAAGCCCATGAGGTCTCCTCTCAGGAGACACTGCTTTGCCAGCAGGGAAATGCCTAACTCAATCCGAATAAAGCGTTTAACTGACTTCACACAGACCAAATTGCTATGCTGTCGTAAAACCTGCGTGATCATTACCCACCTGCATTAGATTGAAATTACCAACCTAGGCCTATAAAATGCTATTATCTATTTTTTGGCCTGATTGCTTCCCACACTTTGTTTACAGTCAAAACATTTATTAATTAAAATGTAGCAATCTATACTTAGTAATTCCCTTAACTCTCTAATGTAATAAGTTACATGATTTATCATTCCACTCTGTGGAACAGAACAATTCCACTATAGAGTACATGCAAACATTTTACAGGAAATAATCCCATAGTGATTTTTATCAGCGTCAGTGTGAAAGGCAATGACATTTAGCCAATAAATAGCATAAAAATGAAAGATGCTGTCTAAGAAGTGACTGAAAACCTAAGGTTTGACATGCCACAGTTCATGTTAGTTGCACAGCTATATCTGAAGGGCCAAGACAGCTACTGTGGTCTAACCTGAATGGTTTTACACCGAACTTCGAGCTTGCTTTCTTTATTTGTCAACTGCCTGAAGCAGGGCAGTGATTCCAGGCACTGGCCCAGGCTGCCCAGAGAAGCTGTGGCTGCCCCATCCCTGGAGGGGTTCAAGGCCAGGCTGGACGTGGCTTGGAGCAGCCTGGGCTGGTGGGAGGTGTCCCTGCCCAGGGCAGGGGGTGGAATTAGATGGTCTTTAAGGTCCCTTCCAACCCGAACCCTTCTGTGATTTGCATGGTTATGGTAGCAACCTTGGTATTGACTATTAGCACTAGTAGCATTCAGGGCCAGGGCTACCATCACTGCTTTATTACACTCGGTACCATCCAAAGAAGAGCACACCAGTGTCCTTTATTCATCACCTTTATAGCAGTGACAGACAGGACGGACTTTTCCTTAACTGTGTATTACTACAAATTGCCAGGATTAATTTCTATCAGTTTCATATAAGGGATATTAAACTTTCCATGTCATTTGAATAACTATGCCAGAATCAGTGCATTTCCATTGACTCAGAAGTGCATTTAGGAGATATTATCATGATTGCTCATTACACAATTTAATGAAGAGTTAATCCATACGATCATTTTTTTCCCTCACTTGAGGAAGAGAGTTTTCAGAAAGGAATTTGAAAGTGTTACAGTGTGTAACTCATGCAACAAATGTGAAATTACACAGGGACGAGAACAGCGAAGGAACCAGACATCAAACATGCTTAAGATACTGTAGTTACAAAGGGAAAACAGGGAGGTTTACACACAGAAAAGTGATTGCCAGAAAAATCAATGAATAGCTGAGGTGCATGCACTTCATGAGGGATGTTGCCTTTTTAATTCTGTTGAGATTTCCTCTTCTGTTAGCTGTGGAACAGAGCCCACCACTACTGCAGCTAGTAATGCACTTGGATATATCAACTTTCACGTAATCTAAATAGATGCATGAGAGCACCAAGTGTGAAACTGAAAGGGGCAGGAAACGAACAAACACTGAGTATAAGAAGTCCATTAGTTCAACAACACACAAAGTACCATTCAGTGCCAACGTGCCAGAATACAAGGTGTTACTTATGAAAAATACAGGCCTTTAATGTATTAAGTGGTTCATTACAATATTAATTCAATCGTATAACAGATGGGAAAGATGTTCTCTTTGCAGAAAGAGACACACATTTTAAAACCGGCCTCATTTCTATTTGGTGAGGAGTATGTGACCAAGGAAAGCACATCTTTGGCTGTGGAAACAAAAATAACCCTGAAAAGTCAAAAGAAAAACAAATTCAGAATTTCTTAATCAGTCTAAACTTTTTTTCCTCAATCTAAATGTGGCAGTCTATGCAAAACTTTAAAGGTAGTATTTTGAGTTGATACAAACCAAGGGAATAACACTTAAAATAACTTAAAACACTTACACTACCTATCACCTAGCGTGATTCTCTCCCAACAAACATTTTGTCCCTGTCCTATTGATTTTGTCAGTTTTTATTCAACCTCAAAGATCAGACTAAACATTAGGTCATATAATTTGCCACCAGACAGGTAGACAGAGTTTGCAACACTGAATACTCCAGTATTCTGCAAGTAGCAGCTGTTTTTGACAGTTCAATAGACCCAGACACATACAAGAATCTCTTGAAGCCTTAAAAACAACCTTTGTCCAGGTCACTCTGATTTGCCAGATCATTGACAGACAAGTTATAAAAAATTCAAGGAATAAACATGTTGTAATAAGTAGTTCATGCAGCTGACTCAAAGGTCTTTCAAATTTGCACTGTTGTGTTTGCCGCCCTGTAAAGGACTTGCTGAAAGAGCCCAGATTTCCACTGGAAACAGTTCTCCAACTCTAAACAAACGTTTCGGTCAAGCAAATACTACTGCTAAGAACGCAACAGATGTCAAAATTTAGAGCTTTGTTTTGACACTACTGCTCTTCATTTTACCTGGACCCAAGGAATACAAAAATCGGAAAATTTAACAAAAGCATGTTCCTTACCAATGTCACATAACTACGGTATTTTCAAGCTGAAATAAGTTGACAGATTTTGTTCAAATTCTGATTAGAAGCCAGCTCTTGGTTCATTTCAGCTGTTCTATCCATTCCTTATTACTACTATACGTATTCTAATACATATCTAGGCAGACGCGAATGTTTCTTGACCAATTGTTTGGTTTTCCAAGCAAACATTTGGCACGCCTCACCGTAGAAATCTACGCACTGCAAGCCATTTGGATGAGAATTCCAAGATCACGGGAAGGCAGATCAACACCATGCTGACCTGCCGCCTGTCGCTTAAGTGTTTCGCTAGAAAACCACCACGCAGTCAGCTGCTACAAAGCAAGAAACCACACAATTATTTCCAAGTAAGTGGATTTGGCTTTATCCTATTTACATAAAGGAGGGAAATCCAGATAGGGGTGGGGAGGTCAGTGTACAGCAACCTTTGCCTCTAGCACATAAAAACTTCACAGGACATGAAGTTCTAGAGTTCAAAGTAATTCAGTACAGCCCATTTGCAGTACATATAGACACTCTCCAGGCATGCAGACATTTTTTGAGCCTTTCAACTCCAAGCTTTTTTTTTTTTTTAAAATAGGCAGCTGATGGTGGTGCTTTTCAGAAGCATCATCCTTAAGATAAAACTGAATTCCAGTCCAAACAGTAAATTAAATTGTACATCTGGTCAATTTTAATAAAGCACCTTTCATTTAATGCAAAGTCATCACTGTAAAATGCTTTGTATGAATGTATGACTGTTAGCTACTCCAAGAGGTCCAAGAGTACAAAGCATTTAAACATTCCGGTCTTACACTGCAGGAAGGCTTCTAGGAACCTCTCTGCAGATACAGTTGGGATGTACTTTAAGAAAGATTTTTCAAAAGCTTTCAATATTAGCTTAATCCTGCTTCCAGCAGCCTAAGGTCATTGTTAATTGCTGTTTCTGTCACAGGCAAAAGCAGAGTTTTTCAGTGCATCAGAATGTGCCCAGATTTTAAGCCAGAGAATCAAAGTTTTTTATTTAACGTGCACACTTCATATCCTCATTTTTAACAAAGTCTTGTATAAATTTTATTCTGACTTTTAAACTGTTATTTTGGGCCTGACCTGTAACGTTCCAAAAATCAGCCGTCATCTTTCCTTTGCTTTGTACAGGACCCAGAGGGGAAGTAGAAACAAAAAGATGATTTTACACCATTTGGAAATCCAATGAACCTCTGACAGCAAGTTCCAGCTGCCTTTATTTGCCTAACCATCATCCTGGAAAGGTCAACTAGCTGATTCTATATATTGAAGGCTATGAAAACTCTTGTAAAATTCCTTCCACTGCTAATTCGACTGTACCGAAAGACTAAGCATTATCAAGACTGAGGAACTGTCTCTCCAAATCAACTATCCCTTCACATGAGCAACATAGCTTATCTTCCCCTTCTCGCCTCCTCTGCTTCCTTCCCTCCCAGGAAGGAAACAAGATAATAGGATCTTATTAGATAAATGCTATTTATCTCCGCTGTCCTCACTTCTACTTCCTTCGACTTTGGAGAAGGAATCTGCCACTTTCCAGAAGATCCAGAGACCTGACAGATGTTCAGGGTCACACATACAGCTCTGCTGCGTGCAGTCACACCTCACCTCTTAGTTCACTTGGATCTATTGAGATGAATCCCACAAGTCAGTGAATTGTACAGAGGTGCCTCATGGAGCACTTCCAAAATTAAGAGGCTTCTTTCACACACTTTTAGCTTCAAAAGGATGGAGTCGCTACTACTTCTGTCACCTGTTGGTGCCAAACACAGCCTAGGGAAGATATGCATGTTAAGAGTCTCCTTTGCACCAGGTTAGTTCCCTGTTAAATGCATTTACACTAAATGATTTTTTTTATAGGGAACAAAAAAAAACCTTGCTGTGGAAAAAGCCATTAGTAGTCTCAAGTGTGGAAGCAGCCTAAGTGCTCAAGTTGCCTCCAGCTGTAAAGACAACACAGCCTTCTAAACAGCATTAAACGTTTGTGGGACATAAGCCACTAATGAAACACGCTAATTCTTAAGCCACTAATATACGGAGACAAATGCAATCTTACAAACATACATAAGCCTTATGCGAGCCACCCTGAAAAGAGATTAAAGCATACTTATTAGATGTATGGTTAAGTGCTTACTTAGGAATAGATGGTACGTAAGCACGCTTTTCTCTTTAAAGTACAAGCACACGGGTGGCTAAACAGCAAAACTCTCTACTACCTATCATGCAACTTTATTACCAAATCGGTCTGTTTCAAACTCAAACACAAGTTAGAGTCAAATTAAACTCTATGCTGGAGGCAGAAGTGAAAATTAAACTACTCCCGTGTGTTTCATATGCAAAAAAATACCTGCTTTTGACTGTCAACTTTTACATTATTATTATTTTTTAAAGGTGGAAAATGAGTGCTTTTGAGGCTGCAGAATCTGAAAAACATTGATCGCAAAAGACAGGGCATTTTTAGAAAGGTTAAGCAACTAAAAGCTTGGACATCACAGTTAAAAATAGTAATCCTGAGAGAAGATGCTCATTGCTATACTTGATTATTAATGAAGTGATTAATTTTACCTTCTTCCCCCAAACCGCAGGTCAGTGATGATGAGCAAAGGCTCCTGTGAGAATCTGGGAATCCTGCTAGTCCCTAGCTCCTTTGGATCTATCAGAAGGTCAGGGCGCAGCCCAAGCCCTGGAGCCAATAAAGAGGCATTGCCACCTCTTGTTACTGCAGACAGAAGTCAACCAGGATGCTGCAAAAAATTGCATCCCTCTAAACCAGCTAATTACATACAGAATCACACCACAAACTTTTTCCAGAGGTATCTATTGCCATCTGAGAACAGCGCAGTCCACAACTCGTAGGTCTCACATGGGAATACATATGCTCTCAGCACCTCCAATCTGGCATATCCCCAACCCGAGGTTGATGCAAGGAAGAGGCACCTACAGTGGTTGAACTTGATGATCTTACAGGTCTTTTCCAACTGTAAAGATTCTATGATTGCCTTTCACTCAGATTAATTTCCTCTATCACCAGGTCTTAGTCTAGTTTTCAAAACACTTTTTTCTTCTCCGGCATTGTCACGTATTAAACCCATGCAGCTTCAACACATTACTATGATTTGCTGTCACTTGCCATACTGCTGGTGGACCAGAATCCCACACAGAACACATACCATAAAACCCTGTTGCCATCAATAAGTGAACTGACCTTAAACCACACAGTAGAGGCAACACTGACATATCGTGACTAAACAGTATATTAATTTAAGAACTTTATCAGCATAAAGCTTGACAAGAAATCCAAGCTATCACGATCTATTGTTTCTCAACGTAAGAGTTCAGTAATATTACACATTGTTTGGAGAGCACTTATACTGGCAATAAGGAAACATTTTCTGAGACACTGAAAATGCTTAGAGATACATTTGCCTCCCACCCCTCTATTTAAGCTCACAAAGACCATCAGGAGGGAGCACGTTTATTTATTCGACCTGAATTGTTCTGAGTGAGCCTTTATTCCTCACACACAGAGAATTACAAACAACAGTGTTAGGCCATTTTAGACTTAATGGGTTCCCTAGGACCATATCATTAAGTAAAATGAAAAATCTAAACAAGAAAGTTTATTTTTCTCAACGTATTTGACACCACCTTTGGGAAGTGAACAAAGACACACTGTCAAAAGCAGAAACCTGCACAAAATGTTACTGTTTGTTCCCCGTGAATGCAGAGGTACACTTACTCAAAGAAAGAAATTCCACTGCTCTCCTGAGATTTCTTCCCTTTAGTTGAATTGAGTGCCAAGTTCACTCAGCTCAAAGTTTGGGTTGTGTTAGCATGCCAGACACAAGTTCCTCTAAGTCAGGTCTATTAGTCAAAAATTAAATGCCAAGCAAAAACTTGGTCTGAGATAGGAACTTCAAAGTTACATGAATTTAAAAAATAACCATTAATAGACCATCCTTAGCCCTTATTTTACACAATTCAAGCACTGCTTTTAATTGAAAATACTTGGTAAATATTTTGTCTATTATGCAGCCTAATTTTGTGTGTAATTTCTCCTCCCGCTATGTCTTTTGGACACATTAAGGGATTGCAAATTGCTCTAACAGTAACTACAGCGTGGCCTCTATAGTGCCCTAAGTTCTTTCAGAAGCTTCAGTTTCTTCTGAAGTAAGTCTCAGGTGACAAGTTCTTTTTATCTGAAAACCATCAGTGTAAGACAAGTATTCACTAGAGTGTGGTCAAAAGAATTTAGGAAGTACAAGGACAGGGTGACTGATCTGCAGGACCAGTGAAGCAGCTTTATATGTAACAGCAAGACTGGAATAGGGAAAATCTTACATGAAAAGGAATATAATTTAATTAAAAACAAGAGGGGAAAAAGAACAGAAACTGTCTCATTTGGAACACAGTATGCCTGGTACCAAAATTCCCATGGTTTCCAGTGGATACCTACATTACACTATCAATATCTGCTATTGTACAGAAGAACAGACAGAGTTAGATGCATGATTCTCAAATATCAGAATAAAACATGACTGAAAACATTACAACTGAACCAGACTTGGTTTTACTTTTTCCGAAAAACAGTTAAGGAAAAGTCCTGATTTCTACACTAAATTCTGTATTTTTAACAAAAAGATATGCTGTATGAAATATATACATAGATTCTGGATTTTCTCTTTTTATCCAAAAATAAGCTGGAAAGCTTCTTACTAAAATTCAAATGAATTGGAAAGCCCCCAAACAGCTTTTATGTAAAGGCACTGATCTATTTTTTTTGCTATGAAAATATAATGCATAACTACCACTTCACATTAAATGTACAACGACTTTTAAATATGACATGGGTTTTCACTATATTGATACATTATATTTCAATATATTTTTAAAATAAATTAAAGTTAGGGCTATAGCAGAGCCTGCACAATGAGATGTGCAGTACGTAAGTGCACAGTAATTGTGGTAAGGCAAAGCGCCACAGCGTATGTGACCAGCTGGACAGGGTGTATACATAGGCTGCCATTTAATGCTTAGCCAATCACTTAGAAAAACCACAGCACTGAGCAGAAATCTTTTGCTCTTCAAAGATTTTCTTCATTTTAATCGCAATAAAGAACAAAAATAGAAAGCAGGGGACAAAACTGTCTTCTCTTTGGGTTGTACTCAGTTAACACTTCGTAATCAAAGAAAAAGCCATTTTTTCAAGTAGTACAATCAAAACCTGAAGAAATTGTAAGCCACAAATATCTTGACTAGAACTGTTACAGAATTGTATTAGCAAATTAAAGACAAGCATGCTTATTGCCCTGTGAAACAGGCACATCAGCAAGAAAAATATGCTGTTGCATCGATAACAGGAACCTATTTTATCTACACAAGATGAAACCAGCAACAAGACATGAACGAATTGCTGGCAAAGTTTACTTTTAAACTCTGACTCGACACAGAATATACTTCGTAACGTAAGTTCTGAAGTTAATTCATTACATTCAGAACATTCAAACAGGTAAATAATTTAAAGACACAACAATCACCAGCTTTGCTTTAAAACATTTCATGATTTCATTACGGCAAACTTATAAAAATCTACTAGATGAACAATTAAAACGCTTCTTATACCAAAGTATAACACAGAATCATAGGTACTATTTTGAAGTTTGCAAAAGCAGCACAGTTAATGCCTTTGCAGATTAGTCTTCATACAGAGTATGCAGCAGAACTACCAGCAAACAGAAGCTGCTTTTCTCTGAACACTAATTAGAAACTCAAGAATGCAAGTCATAAGGGCAGGAAGAAAGACAAATCCGTAAGAAAAATATGACTTACCAGACAGACAAGTTTAGCTGTGTCTCAAGTGCAAAAGAAGAACTTTCTGTATACGCAGGTCTCGTTTATTTAGCCCTTTATGAAGGTTTCTCTCAAGAAATCAATTTAACTCACATGCAAGAGTCTGCAAAAGAAAATGAGAAAGAATCTGAGCTGCTGGCCGATGTTTTTGTTCTGAGCACATTTGAGCTATTTTCAGCAGCAATGGGCTTGCCTACAATCAAAATGAAAATGCAATACTGAATAACCAGCCTCCTAACCCAAGTTGGAAAAAAAAAAATAAAATCAGGAAATCCATAGCAAAAGAGCTTTGTTCATTGTCCAAATTTTTATTTAAAGAAACAGAAAGAGCAGGGAGCAAGCTCTGTGGATGATGATGAAAATACTGTTAAAAGGAAACCTGGGACCTTGAAGACTATTACCTGTATCTTAGGAAATGAGCCAGCACGGATACTTTTTATATGAAAACCAGGTTCTGAGTTTAGTCATCTCTGAAGACGCTTTGCCTTCTTTACACAAGGGCTCATCTGAGATGGAAATACTGCTATTTGCAATTAAGCGCACCCTGTCTGGCTGGTACACACATCTGAGGACAGGACAAATCAATTTACCAAGGCTCAAGCCTGTAGTTTGTTTCTAGTTCGGATCTGAAGTCTCCAGTTTCAGCACCAGTACTATTTTGGAAGCTTAGTGACCCGAAGCTGCTGGCACTCTATTTTTTCCACCAGGGCCATTGAATGACAGGATAAAGATCTCTCTGCCTTCTTCTGCCACATCCCCGACCCTCCCATGATGTAAAGATACTGGTGAATGCAAAGTAACAACACAAATTAATGACTACAGGAAAAGACCCAAAACCATTGTGATGGGTTCATAAACGCTATTTACTTTGATGGTTCAGACAACACAGGTAAGTTAAGTCAGCGGAAAATCCCCACTGTTATTTAACTTTCTGCAGCTGCTTCTGGTACGGGAAGAAGCTTCCAAGATGCCCCTCTATATATCTCAGCAATTCGGACAGACACAACTTCCTTTGCTTTACCAGAACAACTTTTCATACACCTCCACACTGCTAGGCACTGAAAAACTTGTTGCTTTTGTTCAAGGAAAAGGTACAAGATTTGAAGATTCTCTGCTAAAAACCTGGAACAGAATGGGTGTGGGGGAATTACTAAATGTTTCGATAACTAAATTTCCAATCAAATCCACTTAAGCACCTCATTTGCAAATGTTTTAGCACACCATAGGTCACCTTAATTACTAGTTTATTTGTGAAAGTAACTATTTGAAAGTTACACTGACACACGAAACAGGATGCCAGACACACAAGATATTAAGTAAACTATTGAAATAGTAAAGCAATGCTCATTGTTAAAAACAAACACAAAAAGCATATTTGTTCCTGAAGACACACATAAAACCGATTAGCTATAATACACTTATAACAATAATGAAAAAGCTGCCAAGTGTGAAAATACAGTACAAATTCTTTCTGGATTAGCTCAAAAGCATCCCTTCCATTTGATCCCAACTATTTTTAAAAGCAGCTACAACAAAAGACAAAACCCGACAAACTCTAACTACCAACCCTTTAAATTAATCATTGCTGCTGCTTCATTCCTAATGGCTAGTTTAGGACTATTATTTTACCACAAAACTAGTTCATAGAAGTTAAAAAGCTCAGTTCAACTTGAGATCCATGAACAAAGATATTTAAGGACTGTAATATCTTAAATTTCAGACAATATTTGACTGCGTGAACTATATCCAGCTTGAGGGCTGTAATGGTGAGGGGGAACATGCCGTATAGTTCATACATAAATACAAGACCTGTAGGTACCAGACCACTAGTATCAGATGCTACATTACCTTGCTATCCATAATGCTTTCATCTCGTAGTTACAAGCTAAAATCAAGGAATGTCAAATACTAATACTATGCAAATACAAAAAGAAAATATCAGCAGTATCAGTTTCCTACTGAAGTGATACAACACACGATGCTTTGCAGCACAGCGTTTCTTTTCCGAAGCATTTTCTCGGAAGGCAGATTTACCATTAGCTGGTTGACCATCACTGCTTAACCCATTTTCTTACCTTATTTCTTCCCACACGCTCTGCAACCATGTTTGTGGAAATAACAATTTACCTACTAGTATTTATAGCATTTACTAAACGTGACAAAAGCACTGTTTCAGTATATACTGAGATGTCCTTTAACTACTAGATATAAATTTGATGACTTTTATCTACAGCAAACATTAGAATCTTAGAATCGCTGAGGTTGGAAGGGACCTTTAAGATCATTAAGTCCAACCATGAACCTATCCTGACAAAAACCACTTCTAAACCCTGTCCCTCAGTACCACATCTACCCTTTTCTTAAACACCTCCAGGGATAGCGAAGCCACAAATATCATATAGACCACATAGAACCATAGGGTTGGAATGGCACTCTAGAGATCATCTAGTCCAGCCCCCTGCCAGAGCAGGGTCACCCAGAGCAGGGAACACAGGAACGCGTCCAGGTGGGTTTTGATGTTTATTAGTAACCAAGACAAATATATCACTACTACCAAGAATATCACCTTAGACTTTTCCAGAGACTGACGATAATCGCATCTCCCATTCTTAGGCTATCGGCAACACTAAAATCAAGCATGTAATTTCTTTAGTGACACGCTGCAATGGCATTTAATCAATGGTTGGTATAAAGCAATTGAAACATGACCAAGAAGTGTATAGTATAGTTCACGCTGCTAATGGAGACTTGCACCAGGTACCTACAAGAGCTCCATGACCAGATGCTACAGGACAGAGTTCTGATAAACCAGAAGAAAGAATCTTGAGAGATAGGAGACATGGAAAATCATTCAACATGCTAATAGACCAAAGGGGTGAGTACCTGCTCCACCACACACGTTCATATAAAAGGAAATATCAACTTTTATAGACCTAACCTTTCAAACACAGTCGAGTCATTGAAGCTTAACATGGAATGGGTAAAGACAAATCCTCCTTTTGAGACATCTCCCTGTGCACATTTTGAGCTATGTAGATGAACATTGTACAACCAGGTGTAGCAACTTTTTTTGTTTGTATTATTCTATACGTGTGTCTATTCAGATCTTTTAATAGTAGTGGAATACTTTCAAGTACCGTGAAAACTTGTCTGAGTCACACGTTACCTGCCCCAGGAAGAAACAAGTAGTACGGGTAAGATTTTTTTATTATTATTGTTTTCTCCAAATAACCACATTGCTTGAATTTGAACTGAACTATGCCAGATAACATTAAATATGCATTTAACATTAGAGAATGCAAGCACAATGCGTGCGCTGTGCTTTTGCATGAGTCTCTTAAGAGAGTTCATTCCTAGAACTTACTATTTCAATCTATGAAATGAGTATTTCCCAGATTACAGGGAGAAAAAAAAAAACCAACAAAAAAATCTACAGGACGGAGGAAAGCTATCAAAAACATGCTTTGTCCTAGACTTTGGCTAGTCTTGCAAATGTCTTAGACATGTATGATCCTGAAGGATCTTCTAAATAAGAATGAACCTTTTTTCAATGTCTCAGGTGTGCTTTCAGCAGCTTCCCTGTTTAAAAGCAATGGAGCTACAAAGAAGCGTGGCCTGGACAGGATGGAATACCTAGTTACACATAGATCATATAAACCACTACTTGTGGTTGCTCCTACATAATGAAAAATAAACGAAAACCGCATGGACACAGATTAACTGACCCTACAGCCAAGGATGCCGGTCTTCAGACAAATGCAGATGCCTGTAAAGCCAAAGGATGAAACTAGACGGGAAAGGATTAATCTCCAGTGACATCAGTTCAATTTCTTAAGTTCAGCTAGACATTAGTAGTTTAGGTTTGGCATCATCAGGTGAGCGGTAATTGGCCTCCACCTGTGCTCAGTATGAATGAGCTCAGGAATGAAAGGGTGACAATGGTCAAAGGTTGATCAGAACACGTACCTGAAAAGTCTGTTTCATAAGAATTGGTTTGAGGTTCGTTTCTTTGACAGAAAGAGTCAACATCTCACTTAGAACATTTCTGCACTGTTTCACTCAAATCTGACACAAGATATTTACAATTATCACAAAACTACTAACAAGTTATTTATTGATGGTCAGTTTATACTTTTTCTCCTACTTAATGTGTTAGAATCAATCATTATGTTTTAGCATAGGAAACCCAGTATAAATTTTCCTCCAATAAGAGATTCATTTTTATATATAAACTCCTCCAGAAAAGAATAAAAAAAGTTTACTTCAGCTCCTTTCTCCTACTCCAAAGTTTCTAGGGCCTCGTGAACCATAAAAGCTTCTTAAATTCTCACTAGGGCAAATTTATGCATGGACCAAAAGTCGCTATAAACTTCCATTAAATACAACAATCAAGACTTGACTGAGGATTAACAGGCAAGAAATTTTTAGGCAGGAAAGCACTGCAGACAGCATTCTTCTATAGTAACAGTTCTTGCCCTCCTGCCTATCATTAAATGCACTTAATGCATTAAATGCCAGGTTACAACTTAATACATCTTGATGCCCTATGCCATCATACACGCCTCAGCCTCACGTAGCGGCAGTAGCTTAAGAATTGTAATATTATAATGACAGCACATATGTCAATGACTACAAATACTTGTGCAGTTTTCTTTAGTTGAATATTTATTAAAAAGGTATTTTGGCCATTTTCTATACCATCATATGAAAAAGAAGAACTTCTGAAAAACGTTCAATATGAAAAAAACCCCACAAACAATACATCCTGAATTTCAGTCTCTACCACAGTTTCATTTGAGCTACACATTTTAAAAGGTGGATCATCTATTGAAAAAGAAATTGACCCAAGCTTTCAGAATACAGGATTCAACATTGAAAGAAAGAACATGTAAGCAGCCAAGTTACTGTGACAGTTACATCTGATACTTCTTCCTAACCCTAATAATTAGTTACCACAATAACCTACCCATGGCAATAATGTTGTAATACTCCAAAATTTCTTCCAGTGTGGCTACAAAGGAGTCTTACTCTTACCTATGTATCTGTCCCATAACACATAGCAATAGAATCTTTGGTGAGAATGTTTCAAAAAGTGGGAAATTATCTCCAGCCCTCAGGGACAACGAATTGCAAACAGTGTGGATAGTACAGAACTGACACACATTAATCACTGCTTTATGGCTTCATAATCCCCATAGCGAAGCTCTGGCTAGAGAACTCTCATCTTTAACAAAACTTTCAAGGGAGAGTGAACTTTGTTGAGGTCCATACAATGGAATTATTATTTTTTTATTATTGTTATTTTTGTACTGGTCTGTTACCACATTGGTTTCCTGCAGAAGCAATTCCGTTCTCTGGTATCACAGGATATCCCAAACTAGCTCTTCATATTAAAAAAGCAGAACTCTCCACTCTGCCTAAGAGTTTTTTCCATCATTTCCTTCAAACAATTAATGGTGGATGGCCCACCTCACTAATATTAGGTATAAAGTTATTAAACTTTTCTTTCCAGGTTTGGTGTAAGAGTGTTCCATCCCTATATAACACATTAGAAAAATCTAGAAACTGGGATGGAAGACCAAAAAGAGGAAGCTTAGAATTACGTCTTTTTTGGCTTGTGTTCCTCAGAAAGCAGTTAAGAGCCAGCGAAGAGTTATCAGGGAAACTCTGAGACAGCAGAGTATCCAAGAAGCCTTCTGAATTTGTTACAGAAGTGTTTTACTGATAACTCACACATTTGAAAGACATGGATCAAGACATCAAGTATGAAGAATCGTGCTCTCACTTCATTAACACCAACTGATGTTTGTGCAAAACGGCAGATGCTTGAGGAAGAGTTGCCTCTGCTGTTGTTCTCTAGAATGGCAGATCTGCGTTCTCTTTAAAAGACACCATCTGTCTTTAGCTATATTCAGTTCTCATTTCTGACTTTGGAATTTGCTAAGTCTGCTCCTCCCCCCCTGTAATTACAACAAAATTTTGTCTGATGATAGAAAAAAAATTATATAAGACTGAAATCCCTGGCCAGATTTTTGTGCAAGAAGTTTTGTAAATAAGCAGCTCTGCTATCACAGCAAACTGAGTTTGCTATACAACTTAAAATTTGCTTTTCAGGAATCTTGATATATCTGAGAACTATAAAAGCTACAAAGTGTCACTGACTGTCTTTATGGTTAGAGGTTTCTGAAGACATAAAAAAGCTTTGATATAGAGTGAATTTGTGACCTTCTTTATGCTTCTTTGAGATCTAATATATTAAACCCAAAACACCCTAAGATGATTATCAAGACAATACATCACTGGAAAATTAATCTGCTCTCTAAATAGAAGCAACAGAATACATCAAAACATAAGGAGACTCCCAAGTCTGAAGTGAATTCACACGCATTAAAAAATGCAAGAACTAGTAAAAGAATATTATCTAAAGATTTAGAGTCTTTTAACGTTGCAACCAGTTCCAATACTTTAGACCAATTTCATACAACTGGTAGCAAACCATGTAACTGCTCTCCTAATGGTGTGAAAAGCGACTACCGTCACTGCAGTTATTGCTATGAAACTGGACCAAGAGAATGACAGGCCTGCTAAAAGCACTGTTTTGCTAGTAAAACTAACTTCCTCTGCTCCAAGAGTAAACAGTTAAAAAGTATGGGGAAATACATATGAAAAGGCCTTTTCAGGAAAAGGAGAACAGGAGTTCATTGTTTATCTCGCTCTTGATACACACCGCTAGTCTATTGTTTCAACTTTGTACAAGATTATTTGTCTTTCAAACTCATTTGCTGCTAGTTGTTCAACTACTGTTTAACATCATGGGTTTTTTGGGGGGAGGGTGCTGGGGGCATTAGGAAGCAGAGTTTCCCTAAAAGTCTAAACCTCAGACATGTAAACGAGCCAGGACTCGAAACCTGCAATGCTCATTGTCACTTACCAACTTAAATGACTAGGTTTGTTGAACTAGCTGCTCAAAAAGATTTTTGAGCCCAAATCCAAAGTGACAATCTTTAAAATACTCATTTTACATAGACCCACATTCCTAAGCATCTATATATCTTTTAACAGTAAAGTTCCCAGTTACCTAAAAATCTCCTGGTGGACTCAGCAACTCGATGAAACCACTTTGGTGACACCTGTCATTTACAAACATGTGTTTTACCAACCTTGCATCTGAGGCACAAACATCCATAAGATGTTCTCAGGTTATTTTCATTCTTCATAAAAACCAGGGAAGATGGTGTTACCCTATCACGTTTGATTTTTTTTTCTTTATAAAACACAGCACTGATGGTCATTAAAACATCTGCCACAGATACTGAAAAGCTGGATTAAATTTCCAGACGGATTTACAGTCACCTCTCCCACTTTGCTGACACAGAATACTAAGCATGAAGGTACTGTCTGGTCTTTTGAGGACACTGGGCCATCTTTTATAAACTAATTACAGACTTCGTGTGGCTCACAGAGCAAGAGCCCGACTCTCTCTCTTTAGCTTAACAAAGAGAATTTACCTAGGAGAAAGGAAAGTTTGAGTTACCCCAGCAGTTACTCTGAAATATTAACACCTTCAGAGAGCTGGCCACGGATAAGTCTGTGCCCCCTTCTCAAGGGAGAACTGCCATCACTAGGCTCTGAGCCTTGCATGTTCCTGTGCACAACTCTTCCTCTCGGTCTCAAACTCACCAGTCCATGCAAAACCAAAGAAATGCAAAGAAACACAAGCCCCGGTTCCCTCCTTTCACTTCAAAGATTTATGTCACAGAGCACACAAGCCCTAATGCCATTTTGTTCTTCCTTAAATAACCAGATTTTCTGTTCTTCCTTAAATCACCAGATTATGGCCAGGCCAGCTTTACACTTCCACACTCTGTATTGAGTTTCTATTCCAATTACCATGACTAAGTCCACAAAGGAATTTAGACTTCTCAATAATTAACACAACAGTGTTCGGCCAAATTATTAAGCCATCAATTTAGCAAAGAAAAAATAAGGGACTTGTATCAACAACATTCCTTAGCTTTACTAATCAAGTAATTTTAACAATTTCTACTACTACTCGTAGCACAGAGGGTAGGGGACCGCAGCGGAAGCTTTCAGGCGTTGAACCCCAAGGTGAAGAGAACGATACTTGTCACCTCAACCAGGTACAAAACCTCTCACTAGCAGCTGAGCAACGGGTGAAAGCAGTGCAGAGAACCATCTTCCTTACATTTTCCTTCAGTCAATTTATCCACATTGCTACTCTAATCCACTTACCTGAAAACACAACCTGAAGACATAAACAACTGCGCAAAGCTTTGAAGGCTTCCAGCTACGGGTAGATAACACTTTAGTATTTTAGAATACAAGCTAATGCTGGCAGAGTCTGATATTTTTCTGATAACTCC